>JBBBVM010000014.1:9084192-9670399 GCA_037355625.1 Petunia x hybrida | reverse complement strand
GTTACGGCGGCGACGGCGGGTGGGGTGGGTGGGTAACGCAGGGAGGAGAGGGGAGAAAGAGAGAAGGGGGAAAACTTAGGGTTTTGTGGTTTGTAGTGTGGAAAATGAAAAAAAATGGTATTTAGGGTAAGTTTTTAAAACTATTGTTATGTTATGTAAATAGTGTAAAAATATTATTATTTTTTGTAATTAAGTAATTAGGGTAGTCATGTGGTGTAAATTTTTCTTTTGTAAATGACCAAAAAGTGATTAATAAAATTTGTTAGTTACTTTTTTTATAAAAAAAAAAGGTTTCCCTTTAACAGGCTTTATGACTTACTAGTTTTAGAGTGCGTGTACCATATCAATAATAAAAAAAATTCAAAACAATGAAGATATTTATAAACAATGAATAAGTTGAAATAAAAATGAAAAAGGAAAAGCTTAACTTTTTGAAAAAAGATGAATAGACTTAAACAGAAGTTTTCATATGCCTTGTGATTATGGTTTCGCCTATAGTTACCAAGATTAACCGATATTTAACGTATAAAAATTAATTATTAAAAATATATTTGATTTGGACATGCATATGTCTATCATGTTGTGAAATTATTTTCATTATCATTTTATCAAGAAGAGATTTATTTATACTAAAAAAAATATTATTAACTGGGCACGCATATAGGTGATTATTTAATCAGAATAATTTTACGAAAGATTATGTCATTAATGGATTTCAAAGTCCTACATATTATATATTGCAGAAATAATTAAATGATAGTTTTATTCAATATGAAATCAATTTTCGAAGAGTAAATAAGTTTGATCAAACATCCACTAAGGGCTTTGTGTTCTGGGTATGCGTTTTTCCCTTTTGCCCCACGTATAAGCAGGTCTGAGCATCGACCGAGCGAGCGAGTCGAATTTAAGCCGAGCCTAACCGAGCTTACTATACTACGGAGCTGAGTCGAGCCGAGCCAAGCCGAGCTTTATAGTTTATACCGAGCCGAGCCGAGCCCGAGTTGATCCTGAGCAGAGCCCAA
This sequence comes from Petunia x hybrida, assembly GCA_037355625.1. Lineage (NCBI taxonomy): Eukaryota > Viridiplantae > Streptophyta > Magnoliopsida > Solanales > Solanaceae > Petunia > Petunia x hybrida. The sequence goes on along the minus strand of JBBBVM010000014.1, from coordinate 9,669,377 downwards.
CCGAGCTTTGCTAGATCGAGTTTGACAATTTCATACTTTAAGCTTCTAAGTTAGAGAAAAATGCATCATTGCTAGAAATGAGCTTTGACCGAGCCGAGCCGAGCTGAATGTTGAATGAGGCCGAGCCAAGTCGAGCTAGCCTCTTTTTGAAACGAGCAGAGCCGAGCTAAAATAAAATCGAGCGGAGCCGAGCTCCAAGCCGGCTCAGCTCTATGTCCAGGCTTACGTATAAGCAATTTTTATACATTAATGGAGTATTAGTATCAACATTTTTTTGAGTTATAAATTATAAATTAAATAAAAAGTAGAAGTTCTTGAGAATAATAATTGTGTTGAATGATGGGTGTTAAATTTGTTGTTGAAGTTACTGGAAAAGTGTCTATAATCTTTTTTTAGTTTATTTTAATAATGTCTCTAATCTCTCTATTTCTTTATTAACAAAAAAGTCTCTCTAGTCTCCTTCCATGCCTCAATGACCAAACTTGAACAAACGCATAATTATATGATAGTATAAAGAACTTACAAGAAGCAAAAGGTTCAAGTTGTATCAAGCTATAGATACGAAGATAGCACATCCACAAATCTCAATGCAAAACTCTGCAAATTTATACTTCTTTCAATTGTAAATAGGCGGAATACATAAATGGCCCCTTTAAGTTGTATCAAATTCCTATATAGACACCTCAACTTACCTAGTGATCAACTAGACACCTTATATTATTTGAAGTGTATCTTTTAAACACCTGTCTCTGTGACATCTTTTGCGTGAGACTCACTTGCTACTTACGTGTATATTGGCCAAGTAAGATCATGACACGTGTATTTTTACCCACGAACCTTTCAACTTCTACCCCAATTCTTGTCAAAATCCATGGCTGATTCTTCTTCTACTTCTACTCCCTCCCACGGTTGCTTCTACTTCCCCCTCCCCACTCACTCTTGTTCTTCTTCTTTAAATCCTTTTTTTCCCAATTTGATGTTGCCAACATCTGCCATCTTTGTCGCCTCAACTGCCTCTATTGAAGGGGCATCTTTTTTGTTGAATTCTTTATCATCAATCAAATGGGTATTGCCAATTTCATGAGTTTAAGAGACACCCATATTTAATTTCTTTGAATTTAATTTAAAGAGACACACACCAAATTCTAGTCTATCATCTTTACAGAAGCTTAAAAATGGAGAATGAAGCAGTTTTAGAGAGAATTATGTTTGGAAAAAGAAACAGGAACCCGAGAATCGAAATTTTCATCCATTAAGATTTATTAGATGGAGAGAGAATGGCAGGGACTTATTAATTTGTGTAAATATAAAATTTTTTTCTTTTGGGATTTGATTCGTTTTTTAATTTTAGCACTCTATACCATAGAGGTATAGATTTATTGGTTGGGGTGAGGGGTGGCAAAAGGTTGTGGAAGTTTATTGTTGGTGAGGATGATTTTTGGGGAAGAAGATAGTGTTATGAAAAATAAATAATAAATGTGACGTGGGACCTACAAAAATAATGTAATTAAAAAAATAGCAAAGTTTTAAGTCTCACGCGTTAGAATTAAGGTGAAACACACCTCTTTTGTCATGTCAGCATGTGGTATTTAAAAGATACACTTCAAACAATATAAGGTGTCTAGTTGGTCACTAGGTAAGTTGAGGTGTCTACATCGGAATTGGGTACAATTTAAAGTGGCCATCTATGTATTCCACCTTGTAAATATGGTCTAAACGTAAGTATCAAACAATTAGCGATCTGTTAGAAAGAAACTGAAATAAGATGTTTACATGATTTCACTTGTTGTGAGGACGGTTGAACATCAAATTAACTTCATTGATGGCTTTGCTGCCACAAATTAAAGACTTAGATGTTTTACATGGATAAATTTAAGAACCTCAAAATAATTGGTCACAAACACTCTTACCCTACACGTTAAAACCCGGATCCGAACCCACTAAAACCTGATTCTATCCGGACCCGCAAAACCCGTACTCGAACCCGTAAACCCCCTAAAATACCCCTACCCATACGGGTATTTTTTTCTTAACGAATATTCGTACCCGTTAAGACCCGACAAAATTAGCAGGTATTAACGGATATACCCGTACCCGTACCCATTAAAAAAATAAAAAGAATAGAGATATTAGAAATCAAACCGTTAGCAAACGATCAGCCAACTTTTTGAGGCATTGGAAAAACTTGGTGATACCAGCCACTCTTTGGCTAGTAATATTTTGGATGTTCTAGTTTGCTTACTGTATGGGCCTAAATCAGTTTTAGGATTACAAATCAAATTCGGATTCGAATATAAGCAAATCTTCGTATCAATGTTGAATAAATGCACGAAATAGACGTAAATGCGGAAAAATAACTTGATTTCAATATATGATTGTGAGTACAAACTTGGACAGAGTTTCAGTATATATTTTCTGGATCCGTACAATGTAAAATGAAGTGCTATTTATAGATACAAGGTGTTATCCCACGTTCTCTACTACTTGTTCATGGCCAACCCACGACTGGAGCACTTATGAGTGGAGTTAATGGGCAAAGTAGTGGGCTGAAGAAGTGGGCTGCAAAGCCGCTTGAGCCGTGGGGATTCACCTAAGCTCGAAATAATGACCTCCGTGGCAATGCCCTACTGCTTGACAGAAGGTGACTATCGCCGAAGCTCAGCTTACGGCTTGCCTTTGGCGGTGACCTCGGTGCCTGGCTTCGACGATCCATTCATTTGCTTCGGCTTCCGGCTTGCCGATATGTGTTCGGTCGTTATTGATTTGCATGACCGGGGCGAATCATCGCAGGTCGATTTTTACCCAATACAGATAGTCCCCCCCCCCCCCACTCCTCGGTCACCTACCGAGGTCACCGAGGAGTGGAGTGAAGTTTAGCGGGAAAGTGACGTGGCTTGATCTTATCCAAGTATTTTAAAATTTGTTAACGGTTCGCGTCTTATCAGGTCACTTCCCCTTGACATGTGTCATCCATCCGTTGGTTCCCCGAACGGTCACGCCGTAATTTTTGTCTTCCCAACGCTACAATGATGATGATGTCCCACCACTTGGTTCTTCCATACCTATAAATAGTTGCTTACCAAACCTTTCACTCCACTTTCATCTTGAGCGATTAACAGTGCCAAAAAACAACTTTCATACTTCCTTTAATCTCAACTTCAAGAAAGCTTCAATCCAAAACCACTACAATGTCTACCACTCAATCTAGGCAAGATTCGAGTGATTCAGGTGAGAGGGTCCGAGCTCCGCTCTTGGCGGCGGCCACTGCTAGTGGCGACATCGCCGCTGCTGCGCCGGCAGTCCCAACGACGGCGGCGGAAGGTGGAGAAGTGACGTCTAGTGCTGGGGGCCTGAAGCGTCGTAAAGCTAGGGCTAGGCGCGACCTGGCAGTGGAGGCGGAAGATGCTGATTTGGGCGAGGAGGATGATGTCATGCTTGATGACGTCATGGTAGGTAGTGTCAGTGGCGTCATCCACAGAGATGGTGATGATGAAGGTGACGATGCCGAGGGCAATGATGCCGTGGGCGAGACCGAGGGCGGGAATGTCGCCGAGGGGGGATCTTCGGGACCGGTGATTCCCCTCGAGCAAGAGTTCGAGCCTCACCAGATAATCCCTTCTCATTTTGACAATGGCAAGGACCTTAAGCTGCAAGTTCAGTCAGCCGACCAGGAAGAGAAGAACAGAAATATTCCTGTGAACACAACACCGACCCGTATAACTCAAGCTCACATTGAGTGAGTTCGGAGGGAGTGCAAATTTAGACCCGAGGTGAAAGTGGTCATACCCGACCCGACAAGCAGAGTTTGCCATCATATCGAGGGGCTTTCTTTCGCTTACACATATCCTTTCGGCTTCTCCCTCCCGGTGCACAAAGTTATTGACAACTTTTGCCGGGCCTACAACTTGTGCTTGGCTCAACTAGGCCCCGGCGTTTGGAGGATTGTCCAGTGTATGGACTGTTAAGTACAAAGGCCGGGGTGAACTTCACCTTCCAACATCTCATTTCACTTTATTATCCCTATTTCCATAAGGCCGGGGTGGTGGCCTTGAACAACCGAGGCAAGTTCGCTCTTCTTCACAAGAGCGAGGACCATGGGGACCCGGACTGGTGTGATCGTTACATCTTGCTGGAGACCAGTGTTTTATCCGCCTAACCTAATTTCCCCGAACGGTGGAATAACACACGTAAGTACTCTTTCTTTTGCGTTTCATTCCTCGGTGATTATTCATGTTAGCTGACCTCGTTTCCTTGTTATTCCTTCAGCCAACAAGGTCGACATCGTGCCCCCTGAAGGTTTGACTGAGTGGGTAAGAGCAATGACCGTGGCTCGTTTACGCCCCGAGAGGACATTGATGAAGATGGCCGCCGATTTTGGTTGGCAATGCAAACGGCACGGTAAGCTTTTTGAGGTGTTTTATTTGGTAGGTCATTTTGGGATTTTGACTTTGTTTTGCTGACTTCTCTTCCCTCGGAACTAGGTTTTCCAAACCGCGCCATTAACACCAAGAAAATTAAGAAGAAGAAGAAGAAGAAGAAGAAGAAGAAGAAGAAAGAGGAGAAGAAGAAGAATGATGGGGAGGAGATCGAGTCAGATGATAACCTGGCTTCGGTGGCTGGAGAGTTGAAGGGGCTGAAGGCTTCAAAGTCTTCAAAAGCTTCACAGGGAGCTCCCGGCTAGGGGTCCTCCAAAGGTAGTATTTATCCTCGGTCAACTTCATCAAATATCGTTCTTTTTTCACTTCCTTGTTCCAATTTCTTCCACTATTGCAGGCGTGAAGAGGAAGAGGGCAGTTTCAAAGAAGCCCTCCCATTCTGTGGCTCCTCGCACCGAGGTGGAAATCCCTCCCCAACCCGAGGCAGCAGTTGAAGGGCACCGAGGAATGATTGATGAGCCCGATGATGCAGCTGCTGAAGTCTTAGCTCGGAGGGAAGTTGAGTTTATCGACCTCGAGGATCAAGAACCTGGATCCGAGGTGGCAGTTGCCAAGGCTAAGGGCAAGGCCAAGGTTGGCCGGCACTGCTACGTTTGAAGAAGGAGTCGGCACCGGCACGGTTAGGTCGCATTCCGAACCCGCGAGGATTTCATCCTCGGTGGGGTCTTATCGGAGACTTGAAGTGCCGACTTCTTCAAACTTGTTGGCTTGCGACCGAGCTGACATCTTGAGTCTTACGCCTTTGTTGGGGCAGACCGAAGACAAAGTTGTGCAGGGAATTTTCCCGAGGCCAACTATACAATACCATGGCTGCCAACGCTATCAGGTTAAGTTTCACCGCTCTTGAGTTATGCCTTAAAATTTTCTTTCATCTTTACCTTCGGTTCGTAGCTGATTTTGATTCCCTGATTAATCTTTGCTCAGAGCTTCATTCTGTCGTTGAGGGCTATCAAAGTTGAGTCCTCGAGGACTGAAGAGGTCCGGCGTGTAGCTCGCCTATGGGACAAGCAAAAGGACAGCTTTAACGCACAGATAGCAGCATTGAAGGCTGATTTGTCCAAGTCCCAGTCCGACCTGCATGAGGCCGAGGTAGCTTCTGAGGCAAAAATCAAAGCCCTTGGTGATGGCTTTCAGGTTGAGCGCTCGAGGCTGGAGGTCGAAGCTGCGAGACTTAGTGCTGAGCTGACCCAAGCAAAGGCCGAAGTTGTAGAGATGGCCAAAAAGCATCATGATCAGCTGAGGAAGCATGTGCTTCATATCAAAAAGCTGGAAAGTGAGATCTCCAAGCTTCCAGCTAAAGATGCTGAGATTGAAGCCCTTCGAGATGAAATTGCCGATTGAAAGAGTAGGGCTGCAATCAAGGTCAAGAGAGCCGAGCTGGATAAGCGATGGGCTATTATCAAATCTCGGCTGAAGCTGCTCAAGCGATGTCGCGCCGGGGAGATCAACTTGGATGAGGAGATTGCAAGGGCCGAGGTAAAATCGGCGGAAGCCCAAGCAATCATTGATGAACTTCCATCAACTGAAGCCTCGAGCGGCGATGAAGATGAAGAAGATGATGAAGATGTTGAGGGGGGCTCCGAGGATGGAGGTGATTCTCCCGAGGCATAGACTTCTGGTAGCATCGTTATGTAAGCCTTCGGGCTTTTATGCTTGTATCTTGACCTTCGGGTCATTTTTTGATGTAAATATTCTCAGCCTTCGGGCTTTTTTAATGAAAGGTTTTTATATTTTTATCTCAAGTGTTGGCTTTTGCATGTACCGAACACCTTGTAAAAAATAAATAACTTGCTTGCAAGATTTGACTGAATTTAATCGATGCAAACTTACAATGACGTCTCGTCCTCGAGTCGATGCATTGTGCAGCTTCGGAGTGCAAGATTTACATAGATAAAATGGATATAAGATCAAAATCATTTCATTGATATCAACGAGCCAGAAATCGGCTATTTACATATAACCAGGTCGAAGCGGACCTTGGGTAAAAAACAAATTTTTAATAAAGGCAAATTGACAATATGCCGCTACCCGGGCCACTTTACAATGTACTAAATCTATTCCCCGGGTGTAAGTCCCCGGCTATCGGATAGATAAGCTTCGGTTGGGAGGCTCGATGTCGACCTCGGTATCAACCCTTCTCACTCCCCCCCCCAGTGTTCGGTTGTGAATCTTGATGAAGATCCGAGCACTGGAAATCGTTCGGTTCGCTTCCTGAAAAGGTCAACCAAAAAATGGAACGAGGAGCAAGTTAGTACATTTTGATCGAGGCCATAGGAGCGTTGTTCGGCTCGGGGTTGTGGATGAATTTAAAAAGATTGAAAAGCATTTACCTCGACTAGAAGTAGTACCGCTTCAGATTGGAAATATTCCAATTCAGAGGTTCGGGTTCGCCTTGCAAATTCTCAATTTGACTCTGTAGGGTCCTTCCCAATTTGCAACAAGCTTTCCCCCGTTGTCTTCCTTTGATTGGTTTGTAGTTTTTAGCACATAGTCTCCAACTTTGAAGTCTCTGAGTTTGGCTTTCCTATTGAGGTACGCCTCGATCTGCCTTTTTTGGGCGACTAGCCGAACCAAAGCTAATTCCCTTTTTTCCTCGAGCAGATCCAATTCTATGCGCATTGCCTGTTGATTTGCATCCTCGGTAGTGTGGGCGTATCGGAGGCTTGGTTCGCCCACTTCTACGGGGATAAGGGAATCCATGCCATAAGCAAGTGAGAAAGGAGTCTCACCGGTGCTGTTCTTCTCCGTTGTTCGCATGGCCCATAGCACCCCGGGCAGCTCCTCGGGCCAAGGACCTTTTTTCTCATCGAGTCTTTTCTTGAGATTTTCAATTATGATTCTATTTGAAGACTTAGCTTGGCCATTGGCACTTGGGTGATAAGGAGTCGAAGCAATTCTTTTGATCCCCCACTGCTTGAAGAAATCAGTGATGGCTGCCCTCATGAATTGTTTACCGTTGTCACAGGCAATCTCTCTTGGGACGCCGAACCTGTAGATGATGTTCTTCTTGATGAAGTCCATTACTTATTTTTTCTTTACCTCGGTGAGAGCCCCTGCTTCTACCCATTTTGTGAAGTAATCGGTTAGCACTAAAATGAAGCGAACACCACCCTTTCCCTTGGGCAATGGTCCAACAATGTCCATCCCCCACTTCATGAAGAGCCATGGTGATACCACCGAATGTAGAGGCTCGGCCTGTTGGTGGACCATCCGCCCATGGCGTTGGCATTTATCACATTTCTGCACGAAGGCTTTTACATCGGCACTGATTGTGGGCCAATAATACCCAGCTCTTAATAACTTACGCACCAAGGATTTTCCCCCCGAGTGGTTGCAACACTCGTCTTCGTGCACTTCAGCCATCACGTACCTTGCTTCATCGGGACCCAAACACTTGGCCATCGGGCCGCAATATAACCTTTTATACATATTACCCTCGATTAGGTGGTACGAGGCTGCTTGGGTCCTTAACTTTTTTGCTTCTTTTTTGTCTTGGGGGAACAGTCCCCGAGTCGAAGTAGGAGGTGAACTTACTCCGCCAATCACATATGTTGTCCACTGAGTTGACCTGCAACTTCATCTCTCTCATTTGTGCGGACAACAACCGAACCACCGAGTCAGTCCCCGAGTGAGCTTCGTCAATCGCCGAACCCAGGTTTGCTAAAGCATCAGCCTCGGTATTTTCCTCCCGAGGTACTTGTTTAATTTTCCATTCTTGGAATTGGGCCAAGATCCTTTGCGCTCGATCCAAGTATAGCTGCATTCTGGGCTCCCGAGCCGTATAATCACCGAGGACCTGGTTTACCACCAACTGTGAGTCACACCTCAGTTCGATTCTTTCCACCCCCATTTCTTTAGCTAGCTCCAAACCCGCTAAAGCTGCCTCATACTCGGCCTCATTGTTGGTCACTTTTTATAACCGAACCGAGTGCCGGACTTTCTCCCCGGTGGGTGCTCTCAAGACTATGCCTAAACTGAACCTTTGGAGTTAGTTGCTCCATCGGTGTGAAGTATCCATAGCCCCGAGGAGGTTTCTTTTGCCATGGAGTTTTCCTTTTCCGCCTCGGGCAGAATCCCAACACTAAAGTCGGCCACGAAATCGGCTAGGACTTGAGACTTAATGGTTGTCCGAGGTTGATAGGTGATATCATACTCGCTCAACTCTACCGCCTATTTTGATAACCTCCCCGATAACTCAGGTTTATGCAATATGCTCCTTAAAGGGAAGGTTGAAACTACCGCTATTGGGTGACTTGGAAATAGGGTCATATTTTCCGAGCAGTAACAAGTAAAGCAAGTGCTAGTTTTTCCAAGTGTGGATACCTGGTTTCAGCGTCGAGGACTGTCTTGCTCACATAGTAGATGGGCTGCTGCTTGCTATATTCTTCCCGAACCAGCACAGCGCTGACAGACACCTCGGACACGGCTAAGTAGACCAGCAATGTTTCACCTTCTTTTGGCTTGGCGAGCAACGGTGTGTTAGCCAAGTATTGTTTCAAATATTTCAATCCTTGCTTACACTCTGGTGTCCATTCGAAGTGATTGTTTTTTCTCAAAACGGAGAAGAACTTGTGGCATCGCTCCGAGGATCTTGAGATAAATCGACTCAAGGCGGCGACTCGGCCAGTCAAGCGTTGAACTTCTTTCACCCCGGTCAGCTCCTCAGGGATCTCTTCGATAGCTTTGATTTTACCAGGGTTAGCCTCGATGCCTCGTTCAGAGACAATGAATCCCAAGAATTTGCCTAATCCAACGCCGAAGGCGCACTTCTCGGGGTTCAATTTCATACCGTATTGCCTCAAAACAGCAAAGGCTTCCCTCAGATGATTCAAATGATCTTCCATTCGGATCGATTTGATGAGCATATCATCTATGTAGACCTCCATAGACTTTCCAATATACTCCTTGAACATGCGACATACCAACCTTTGGTAGGTCGCCCCGGCGTTCTTCAGACCGAAGGGCATCACCTTATAGCAGAAAGTACCTTGGTCAGTGATGAACGAGGTCTTTTCTTCGTCCTTCGGGTCCATGAGGATCTGATTATAGCCTGAATATGCATCCAAGAAGGTCAATAGTTTGTGTCCAGCCGTGGAGTCTATTAACCGTCAATTTGTGGCAATGGATATGAGTCTTTGGGGCAAGCTTTGTTCAAGTCAGTGTAGTCTACACGCATTCTCCACTTTCCATTCTTCTTCGGCACGACCACCACATTGGCCAGCCAGTCGAGGTATTTCACCTCTCTTATGAAACCATTTTCTTGCAACTTGGTGGTTTCATCCTCGATCGCCTTCTTTTTGACCCCGGCATGAGGTCTCTTCTTCTGCTTAACCGGGGTAAATTTTGGGTCCACATTCAGCTTGTGAGTCATGATCTCCGGATCGATACCCATCATGTCTGAATGGGACCAAGCAAAACAGTCATGGTTGGACTTCAAAAATTCAATAATCGCCTTTTTCGACTCCGGGTCCAACTCCGAGCCAACAACCACTTTTCTATCGGGGAACTCTTTCAATAGGGTGAAAGATTCCAATTCCTCAACGGTTGAATCCTCGACCTTTTGCTTCCGAGGCTCTTGAATGCAAACCAGGATCTTTTCGACTTCCCCTCGGGTGTCCTTCCCGCTTACCCTGGTTGCTGTCGTTGCTATTGCTTTGGCCCGATCGGGGCGACTCTACTTTTTAATGCAATCGAGTAGCACTCCCTCGTTACTCGTTGCTCCCCTTTGATTGATCGAACTCCCCAAGGTGTAGGGAATTTAATCACTTGATACAAGGTGGAGGGGACAGCTTCCATGGAATGGATCCATGGCCTTCCGAGGATCACATTGTATGCCAAATCCTCGGGCATTACTTGGAGCAGTGTTTCCTTAATAACTCCCTCGGCGAATGTCTTGAGTGTGATCTCACCCAACGTTTTCTCCGTGGAGTTGTTGAAGCCGGCTAGCACTGCTGCTATGGGGACAATCTCCCCTTTGAGCCACATTTTTTAACAGCCCCGTAGCTGATTATGTTGACCGAGCTACCGGGGTCGATCAAGACTCTTTTGATGTCAGATTTGTTAATCATCAGCATGATGACCAAAGCATCGTGATGGGGGAACATCATCCCGTCACAGTCATCGTCGTCAAACACAACTTCTTTAGCAGAGCCGCCAATTCGGGTTCTTTTCTCCATGGTGATGGATAACTTGGCGAATTTCTTGGCCGCGGCAAAATTCACGCCATTCACCTCTGATCCCCCGGTAATGACATTCACTCCTCTCTCTCTGGGAGTGGAGCCCGAGGTGGTTGCCCATCACCTCGGTTCTTGGAGAAATTGTCTTTCCCTTTGTCGGTAAGAAAATCAGCCAATACTCTCTTCTTCAACAAGTAAGCTACTTCGAGGCGCAAGGCTTTGCAATCCTCGGTCCTGTGGCCGTAATCTGCATGAAATTCACAGTGCAGATTATGGTCTCTTTTGTCCGCCAGGGTCCTCATGTCCTTGGGAACCCTTACCCCGGCAGTCCCTTTGACTACATTGACCAGCTCCGAGGTCGATATATTGAAGTTGTAGTCAGTGATCCGAGGTAGATCCTTTTTTGGAGCCGAAGCTGGGCTTGAGGGATTTCTTTGGTTCGTGTTGGGTTGAACCTTCCCTCCGAGCCGTTGGCTTATGTGTGAATTCGTGTATGAATTACCGAAGGAGTTTCCCAGCCTTTGGCTGACATGCTGTCTTGTCGAGGTATATGGCTCATACCTCCCCTTCGGGTTGCTTCGCGACGCCTCGGCGCGGTGCGAAGATTCGCCTTGGTTTTTATAGTGGTAACCTCGGCTTTTGAATTCAGCCTCCTCCAATCTGATTTTGGAGTAAGTTCGCTTGTGCAGATCCTCCCATGTTAGGACCTGATATTGTTGGAGTTCTTTTCGCAATTCAGCAGCAGCGTCAGAATTGCGAATATTGATACCTTTTTCAAATGCCAATATGGCCAAGGTATCGTCCATCCAAGGTAATTCCATGTGCTCGGCATGGAATCGCTCAAGAAATTCTTTGAGTGGCTCACCGGGCCTTTGTTTCACTTCGCATATATCCTCCTTTCTTTGGAGGATCTTTTGGGCCCCGTGTGCGCCTTGACGAAGGCACTAGACATTTCCTTAAAGGTGGAAATCGTTCCCGCTGGCAGGCACATATACTAACGTAGAGCCCCCTTCTCCAAGGACTCGCCAAATTTTTTCAAGAACATCGACTCGAGCTATATAGCCGTTAGGTCGTTGCTCTTCACCATTGCCATGTATTCTCTCACATGTTCTCTGGGATCGGTAGTCCCATCGTATTTCTTCAAAAACATGAGTTTGAAATTCTTGGGGGTTGGGGCTGGAGCCGCTTCGGGCTTGAAGGGCAGCTCCCTGTATTGATCAATATCGAGGTCATCTTCCTCCTTTGTTGCCCCCGGCACTCTCTCGAGGCGCTTTTCCATGCGCGCCTCGATGCGAGCCTCAATTTCCCTGGTCAATTTTTCGACATCGACCGAGGATGTTGTTTCAGCCACAGTAGGAATCGTCCCGAAGTGTGGCGTTGTAGTTGGAATATTTCCCGAGCCCCCAGACGTAGCCCCGTTGTGAGGTCCCCCTGTTATCGCGCCCGTAGGAACGAAGAGCGGGATGCCTCCACCAGGAGCTGAAGGCTGGGTGCTGTTCAGCGCTGCACTGTTCCTCGATTCCAATGAGGCGCGGAACTCAGCATTAATGTTAGCTTGCTCATCCTGTCTATTTTGGAGAGCTCTTAACGTAGTGACAACATAAGCTTGGAATTCTTCAGTTATCATTGGTGAGGCGGGCTGTTGGTTCAACGGAACGCCGGCCCGTTCGCTATTGTTATCGCTATTATCATCCATAATGTCGTTGAATCGTAAGCTTTGGTGAAAAAGGACGTGAAACTTTGGAACAAAGCGTTACTGCTTATATCCCCACAGACATCGCCAATTTGTATGGGCCTAAATCAGTTTTAGGATTACAAATCGAATTCGGATTTGAATATAAGCAAATCTCTGTATCAAAGTTGAATAAATGCACGAAATAGACGTAAATGCGGAAAAATAACTTGATTTCAATATATGATTGTGAGTACAAACTTGGGCAGAGTTTCAGTATATATTTTCTGGATCCGTACAATGTAAAATGAAGTGCTATTTATAGATACAAGGTGTTATCCCACGTTCTCCACTACTTGTTCATGGCCAACCCACGACTGGAGCACTTATGAGTGGAGTTAATGGGCAAAGTAGTGGGCTGAAAAAGTAGGCTGCAAAGCCGCTTGAGCCGTGGGGATTCATCGAGGCTCGAAATAATGACCTCGGTGGCAATGCCCTGCTGCTTGACCGAGGTGACTGTCGCCGAAGCTCAGCTTACGGCTTGCCTTCGGCGACGACCTCGGTGCCTGGCTTCGGCGATCCATTCATTTGCTTCGGCTTCCGGCTTGCCGATATGTGTTCGGTCGTTATTGATTTGCATGACCGGGGCGAATCATCGCGGGTCGATTTTTACCCAATACACTTACGAGACTGGATTAGATCGGAGCGAAGAAATCCAGGAATTGAAGATTCACTAGAACAAGATGATAACTTTGAAGGAATTATATCAAGTGACTACAATCAAGCACTATCAATGGCACCTACACCGGAGCATGAGGGAAATGATATAGAAAAAATTACACAAAGAATTATGCATATTTAAGTTTGTAATTTGAATTTGCATTATCTTATTTTGATGTTGCACTTTTCAAATTTGGAAGTTTAATGTTCAAAACTTTAATAGGTCACGTATCTTAATAAAAGTAAGTCTTTGAGCTTTTTCTATTATTCATCTTTTCTTTTTTATTTGTTTTAAGTATTTAAACTAATATTATTAGAAAATAAAATTAAAACTCGGACCTTGACCTGATTTGTTAAGACCCGAATCTGTACCCATACACGCTAAGACCTGGATCCGTACGGGTAATTTTTTCCTACCCGAAATCTGGACCCGTTAAGAACCCGTAAGTTAAACCCATACCCAGATCCGTACTCCTAACCACAGAATTTATGATTTTACAACCCGAATCCGTATACTCATTTCACACCCATATTTTATGGTAGGCCTCACATCAAAGAAGTACTAGTATGCAAGCTGATCCAAGATTATTTAGAGAAGATTGACTGGCTGCAAAAAGGGTTTATGAAAGGCACAAAAACCTATTAGAATTTATTTTGGTACAGGTTTAAGTTATAATTAGTGGATATCACACATACAGACGAGCAAATCAAACAAGACTCAAAGCTGCCAAAGAATTTTATTCTACTGAGAACAAGCAACAATTAAAAATAAAGAACTCAAAATTTCGAATAACAAAATCAATGGATAGACATAAGTTAGTGAGAAAAAGATTGAGCGATGCAAATTAGCTCAATGGATCACGAACACTGTTAGAAGAGCCTTATTAATTGAGGTGAACTATTCAAGAAATGTGAAAGTCGTAAATTAAGAATTAACAATACTGAATTAGAAACATTTTGTTGCATGTTTTTAATTTTAGGGAAAGAAAAACGAAGAAAGGAAGTAGAAACAAAATTATATTTGATCAGGTTTTCTATAGCATCATTTACAATTAAATAAAAAGAAAAGGTCCTATATACACCATTCAAGTGATAGACATCTCTTGAACAAAACCAAGTTAACTATATATTTATTATTTTCCCCAAAGATATTACAATGCCTATTTATCTATTATAATCTCTCAACAGTTGAAGGATTGGCGGAAAGAAAAGTAAAATCACATTACATTCACACACACTAGGAAAGAGAAGAATTGCACAACATACAACAACAAAATAACAAATAATCAGGTTTACGTTTATTTATACCCAAAAATACTCAAAAAGGAAGCACATAATTTGTACTCTTAAAGATTAATTATACCCACCTACATTAAAAAAGACAAAGAAATTGAACAAAAACCAACTCAATCAAACAACCAAATAACCCATGTTTGGATATGTCCAAACCCTATGTTACTTGAACTATATAAGTATCTCTTGGACAAAATCAAATTACCTATATATATATATATATTATAATCCTCAAAGAAATTAAACTTGTATGTGAAGAACACAGCCAATAACAATATGTATTTTTCTACTATAATCACTCAATATTTAAAGGATTGACTTAAAGTAAAGAAAAACTCAGATTCTCATGAACAAAAAATTAATAAGTTTGTCAAATAACTCGTCTGCATAGAGAAATTAGAACTTGATTGTTACTAGAAGTCCACGCAAGTGTTAATTACTTTTATTTAATAGATTTTAAGGAAAAATTAACGATTATTCCACAAACTGATTGGAAGTCTATATAGATTTGGTTATGTACTTTTATTGTTCAAGTGGGGTTATGTATACAGCTCTAGGAGCTAAAAAGTAAAAAGGTTCTGCCGAATTAGGAATAGGAGTAAAGATCATATATGGTTCAAGGTCCTAGAAGTTTTTGTTGCATGTTTTTTATTTTAGGGAAAGATAAACGAAGAGAGGAAGTAGAAACAAAGTTATATTTGATCAGGTTTTCTTATAACGATTTTCTTATATATATATATATATAAAAAAAAAAAAAAAAAAAAAAAAAAAAAAGGTCCAATACACCATTCAAGTGATAGACATCTTTTGAACAAAACCAAATTAATTATATTTATTATATTCCCCAAAGATATTAAACTTGTATGTGAAGAAAACAGCTGATAACAATACCTATTTATCTACTGTAATCTCTCAACAGTTGAAGGATTGATGGAAAGAAAAGTAAAATTCATATTATATTCACACAAACTAAGAAAGAGAAGAGATTGAACAACATCCAACCACAAAATAACAAATAATCACGTTTACGTTTATTTACACCCAAAAAAATCTCAAAAAGGAAGCACATAATTTGTACTTATATATAAAGATTAATTAAACCCACCTACACAAAAAAAAGAAAAAGAAATTGATGAACAAAAACCAACTCAATCAAACAGCCAAATAGCCCATCGATATGTCCAAACCCTATGTTCCTTGAACTATATAAGCATTGTATTGGGTAAAAATTATCGTCTTCGGTCAACACTTCGAGTTGGTGGACCGAAGAAAAAACGAGCTGGCGCTCCGAAGGGAAGATAATCGATCTCGTGACTGAATCACCAAGGTCAACGCCCGAAGGCGCGACCGAAGAGAAATTAAGCTTCGAGCTTCGGGGGGGATGCCTCCCCATTCGGATAGCAAGGTCAGATGACCGAAGCCTTGTGGCAAGGCTTCGGTTACCACCTCGGTCCCAACGGCTTTGCAGCCCATTACTCCGCTCCACTAACTCATTCATGTTGCTGATCAGATCGTGGGAGGAGTGCAAACTGGTGATGGAGAACGTGGGCAAGCTCCCCAGGCCTATAAATAGAAGCTCATTTTGTATTATATCCATCCAGAAATATATACCAAAACTCTGTCCAAATTTGTACTGAACATTCATATATTGAAAACAAGTTGTTTTACGCATTTTCGTCTATTTCGTGTATTATTTACCGCTTTGATACAAAGATTTGCTTATATTCGAATCCAAATTCGATTTGTGTACCTAAAAACGATTTAGGCCCATACAAATTGGCGCCGTCTGTGGGGAAATAAGCAATAACGCTTTGTTCCAAAGTTCGAAATCCGTTTTTCATCAAGAAATTTGTGACCCAACGCTATGGCTGATAACAACAATGGTGGTAATGGTGATCGGGTTGACGTTTCGACGAACCAACAATCCTTCACCCCAATGACAACCGAAGAGTTTCAAATGTATGTTGTCACCACACTAAGAGCTCTCCAAAGTAAGCAGGATGAGCAGGCTAGTATCAACGCCGAGTTTCGCGCTTCACTAGAAGTGCGAAACAGCGCCGCCCCAAATGGCACCCAGCCCTCGGCTCCTGGTGGAGGCACCCCGCCTTTCGTTCCTCCAGGCGCGACAACAGGGGGACCTCACAATGGAGCCGCGTCTGGGGGCTCGGGGGTAATCCATCTTCAATGCCACACTTCGGGACAGTTCCCACCATGGCAGAAACAACGTCCTCGGTCGACGTTGAAAGAATGAGTAGAGAAATCGAGGCTCGCATCGAGGCGCGCGTCGAAAAACGCCTCGAGCGCGTACCGGGGATAAGCAAGGAGGAAGATGATCTTGACATCGAGCAATATAGGGAACAGCCCTATAAGCCCGAAGCAGCGCCGGCTCCAACTCCCGTGGGTTTCAAACTCACGTTCCTCAAAAAGTACGATGGGACAACTGATCCCAAGGAGCATGTTAGGGAATACATGTCCATGGTAAAGAGCAACGACTTGACGTCCACACAGCTCGAGTCCATGTTCTTAAAGAAGTTTGGTAGTTCGTTGGAAAAGGGTGCCCTTCGGTGGTATCTATGCTTGCCACCGGGGTCAATCTCCTCGTTCAAAGAACTATCCAGCGCCTTTGTCAAAGCTCACACCGGCGCGCAAAAGATCCTCCAGAAGAAGGAGGATATATGTGAAGTGAAACAGTGGCCCGGCGAGCCCCTTAAAGAATTTCTCGAGCGATTCCACGCTGAGCGCATGGAATTGCCTCGGATGGATGACACCTTGGCCATCATGGCCTTTGAAAAGGGTTTCAATAGCAGCAATTCTGGCGCTGCAGCTGAATTGCATAAAGAATTGCAGCAGTATCAGGTCCTGACATGGGAGGATCTGCATAGACGCGCTTACTCCAAGATCAGATTGGAGGAAGCAGAATTCAAAAACCGAGGTTACAACTACAACAACCGAGGTGACACTTCGAACCGCGCCGACGCGCCGTGAAATAATTCAAATGGGAGGTATGAACCTTACACCTCGCCCAGGCAACATGTTAGTCAAAGGTTGGGAAACAACTCCGGCAACTCGTACTCAACCACTCATATAAGCCAAAGGCTCGGGGGGAAGGTTCAAGCCAACGTAAACCAAAGGAATCCCTCGAGCTCCGCTTCGGTCCCAAGAAAGGATCTACCACGGATCCAGGATTACAACTTTAACATTTCGACCTCGGAGCTGGTCGACGTTGTCAAGGGGACAGCCGGGGTGAGGGTTCCCAAAGACATGAGAACCCCGGCAGACAAGAGAGATCACAATCTCCGTTGCGAGTTTCACGCAGATTATGGTCACAGAACCGAGGACTGCAAAGCTTTGCGCCTCGAGGTAGCTCACCTACTGAAAAAAGGAGTCTTGGCTCAGTTCCTCACTGACAAGGGGAAAGAAAATTTTTCCAAAAATCGAAGTGAAGGACCACCTCGAGCTCCTCCCCCTGAAAGAGTGGTGAACGTTATAACCGGGGGGTCTGAAGTAAACGGCGTGAACTTCGCCGCAGCCAAGAAGTTTGCTAAGCTCTCCATCACCATGGAGAAGAGGACCCGAGTAGGTGGCTCGGGCAAAGATATCGTCTTCGATGAGGATGACTGTGATGGGATGATGTTCCCCCATCACGATGCTCTAGTCATCATGCTCAGGATCAATGACTCCGATATCAAAAGAGTCTTGATCGACCCCGGCAGCTCAGTGAACATCATCAGCTACGGGGCCATTAAGCAAATGTGGCTAAAAGGGGAGATTATTCCCAAATCAACGGTGTTGGCTGGCTTCAACAATTCGACTGAGAAAACGTTGGGCGAAATCACCTTAAAGACGTTCGCCGAAGGAGTCACCAAGGAGACGCTGTTCCAAGTTATGCCCGAGGATCTGGCTTACAATGTGATCCTCGGAAGGCCATGGATCCACGCCATGGAGGCCGTTCCCTCCACTTTACACCAAGTGATCAAATTCCCAACGCCTTGGGGAGTTCGATCAATTAGGGGGGAACAACGAGTAGCTAGGGAATGCTACTCGGTTGCATTAAAAAGTGGAGTCGCCCCGAGCGGGCCCAAAAAATAGCAACCAACGCAGCCGGGGTCGAGCGAGGCGAGCCTCCAAAGTGAAATTGAAAAGATCCCGGCGTGCGTGCAAGAGCCTCGGAAGCAAAAAGCCGAGGACTCAACTATCGAAGAGCTGGATTCTTTCACTCTATCGAAGGAATTCCCAGAGAGGAAGGTACACATCGGCTCGAAGTTGGACCCCGAGTCGAAAGAAGCGATTATGGAAGTTTTAAGGTCCAACCATGACTGTTTTGCTTGGGCCCATTCAGACATGACGGGTATCGATCCGGAGATCATGACCCATAAACTGAATGTGGACCCAAAATTTACCCCGGTAAAACAGAAGAAAAGGCCACACGCCGGGGTAAAAAAGAAGGCGATTGAGGACGAAACCACCAAGCTGCAGGAGAATGGTTTCATTAGAGAAGTGAAATACCCCGAGTGGCTAGCCAATGTTGTGGTCGTGCCGAAAAAGAATGGCAAGTGGAGAATGTGCGTGGACTACACCGATTTGAACAAAGCTTGCCCCAAAGATTCTTATCCATTGCCTCAGATAGATAGGTTAATAGACTCCACGGCTGGACACAAACTATAAACCTTCTTGGATGCATATTCGGGCTATAATCAAATCCTCATGGACCCGAAGGACGAAGAAAAGACCTCATTCATCACTGACCGAGGTACCTTTTGCTACAAAGTGATGCCCTTCGGTTTGAAGAACGCCGGGGCGACTTACCAAAGGTTGGTATGTCGCATGTTCAAGGAATACATCGGGAAGTCTATGGAAGTCTACATAGACGACATGCTCATCAAATCGATCCGAATGGAGGATCATTTGAATCATCTGAGGGAAGCTTTTGCTGTGCTGAGACAATACGGTATGAAATTAAACCCTGAGAAGTGCGCCTTCGGCGTGGGATCAGGCAAGTTTTTGGGATTTATCATCTCCGAGCGGGGAATCGAAGCTAACCCAGATAAAATCAGAGCAATTGAGGAGATCCCCGAAAAGCTTACCGGGGTAAAAGAAGTTCAACGCTTGACTGGCCGAATCGCTGCCTTGAGTCGATTTATCTCAAAGTCCTCGGAGCGATGCCACAAATTCTTCTCCGTCTTGAGAAAAAACAACCACTTCGAATGGACACCGGAGTGCAAACAAGCGTTGAAAGACCTGAAACAATATTTGGCTAACGCACCGTTGCTTGCCAAGCCAAAAGAAGGGGAAACATTGCTTGTCTATTTGGCAGTGTCCGAGGTGTCGGTGAGTGCTGTGCTGGTTCGGGAAGAAGATGGCAAGCAGCAGCCCATCTATTATGTGAGCAAGACACTCCTTGACGCTGAAACCAGGTACCCACACTTGGAAAAACTAGCACTCGCTTTACTCATTACTGCTCGGAAACTACGGCCCTATTTTCAATGTCACCCAATAGCGGTAGTTTCAACCTTCCCCTTGAGAAATATATTGCATAAGCCTGAGTTATCGGGGAGGTTGTCCAAATGGGCGGTTGAGCTAAGTGAGTATGACATCACTTATCAACCTCGAACTGCCATCAAGTCTCAAGTCTTGGCAGACTTCGTGGCTGATTTCAGCATTGGGATACTGCCCGAGGGGGAAAAGGAAAGCTCCGAGGAGAAGGGATCCCCTTCAGGGCTATGGGTACTGCACACCGATGGGGCAACGAATTCAAAGGGCTCGGGTTTAGGCATTGTGTTGAGAACACCCACCGGGGAGAAGATTAGGCATTCAGTTCGATTCAAAAAGGTCACCAACAACGAAGCAAAATACGAAGCGGCTCTAGCGGGCTTAGAGCTAGCTAAAGAAATGGGGGTTGATAGAATCGAATTAAGATGTGATTCACAATTGGTGGTCAACCAGATCCTCGGTGATTACACGGCTCGAGAGCCCAGAATGCAGCTTTACTTGGATCGGGCACAGAGGATCCTAGCCCAATTCCAAGAATGGAGTGTCAAACAAGTACCTCGGGAAGAAAATACCGAGGCTGACGCCTTGGCAAATCTTGGTTCGGCCATTGATGAAGCTCACTCGGGAACTGACTCGGTGGTTCGGTTGCTGTCCGCCCAAATGAGAGAGATGAAGTTGCAAGTCAATTCGGTTGACAATCGATGGGATTGGCGAAGTAAATTCATCTCCTACTTCGACTCGGGGACTGTTCCCCAAGATAAGAAAGAAGCGAAAAAGCTAAGGACCCAAGCGGCCTCGTATCACATGATCGAAGGCAATTTATACAAGAGGTTGTACTGCGGCCCGATGGCCAAATGCTTGGGCCCCGATGAGGCGAGGTACGTGATGGCCGAAGTACACGAAGGCGAGTGTGGAAATCACTCGGGGAGAAAATCGTTGGTGCGTAAATTGTTAAGAGCTGGGTATTATTGGCCCACCATTAGCGCCGATGTGAAGGCCTTCGTGCAAAAGTGCGACAAGTGCCAGCGCCATGGGCAAATGATCCACCAACAGGCCGAGCCTCTACACTCAGTGGTATCACCATGGCCCTTCATGAAATGGGGAATGGACGTTGTCGGACCACTACCCAAAGGAAAAGGTGGTGTTCGGTTCATCTTGGTGTTGACCGATTACTTCACAAAATGGGTGGAAGCCGCAGCTCTCACCGAGGTAAAACAAAAGCAGGTAATCGACTTCATCAAAAAGAATATCATCTACCGGTTCGGCGTCCCAAAAGAAATCGCTTGCGACAATGGCAAACAATTCATGGGGGCGGCTATCACTGACTTTTTTAAACAATGGGGAATCAAAAGGATAGCCTCGACTCCCTACCATCCAAGTGCTAATGGCCAGGCCGAGTCTTCAAACAGGATCATAATTGAGAATTTGAAGAAGCGACTCGATGAGAAGAAAGGCACTTGGCCCGAGGAGTTGCCCGGGGTTCGGTGGGCCATGCGAACAACGGAGAAGAACAACACCGGTGAGACCCCTTTTTCATTAGCCTATGGCATGGATTCTCTCATCCCAGTAGAAGTGGGCGAACCAAGCCTTCGGTATGCTCACACAACCGAAGACGCCAACCAAGAGGCGATGCACATTGAGCTAGACTTGCTCGAAGAAAAGAGGGAATTAGCTTCGATTCGGCTTGTTGCCCAAAAAAGACAGATCGAAGCGTACCTCAACAGGAAAGCTAAATTTAGGGACTTCAAGGTGGGAGATTATGTGTTGAAAACCGTGAATTAGTCAACAAAGGAGGACAATGGGGGAAGCTTATCGCAAATTGGGAAGGGCCCTACAGGGTCAAAGCAATCGTTGGAAAAGGCTCTTATCAAATCGAGTCTCTTCAAGGCGAACCCGAACCGCTGAACTGGAACATCTCTCATCTGAAGCGATACTACTTTTAGCCAAGGTAAATATCCTTCAATTCTATCAATTAAACATCCCCGAGCCGAACGACGCTCCCATGGCATTGATAAACAATGTACTAACTCACTCCTCGTTCCACCTTTTTTGCTCGACCTTTTCAGGAAGCAAACCGAACCGATTCCAGTGCTCGGATCCTCATCGAGATTCACAACCGAACACTGGGGGGGAGTGAGAAGGGTTGACACCGAGGTCGACATCGAGCCTCCCAACCGATGCTTATCTATCCGACAACCGGGGACTGCTGCCCGAGGACTAGATTTAGTACATTGTAAATTAGCCCGATAGCGGCATGTTTTAGTTTGAAGATCGTTAATTCGTTTTTTACCCAAGGTCCGTCCCGACTTGGTTTTATGTACATAGCCTTTTGGCTCGTTGATATTAATAAAGCGACTTCGGGTACTCTCATTCTATCCATGTGTTATTACTTGAGCCGCGCAATGCATCGACTCGAGGACGAGACGTCGTCCTAAGTTCGCACCGGTCAAATTTTGCTTAAAATCTTGCAAGCATATCATTTATTTTCAAAAGTGTTCGATACACATGAAAAATAAACACGCAAAATTCACAAAGCGATCTTTCATTAAAAGCCCGAAGGCTGAAGCTATATACATCCAAAAATGACCCGAGGGTCAAACATAAGTACAAAGGCCCGAAGGCCAACATCCAAAAAAGGCAAGAAGGCCTCAAAAATGAAAGACATCAAAAGTTTACTAAGGCAACGCCCCATCGGCATCTCCGCTGCCCTCTTCGGCACTGTCGCTTTCATCATCTGATCCTTCGCTTGAGGGAAGTTCGTCCACAATTCTTTGGGCCTCGGCAGCAGCCTCCCTTGCTTTGACAATCTCGTCCTCAAGCACGATCTGCCCGGCCTGAACCTGCTCGAGGGCACCGAGCCTAGTCTTGACCACGGCCCATGTTTCTTCAAATTTGGCCCTTGTTGATCTGACCTCGGCCCGCTCGTTAAGGTGGGCAACTCGCCTTTCAAGCCTGGATATCTTGCCCCGAAGGGCTGGCACTTCGTCCACTTGGCGTTGCAGCTCAAGAAGTTTGGCGTTATATTCCCCGAGCTTGCCACGATACCTCTCCCCCGCCTCAAGGACTTCGGTCTTTGCCCTGAACAATTCAGCTTCGAGGCGGGCATTCTCAAGACTGAGCCTCGAGCGTTCAGCAGTAAACTCGTCCGTCGCAGCTCGAACACGAGCCTCGGAGGATTTTGCAACCGCCCGAAGGTCGTCCTCAGCTTTTGCCGCCACCTCGTTGGCACGCTCCAGCTCACTGTTCAGGATTGCGAACCGAGCTTCCAACTCGGCGACCTGCCCTTTGAGGACCTTTTTCTGACCATCCCAGGCGGTAGCAGCTACTTGAAGTTCCTGGGCTCGATCCCGTTCGAGGTGAACAGCTCGCAGCGCGAGGACAAAGCTCTGCGTTTGAAACATATGTCAGCGCTCAAAGTCTGGTAAGGCATACTATGTTAAAAGGACACTAAGACTTACCCGAAGAGCAGAAGCGGCTGAAACACCCATCAAACTCATGGGATTGAGATTCCGAAGGGCATGAGCTTCAGCTGGCCCGAGCAGGCCGTCAAGAGACATGATGTCCTCTTTCGTAGCATCTACAAATTAGCATCGGGATATATCTCCAAAGCCCGAGCTGCAATGTTGGTGGGCTTCGAAGAATCCCTTGAAGCTTTGACCATGCTCTTGATCAACCCTCCGCTCGCCTTCGCCTTACCTTTTCTTTTTGCGGCCTCTTGGTCAGATTCCTCCACGTGAATGACCCCGGTTGACCCGCCCACTTCAGCCCTCGCCTCTGGAACAGGCTCGGGGACTGGATCTGGCCTCTCCTCGGGAACCAGAGGAGGGAGCTCCTCATCGCTGGGCACGTCGACGAGCCCCCGACGTTTAGTGATCAGAGCTTCAGCAACGGGGGCAGCGACCTCTTCAACTCGAGGACCTTTCGCTGTGGCGGCCCGCTTCGAGCTCGCCCTTTTCCTCTTAGCACCTGAGGCAGGAAGAGGAGCAATGTGCCTAACATAAGTACGAGTGGCAGTGGAAACACAAGAAAACCTACCCAAGAAAATTTCACCTTGTGAAGCCCCTTGGCTCGAAGAGGCTTTAGTTTTCTTCTCCTCGATAAGCTTCTTCGCCATTGCTGCCATCTTGGCGACCCCCTCGGTGACGTCGGTCACCAATTTCTCGCTTCTCTTCGCCCTCTTGTTTCCTCTCTCTTCCTCTCCGCCCTCCGCCTCGGCTTCCTCTTCCTCGTCAACCTCTCTCACGGCCTTGCTGGGGAGACCTATGTAAGCAAAGTGGAAAAGTTAGTTGAATAATTTAAAATGAGACTCAGCGGCCCAAAGTCAACAACCCACCGTGCCTCTTGCACGCCCATCGGTTCTCAGGCAGAGCAGCTAGCACCATCCACTGCCGTTTGGGGCGTTTTTTTCGGCTGCATAACTTCGGTCACCCACTCGAGCAGGTTACTCGGAGGCACAACCGCCACTTTTTCAGCTGCGGATCAAAAAAAGAGGTCGGTTAACAATTGCGATAATCTCAAGCCAAAGGAAGAATGGAAGTAAGCACTTACGCTGGGCATTCCACGCCTCGGGAAAGCCAGGCTCGGCAGACAACAGGTTCGTGGGAATGAGCACGAATCGATCGTTCCATCCTCGATCCCCATGATCCTCGCTCTTGCTTAAAATTGCATATGAGCCCCGAGGCAAGAGAGCGACCACCCCGGCTTTGTGGAAATAGGGGTAGTAGAGCGAAATCAAGTGCTGAAAAGTAAATGGCAACCCCGCGGCACCACTCAAATACTCAAGGGCTTGGACGACCCTCCAAACCCCGGGCCCAAGTTGGGCAAGGCAGAGGTTGTATGATCTGCAAAACGTGTCGATTATGGGGTGTACAGGCAAATCAAAACCTATGGTGAAAGGGTAAGTAAAAACCGAGGAATATCCTTCAACATGCGTAGACGCGGCCGAGCCAGGCGCCGGGATCCTAATCTCCACTTCGGGGCCCCAGCGGCAGTCTGCCCGAACTGCCGCAATCCTTTCCTCGGTTACGATGCTCGGGGTAACATGAACGGGGATGTTCTTTCTCTTCCCCTTCTGAGCATCTGACTGAGCGTGGACCTTCAGGTCTTTTTCATTGTTAAAGCTCGAGGGGATGACCAACCGAGGGTCAATCTCCACCTCGAGTGGAATTTTCCTCTTTGATTTCTTCGAAGGGCCCACCTCGGTTTCACCCTTCGAGCCACTAATCTCGCTCACCTCGGCCGCTTCGACCGAGCCACCCACCTCTCTCACATCAGTGGCATCACCACCCTCGATGTCGTCACCCACATCCAAGTCCACATACTCGCTGACCTCAGCTGAGCCGCGACCCGCTTTCGTTTTACGTCTCAAGGGAGTGGGAGCAGCCGATGTGGCTTCGCCACCGTCTCCCGCTCCAGCCACTTGCAATGGTGGCACAGAGGGAACAGCTTCGTCATTCACTGCCATGGCCACAAAACGTTCCGCTCTCTCACCGGAATCGCTTGAGCTTTGACCAGAAATGGTAGCAGAAACATTGGTAGACATGTTGGGAGTCAGAGAACAAAATAAAGAGAAATTTTGAATGAAAGGAATGGGAGTGACAGTGGCGGATGGAAGACTCTCTGTTATTTTTCTTCTTGAAGCAAGATGATAAAAGTGAAGATGAAAAGGGCAGAGGTGAAGTATTTATAGTGTGTGTACACGTGCAAGTATGTGAAGCCAATGATGAGTGAAACATTGGAGAAAACAAAAAGACGGCGTGACCGTTCAGAGACCTGTCATGAGCCGCCACGTAACGCGGAACGGCGACCCTACGGATGCGCAACTTTTTGAAAATACGTGGATAGGGTTTGGCCACGTCGACTTCCCGCTCAAACTCATTCCACTCCTCGGCGACTTCGGCGTCTACCGAGGAGTGGGGGGACTATCTGTATTGGGTAAAAATTATCGTCTTCGGTCAACACTTCGAGTTGGTGGACCGAAGAAAAAACGAGCTGGCGCTCCGAAGGGAAGATAATCGATCTCGTGACTGAATCACCAAGGTCAACGCCCGAAGGCGCGACCGAAGAGAAATTAAGCTTCGAGCTTCGGGGGGGATGCCTCCCTATTCGGATAGCAAGGTCAGATGACCGAAGCCTTGTGGCAAGGCTTCGGTTACCACCTCGGTCCCAACGGCTTTGCAGCCCATTACTCCGCTCCACTAACTCATTCATGTTGCTGATCAGATCGTGGGAGGAGTGCAAACTGGTGATGGAGAACGTGGGCAAGCTCCCCAGGCCTATAAATAGAAGCTCATTTTGTATTATATCCATCCAGAAATATATACCAAAACTCTGTCCAAATTTGTACTGAACATTCATATATTGAAAGCAAGTTGTTTTACGCATTTTCGTCTATTTCGTGTATTATTTACCGCTTTGATACAAAGATTTGCTTATATTCGAATCCAAATTCGATTTGTGTACCTAAAAACGATTTAGGCTCATACAAGCATCTCTCAGACAAAATCAAATTAACTATATTTATTATAATCCACAAAGAAATTAAACTTGTATGTGAAGAACACAGCCAATAACAATATATATTTTTCTATTATAATCTCTCAATATTTAAAGGATTGACCGAAAGTAAAGAAAAACCCACATTCTCATAAACAAAAAATTAAGAAGTTTGTCAAAATAACTTGTCTGCATGGACGAATAAACTTTTTTTTTTTATGAATAATCTTCTCATCTAGGATTTTGTACATAAACATACACAAAGTGACGAACAATCTGGTTTAGTTCATATACACCCAAAAATACATTAAAAAAAAAGGGACCATATAGTCTATACTCATTAAGATTTACATTCTCACGCACTAAAAAAGAGAATAAATTGAACAAATCCAATAATAAAGCAAATAATCATGCTTACGTTAATCAACACCAAAAAATACACGAAAAATGGAAGTACATAATATGTACTCATGAAGCTAATTTACACCCTACACTACGAAAGACAAAGAATTGAACAAAAAAACAACTCAATCAAAAAGCCAAATAGCCCACCGTTTGGATATGTGCAAACCCTATATTACTTGAACTATATAAGCATATGGAAAATTTACACCACATGACTACCTTAATAGCTTAACTACAAAAAATAACGATACTTTTTCAATATTTACAATACATAACACGATAGTTTCCCATAATTATCCTACATACCAATTTTATCATTTTTCACCCTCCCAAACATTAAACCCTAATTTCTTCCTCTCTCCTTCTCTCTCCTCCCTCCTCCACTCACCTATCCAGCCGCCGCCTTCATCCTCATCTCCGGCGACCAGATCCGCCACCTTCTTCCTCATCTCCGGCGACCAGATCCGCCACCTTCTTCATACTTCGATCGTGGCCTACTGCTTCTGCAGTGCAGCGACGCTGCTCCACCACAGCAGCGCTACTCCGATCTGCTACCTTTTTCCGGTGCTTTTCCGATCTGCTCTAGTCTGGTTCTTCATTTTTTTTTCATCTTTTGCTTTTGTATGTGTATGTTTATGTATAAAATTATATTCATTTTTGTACGTAATTGTATATTTTGTATATAATATCGATCTACAGCTTTTGTATGTGAATATGTAGTGTATATAAATGTATGTTGTTGTATGTTTGTGTATGTGTATGTCTATGGTAGAAAATTCTTTTGTATAGTATTTTTGTATAACTTTGTATGTTTTTTGTATATATATTTTGTATGTTTATGTACGCTTGATTATGTATTGTTTCAAAACATTACGTTTTAGAAGTTTCATATGTATATATGTGTATATGTGTATTTGTTGAATGTTCCATTTTGAATATCCAAAAAATTTTAAAAAAAAAAAAAACTCCGGTGGGGTTACCTGGCGGCTGACGATGGCTGGCCAGCTGCGGAAAATGCTGGCAGCAGCCCCATGGCAGTGATGAGTAGAGAAGGTAGGAAGACGGAGATGAAAACCCTAAATTATAGGTGTTTTGTTGGAACTTGTATATGGAATGTAAAAAAAGGATTGCTATATTTTGTAAAGTGATAAAGTATCGGTATTTTTTGTAAATTTGGTGTTAGGGTTGTATATATTTGTAATTGTCCCTAAGCATATCAATTATATGGGTCCTACTGTTGTAGGTATCCCGTGTGAATTAGGAAAATGATGAAATAATATTTTTGTCGAATGTGAACTCTATTTTTAAAGGGTAAAAAGTTCAATCAACATTTCACTAAGACCTTCGTGTTTTTAATATATAGATGAGGTGCTAAATTTGATTTTGTCGAGCAAAGACCAGAAATCTGATTTAATTGCATTAGTGAATATCGACTCAAAGACAACTCAATATTAAATTTTGGAATTTTTACACAAAAGTACAATTTTTAGAACTTAATTACCAAACATAGCAACATTTTAGCAAAATAACCCTATATAGAGGAAAACACAAGTTAATTACAAACATTGCAAAAACATAGCAATATTTTCTCATAACATACCAAACCCTTACATTCTTCCTCCTAGGTCCCCCACTATCACTTTTGCTCCTCCCATTTCCCCCTATTTCACTTTTCCTCCCACCATTTCCCCCAATTTTACTCTTACTCCTCTCATTTCCCCCAATTTCACTTTTCCTCCCACCATTTTCTCCACTTTCACTTTTACTCCTCCATTTTCCCTCAATTTCACTTTTCCTCATCCCATTCTCACTATAGTTCGTTGTATCTCACTGTTTCTCGATGTTTCTGAACACCAACTATCTCGTATATTATTGTATCTCACCTACCAACCGCCTCGTATCTAACCGTATCTCGCCTACCAATCACATCGTATCTCATTGTATCTCAGCTACCAACCACATTGTATCTTGTTGTATCTCACTGTATCTCAACTACCAACCACTTCGTATCTAACCATATCTCGCCTACCAACCATATCGTATCCTATTGTATCTCAACTACCAACCACCTCGTATCTAACCGTATCTCGCCTACCAACCAATTTGTATCTCAACTACCAACCACCTCGTATCTAACTGTATCTCGCTTACCAACAACATCGAATCTCATCGTATCTCAACTACCAACCACCTCGTATCTAACCGTATCTCGCCTACCAACTACATCGTATCTCATTGTATCTCAACTACCAAGCACATTATATCTCATTGTATCTCAACTACCAACCACCTCGTATCTAACTGTTTGTGCGTTGTTTCTCACTGTTTCTAAACTATTTCACATTTTTTGCATTGTTTCACATTATTTTTTACATTTTATTTTGAACTTTTTTACTAGTGGTTTCAGACTGTTTCAGCACTACATCTCACTGTATCTGCACTATTTTTGCTCCGTACCAAACTGTATCTCACTGTATCTATGATGTTTCAACACTGATTCAAATTGTTTCAGCATCGTTTCAAGTAGTTTTGCATCATATCTAACTACTTCTAGACTGTATCTTGCTGTTTCTAGACTGTTTTAGCATTTGTTTCATCCCGTTTGTTCGTTGTTACTCATTGTTTCTAAACTATTCTACCCTTTTTGCATTGTTTCACATTATTTTTTACATTTTATTTCGGTCTTTTTCACTAACTATTTTAAACTATTTCAACGCTGTATCTGCACTATTTTTGCTCCGTATCGAGCCGTATGTAACTATTTCTGCACCGTTTCAGGTTGTGTTCAGCACTGTATCAAAATGTTTCTGCACCATTTCAGGTTGTGTTCAGCATTCTATCTAACTGTTTCTGCACCGTTTCAGATTGTTTCAGCACTGTATCTAACTGTTTCTTCACCGTTTCAAGTTCTGTTCAGCATTGTTTCTGCACCGTTTCAGGTTATTTCAGCACTGTATCTAACTGTATCTGCACCGTTTCAGGTTGTTTCAGCACTGTAGCTAGCTATTTCTGCATCGTTTAAGGTTGTTTCAGCACTGTTTCAACAACTGTTTCAGATTGTTTCAACACCGTGTCAGACGCTATCATCCCGTTTGTGCGTTATTTCTCACTGTTTCTAAGCTATTATACTTTTTTCCGTTGTTTCATAATTTTTTACATTTTTTTTAGACTTTTTCACTAGCTGTTTCAGACTGTATCATACTGTTTCAACGCCGTTTCACACTATGTCAAACTATTTCAATAGCTGTTTGAGATTGTTTCAACTCCGTTTCAGACTTAATCATAATGTTTCAACGCTGTTTCAGACTGTATCAATCTATTTCAACAGTTGTATCAGGCTGTTTCGGCTGTTGCATTAGAAACGAGTGGAAAGTAAATTAAACCTCTGATCTAGTATTGATATAGCTGACATCAGGGGCAACACCAGGGGTACCAACAATATCATAAAGGTAAAATGTGGATAAGGGTTCAGTTCCATCAAAAGTGAAAGAGGCTGCCCGATCCCTCCAGCTCCCTAAATTTGCAACTTTACGGTTAGGAGCGGATTCCGATGCGAATCCACGGTGCGGGGTCGAGTGTTGAGTAGATGTTAAGCCGACTACATGACTTTTCCGGCTAAAACTATGGCGACAATGGATACTCTTAGCCGTTTATTAACGTGGATTGGCGGTGGAGATGGCGTTTTCCGTTATTATCCCTCTGTTTTGGCAGATCGGAGATGAGACTAGTTTCACCCTGTTATTATCCCTCAATTTCGCCGCTGGTGGTGATGCCGTTTTCCGCCACTGTCCCTTCCTGCTTTCTCTCTGTGTGGCGGTAGACTGAATTCCGGTGGAGATTCAGGCGATGGTGGTGGTGGCTCTGTTTCTTTTTGAACGGTGGTTGTGGTGGTGGAGTTGTATATTTGGATCTGAAAATGGGTGGCGGCTGATTTGGTGTGGGGGAAGTGGAGAAAGTGTTTTAGGGTTTTTAGGAAGGTGGGGTGTAAGTGTAATTATCAAAATGAGATGTTTTGCTTATTGTAAAAATGTGCTAAAAGAATATTGTTATGTCTTGTAATTAAAAATATATTGCGATTTTTTTATAGTTAAGGGTGGAAATTTGTATATTTGTGTAAAAAATCCTTAAATTTTTGTATTAAAGTACACCATATAGGAATATAGCTTTTCTTATTTTAATAGGACGAAAATATAATAAAAATAGAAAAGAGCCGTCACCCACAAAAATCGACTCTCTTTCCACTCCTAATATCTCTCTCTCTTTCTAAATTTCTGTGGCGCGAACCATTCTATTCATTTTCTAGAAAATAATAAAACAAACTGTTCCTTTACTAAGTATATAAGTCCCGTTGTGTCTGCATTATTTCCTTGTATTCATGTTCTTATTCTTCTTCATATACCTCTTTCA
Source organism: Petunia x hybrida (assembly GCA_037355625.1). Lineage (NCBI taxonomy): Eukaryota > Viridiplantae > Streptophyta > Magnoliopsida > Solanales > Solanaceae > Petunia > Petunia x hybrida. The sequence goes on along the minus strand of JBBBVM010000014.1, from coordinate 9,638,283 downwards.
TTTTTTGTCATAAACTTTCCTTTCTCCTTGTATCAATCATCAACTGTTTTTGAATTATCTTGCTTTAATATTATCTCTGTTTCTTGTCCAAATCCATTCATTTTTATAAAAACTTTGCGTCTACATATTGAAATTCTATATTTATGGGGAAAAAAAGAGCAACTACAAAAAAGAGAGTTTCAAGAATTGGCAGTTATGCAATTGCCTCTTCTATCGCTGATCCTAATTCCATTTCATGTACCACTTTCAATATCCTTGCTCCTATTTACAAAAGACTCAATCATGAGGTAATATTTTTTTCCTAGCTAACGTTTGTTTTTTTTCTCATTTCCTTATTCCGTCTGTATCATCAATTTATGTGACTTTATTTCCTTTCTAATACTTTAATATGTTTAAAAATTAATGCTTTCTAAATTTGAAAATAATTAACTGAAATTTCCCATTTTATTCTTATTGAGTATATTTTTTATAGTCACACAAATTATATGACATGTTTAAGACATATGCTTCACATGTTATAGTCAAGCTAATGTTATTGCATGTTTAATACCATAAGTTTCAAACTAATTTAATTTTTCGTTTTTCAGTCAAATATGTTGAAACGGACGGAAAATGTCTTTTCTGCTTTATGCATTTGTTGTTTTTTAATTTATTTATTTTCTTTAATAATGGTGCTTTTTTATGGAAGGGTAGGATCAAAGTTGCAGAGAAAGTGATTGCAGGCGGAATTGGTTAAGCAGGAATAATAGGATACTGGATTGGTTGTTATATGAAAGGTCTTCTATTATTTGTCTTCAGGTTGACATTTTTTTAAAAATCTTTGAATCTGACATTATGCATTTTCTTTAGTTTTTATTTAAAATATCAACAGTTTTTATATTTCTGTCAATAGGAATTCTGGGTTGATAATGAAGAGCTTGTTAGTATGTATGATAAGAGGCTTGGAGATGCTGGATACATGAATTTCAAGCTGGCACGAACCAACAATCGTGGCGATGGTACGCCTTTATCGTATTTGTTATAATATCTTTAAAATATAATTCTGCAAACGTTTCAACAAAAAATAGGGATGTGAAAGAAAACTATGTGGTGCTCAACTCATTGATCATGTTACATTTAGCTATAGTAGATGTTAGTTGTTAAACAAGCATTATGATCTAGTGTCCGAGCAATGCATATTCTTATAACTGTAGTGTTCCGGGCCACCTTGTGTGCACCTCAACTAATCCCACCGGTACCTGTCTTTGGTTCCTTTCTCTTTTTTTTTTTTCTTTTTTTGTTTTTTTTTCTGGTATTGATTGCAATCTTTGTCCATTGATGGACTATGATATCAAATGGAAGTAGTTCTTTGTCCTTTCTCCTGCTTATTAGCAGGATTCGCACATTAATCTAACGTATAAAAATTCTCGTTGAGAAATCATTGGAAAGTTTAGTTTCACTTGTAGATTCTTTTACAAGTATAAATCAGGAAAGAATGTCCTTTACAAGTAGACAAACTATTTTTCCATTTGCAGGAGAATAGAGATGATAGCTGTTCTTATACATAATTAAAAGGAAAATAAACTCATGTATACTACGGCTCTTTTCCCGCAGTTTTGTTTCCTTATATTGTTATTTGATGGGATTATGTATGCATATAAGGTTTTTTTAAAAAAAAAAAATCTCCATTGATACATTACATCCTCGGTCTAAGGTTCCTTCGGTGCTTTCTTAACATATCATTGTTGGTTGTTGAATGTTCTCATTTTCCAACTAAATCAGGTCTGCTTACGGCTGTGCATAAGGACGTCTTCAGGGTCATAGCTCACAGAGAGTTGCTTTTCAATGATTTGGGGGATCGTGTGGCTCAGCTATTACATGTTGAACTAATCGCACCTTTCGCACAATATCGAACCAATAATGTTAGGAAAGAAATACTGATAGTAAACACACACCTTTTGTTTCCCCATGATTCAAGTTATTGTTTGGAACGACTGCGGCAGGTATATCAATCTTTAAGATTTAACCTTAATCTTCAGATTTCTGTTTATAACTTTGCATTGATGACGCCTTTTGCCTGTATCATGGTGTACTTGCATAGGTCTACAAAATATTGCAATATGTTGAATCATATCAGAAAGAAAACAAGCTTAACCCCTTGCCAATTATACTGTGCGGGTAATTGTACGACAACTTAATCTTCGTTCTTTTAGAGGTCAGCCATCGGTAAGTATTCTAATTTCAGTTGTATTTCATTCAATTTGCAGAGACTGGAACGGAAGCAAGCGAGGCCACGTTTACAAATTCCTCAGATCACAAGGATTTGTGTCATCATATGACACCGCACATCATTACACCGATGCTGATGCACACAAGGTTATTCACCTCTCAATGTTTGTGGTAATCTTGACCTCCTAGACATCAAGTTTGTTTTTAAGTTTGATGTAAGTTCTTCTGTGCAGTGGGTGAGCCACCGTAACCATCGTGGGAACATCTGTGGTGTGGACTTTATATGGCTTCTAAATCCTAATAGTTACAGGAAATTGCTGAAAACAAGTTGGAGTCAAGCAGTGTTTGGAATGTTCAAGGTGAATAGCACTTTTATTTGGAAAGTTGAACTACCTGCAAACTTTTACTATATGATGAAATCGGCTCCGATAACAGTCTTCTTTTCACAATAAGAAGCTAAATCTTTTATGCAGATTCATTTTGTGTTTGAAATAGTTGCTATGTGATACTTTAAGCAAGGTTCCAGTTTGAAGTTTCTTCTTGCTTCCTATCACTAGATGCTTACCAAAGTGCAGAGCTACTAGGCCATGTTAATTGCAATTGAATTTGAAATTTTGTTGTGAAGGGCTGTGATTCTAGTCTTCTTCCCTGATTGCTATTGTTAGATAAGAGCAAGAAAGTAAAGGATACATCCACCTTTAATACCCATAATTTTGTGTAATATTTCTTAAGGATGGAATCAGAGCTGTTGCATTTGAGTTGAGGACCCTATTTATGAGCTAATCCTATTCTAGAGTTTGCTTCATACAGTGGCATTTGGAGAGTATAAGGACTGGTTCCATCTGGAACTCAGCGTATTCTACATGGAGCATAAATATACTCCTATATGTTAAAAATCACTAAAACGCTGATGAATATTAGATTTTGAACCCATAATTCCAAAGTGTGTTGAGTTCAGTGGTAAATATATAAAGGTTGAACTCATCAATAAAAATCCTATATCAACCTCTGGCTTCATAAATTTGGTCAGGCACACTCTGTCTATTCTTGATTAGTTTAATTTTTCTCAGCAAACCAATTGGCTACTTCCACAGTTCAGTGAGTAATTTTTCATTTGCTCTAGATATAGAAGTAGTTGCAGGAATCTTATTGATATAGAAGTAGTTGCAGGAATCTTATTCGTGCATGCGAACTTAAGCTATTGTGTGCTGCATGGTCTTAGTCTGTCCATTGTAGTACAAGAATGAAATTTCTTTGCTGTCTCATAGCTATCAATTTTTTTTTTTTTTGAGCTTGCAGTATCTAATGTGAAGTGCTTCAATTTCAGTATCAACTTCGCCGAGCCTCCTTGACTGAGCATGATGCATTTGCCTTTTTGAAGGCTGATAGTGATGGTGATTACATTACCTACACTGGTTTTTGTGAAGCACTTCGACAGGTATTATTCAGTCATGAATCCGACATATGTGAATTGAGCTTCCTACAGGTTCAGTACGTTTTCTTTAGTTATTCATCCTTTTGAAATGATGTTAAACATTGAAACCTGACTATACAGCTTAATTTGATTGGACATTGCTATGGACTGGGTGTTGAGGAGATAAAGGACTTGTGGGTGCAAGCGGATATTGACGGAAATGGAATTCTAGATTACGATGAATTTCAGGTAATTGATCGAAATCTTTTGAGTATATCTGCTGATTGATTCCGTGTTTGTGTTACTTCTCCTCTGTTTAATCTATATTCATTTAAAGCGCATTCTTGTAAAACTATTTAGTGTCAGCTTAGAAGGTGCTCAAGTGATCTAACTTTTGAGTGTTTCTGTTGACTGTCACATAATCTTTTCATAATTGCAATGCAGCAGCAACGGGTATGGAATCCCACATGGTCAGAGCAAAGAGATGGAATAAGCAATGAGGATGTTGTTAATGATACGGAAGAAACTATTGGCTTTAGTGTTAAGAATGCAGTTCTTTTCCCCACAGAAGTCGAGAAAGGAACATGGCCTGAAGACTATTCACTTTCTGACCACGCCAAACTAACTGTAGTATTTTCACCACTAAGAATGCCATGCTGTCAATTGTCTGGATAGCTTGACATGCACTGAACTGATTTGAAAGGAAAACGCTGGAGGGTTGTGGCTAGGCTACAGGCTTCTCAAGCTGATGCGCGAGTTCTCGGAGCGAGAGATGATACTTAGTTGGAACTGAGCTCTTCTGGCGATTAGAACACTTTCTTGAGATGCACATGGGATGCTTAACTTTATGGTGTATCCGGTGCCGCCTTCTTCAGGCAATTCAACAAACTGTTGGGTAATTGCCTATATCCTCCTGTTCATTCGGAGTGATTTTCTGCATACATAAGCACTTGTCAGTTGAGCATAAAGGGCGTCATACTGCAGCCCCTCTTGTTTTATGCTCAACTTGTTTTGGTATATGAGGGTAGAGACAACGAAAATGGAGGACTTAGTAGTTAGTAAAATGCTGAAACATCAAACATGTAGATAGCTCAGCAACAATCCTCTTTGTAATTGACTGCCACAAAGGTTCAGTCTGATAATAGCAATGTGTTACACATTGGACATGCAACAATGCCTGTCACTTGTTAAGCAGGAAATTTTATAGGGGAAAGTGTGTTTTTAGAATGACGGTAAGTTGTATTATCTTTCAGTCATCACACATAATTGCGATCATCTGTTTGTTGAACATCTAGACTTTCAGCGTGGGTCCTTAAGACTCAAGTTTCGTTTGATGATATAACCGTCTTGGCAATTGGTTCATACTTATTGCCCTCTTTAATAGCAAGAATTAAATTGGAAAAAATAATTATTCCATTGGTTTTTTAAAGTGACACTTAGTCTGAGACAATTTTTTTGAGCTAAATGAACACTTAAAATGGGACGGAGGTAGTAATATTTGGTTGTCTTCACTTTGGAAGTGCGTCAAATTTGTTCTCATGGAATGAATATTGATGCAATCGAAATGGTAAGAAAATTGGAGTACTAAATGCATAATTTAAAAAGGCGAAGCTGAAAACCCGAATCAACATGTTAACAGTTCATTTCGTAGTGGCAACATGGACATGCAATTTGCTACTTATTTTCAACGTTGAATTATATATTCAGAAGGCCATTACCTCAATAATATAGTTTGTTGAACGTATCACAAGTTGTTCCAGCAATTCAGGATTCTATATTATAAATACGTGCACTTCAGTTACCATAATGCATATTTTAGAAAGAAAAAAGTCATCCTACTAAAACCATAGATTGGAGATACATTAGGAAAGATGAAGTTAGTGGTGACAGTAGCTTCAGTGTTCTACTTATTGTGTTTTCAAAGTAATGCACAGCTTAAAGTGGGTTTCTATAATAGGACATGCCCAAATGCAGAGAGTATTATAAGACAAGAGGTCCAAAAGGCAAACAGGGGAATTGTGCCTGGTATATTGAGAGCACATTTCCATGATTGTTTTGTTAGGGTATTGTATTCTCTAACCTTATTAAGCTATTACTATTATGCTTCTTTTTCACGAGGATTTAAGTTATATACTGATAATTGTAAATATTAGTTACACTATTAGTGGTTTTTGACCGGTAATAATACATTAACTGGTACCTATCAAAAAAGAAAGTTGATTGCATCATTTGTACCAAGTCACCAATTAATGGATTAAACTTATGATCTACAACAATTTTTGAATACTCCTTGCAACTTCACTAGACTTTTTCCTTGTACCAAGGGATTCAAGAATTATGGATAATAAAATATATATATATATATATATTGCACCTATATGCACAACATAATTTTTCGAAGAATGGTTGCAATCCCCTTTTTTTCCACCTAGCTCTGGTACGCTGATTATATATACTTTTTACACTATCAATGTAATTCAACTTATCAATAACTTCTTTTTTAGATATAAATGACATTTTACTTCTTTTAAACAATTCACCAACTGATTTGCTGTGTATTTCAGGGTTGTGATGGCTCTTTGTTGATAGATTCAACCCCATCAAACAAAGCAGAGAAGGATGGTCCACCAAATGGAATAACACTGCGAGGTCTCGAAGTCATTGACAGTGCCAAGGCTAGACTAGAGCAAGAATGCAGGGGAGTGGTCTCTTGTGCTGATATTCTTGCTTTTGCTGCTAGGGACTCTGCAGTTATTGTGAGTACTCATTTGGACCATATATAGTTAGTTCTCCAAATTTTTAGAATATTTTCCTTTTGACAAGTTTTTTATAGACACACAAATATAACATATTTAATACCACAATTTCAAGAATTTTATAGCCACACATGTTATGGCATGTTTTAAGACCAAACGTTCCAAAATTATTCATTTCTTTCTAAAAGTCCTCGTTCAAACAAATAAGTTCATATATAAATTAAAACATATTGAGTAATCTTTTCCAGTTTCAGTATATATAAGTTGAAGTTTTTTTTTTTAAGTACACATATGAATGACAAAAGCAAAAAGAAAAAGAAAATGACAAAAGTGCTATGCAATGCAGACAGGAGGTCGTTTCTGGGATGTTCCAGCAGGAAGACGGGATGGTCGAATTTCACGTGCTGAAGAGACTGTAGATATTCCAGCTCCATTTGATAACCTGGACGCTATTACTCAAGCTTTTGCTAAGAAAAACTTGACGCAGGATGAAATGGTTGCCCTCCAAGGTAAAAAAGTTAGTTAACTGAGAGAAAATTCTGGACATACCATGATCACTGAGGACTCGTATAGTTGTCTGACAACTTGATTGGAGTTAGACAGTCTTTATTACTAACGTTGTTTCATTCTTGGGTGTGTTTTGGTAATAACGGAAGCTAATTTCTAGAAAAGATAATTTTTTCATAACAAAGTCATATTATGGTGTTTGGTTATAATAACCACAAGATTTTTCCTTGGAATACATGTTCCATCAAAAGTCAATTTCCTTACAATCATCACTAGTTTAGACTTTATATATATTTATGTACTAACACCAAGACAAATTACTCCCTTCGTCCCAATTTGTTTGTCGTAGTTTGACTTGGCACAAACTTTAATAAAGTAAGGAAGACTTTTGAAACTTGTGGTCTAAAATAAGCCATGAATATTTGTGTGGTTATAAATGAGTCAAAAAGTAACTTTAGAGTTGAATTATTGTCAAATTTAGAAATACGACAATCTTTTTGGGACGGACAAATAAGGAAAGTATGACAAACAAAATGAGACAGAGGGAGTATTAATCTTTGGTATATATATCTTTTCGGAAAAGTATTTTGTACTTTAACGAACACACTCAAGCAGTGACCTTTTTTTTCCTTAAAAATGCAAAAGGTAACATTCTTTTCTTAGCTATTTTAACTTTAAGGACTACCAGATGTGTTACAAAATTGATACATCATACTTACTAACATAGAAGTGTGCATGGCAATAAGCAGGGGCACATACTATTGGTCGCTCTCACTGCACTTCCTTCAGCAACAGATTATACAACTTTAGTTCTACAAACAGTCAAGATCCAAGCTTGAATCCATTGTTTGCAACCCTCCTAAAGCTGCAATGCCCAAGAAGAAATAGTCCACAAGGAGATGTTGATCCAAACTTGGTGGTGCCAATGAACTTTAGCCCACGTCTATTTGAAAATAGCTACTACTTGGATGTTCTTGCTCATAGTGGATTATTCACATCGGATCAGACACTTACAAGCAGTGCAGATAGTCTTTCAAGCGTCAGAGAATATGTCAACAATCGGCAATGGCAGACCGATTTTGTGGATGCAATGATCAAGATGAGTCAAATTGAAGTTCTTACAGGTAGTGATGCTGGAGAAATACGAGTCCACTGTAGGAGGATTAATTAATTAACCCCTTGATATCAACAGGACTACTTATTTTCCTTCATAAATCAACTCAACCCTGGAGATTTGACTCTACCAATGTAGTAGTAACTGATTATCTACTTATCAGCCATGATAGCTGAAATGAAATTCAATAATTTCCTGATCCAAGTGGGCACAATGTTCTGGAGTTTTTAGTTTGTATGCAGTAAAAGTTCAATCGCATACCTGATTAAATCTGTCCAATCCCAATTTGTAATCCAATCCTCACAACCCATGTAACATTTTAAGAGTACATATAACTGCTACACACAAAAAGAAAGAATTTCAGATGCAAATTTAGAAACTTACAAGAGGAATATATAAATGAGCGAAACGACTAGAATGACATGACTAAAACCAAAACAATCAACTCTTCTTGATAAAACCAATCAAGCTTCACCTGAAACACAACACAGTATAACTGCTCGAAAGGGGTTTGCGTTTATAGAAGACAAATAAAATGGGCACAACCTTGAAAACTTTATCATATATCACAAATATTAACCAATCATGTGGTCAGCTCCATAATGGCACTGACTATGTCTCCATTGTGTGTCTTCAAAGCCTTGACCGCCTTGGGCCTGGACACTCCTGCTTGTGTCATAACTAATTCAATGTCACGGGGTTCAACGCCCGTCTCATCAATCTCTTCTTCTTCCTCATCCATCTGTGCAGCAGCACCGGACGCAGACACATCAGACTTAGCCATAACAGACCCCATGTCTGGCCTCCTAAATTGCTGAGCTGCCTGTGTCTGAAGCTGAGAGCTCAAATCTTCAATCTTAGCCTCTCCAAATATGACATAGGTCTCTGAGTTCGGGTTTTTGAAGACATCTGGTTTTGAGATGAAAAACAACACCTGTAGCATATTGTAATTGAACTGTTTAACAAATACTAGTAAAAAGTATAGACGAAATGATAGATCAATGAGGTGAATTACATTTTTGGTCCTCTTAATCGTGACCCTGCTAACACCAGTAACCGGTTTCATACCAAGCTTCAACATGGCTTTACGACTTTTCTTCTCACTTCTACTCTGCTTTGAACTCTCATTACCACCTGCAAGTGATTTGAGCGTGTTCAAGTGCATCAATTTACTTTACAAATTTCACATCCTTTAACCTGGCATCTTTATCAGTATGGCCTCAAACGAGTGATTCAGTGATGGATTTCAAGCAAATGACAACATCAAGAGTCAAACTACTTACTAGATAGCAAAATTTCATTAGCATGGAAAATAAAAGGCAGAAATAGCTTATATGAAAGATTCAACAAGACGAACAACATAAAATACATAAACACCTGTATCTCGCAATATGCATCTTTTCAACAAGAAGATTGCATCAAAAAGCCATAAAACATGGGAAACTAAAATTTAACACAATGAGTCAAAACATTTGCGCAACACGGGAACAGACAAATCCTAAAATAAACAAGCACAAGTTCATTTTTGCCCAAGCAAAACCCTCAATTATCAAAGACAGACTAATATGACTAGCCTTGAGCATTTAGAAGTCAATTAACCAATAAAAATACATTTATCATACAAAACAAGCTTTTGAAAACAATGGCATTTCGAATTGACATCATGGAAAGTACAAGCAAATTGGGAATATATAAGTCTAAATATCAGGGGAGCTTTACAGAAATTGCCGCTTTAATCAGTATGCATGGATTATACACACAATATGCATATAATATGCATGAAATATACAAAAAAACATGGCTATTTTTGTTTAAGTAATCTGGCCATAGTTGTGTGTAAATTCCCACCCAGCCAATCAACTTATCTAAGACTTTAAAATCCAACATGAAAACTAACAATACAGAAACAAAATCAGCATCCTAAGATAACAAGAAAGTAACATATATAATAAATTTGATATAATAACGTTAACGTGCTATAACAGGTTAAATTAAATTGAAGCAGTTAAATATTTGTCACAGTGTTAGTGTATATAACTTAAACTTAAATACGCAAAAAGAAAATATACCTAGGGTGTCATCTTCTTTATCATCGCCATCGTCATCAGAATCATCAGCATCATCATCATGGTCGTCTTCCTCTTTAACGTCTTCCACACTTGGTGCATCTTCCTACAACCACAATTTTGAAAATAATATTTATACATCAATCAAACCAATATGCAATCACATTTTTTAAGGGAGAAGTGCTGATTGGACATAGAGCAGCGAAAATTGTACTCCCTCCATGACTCCATCCATCCCAATTTACATGACATTCTTTTTCTTTTTAGTTAGTCTAAAATGAATAATACATTCTTATATTCAGTAATAATTTAACTTTACGGAATGATTTACAACCCCACTATTCATGTAAATTGAGCACTAAAGAAGTGAAAACTACTAAATATTTACCTGAAGCTTTTGCTCGGCCTCGACTTGTTCAACGAGTTGAGCAGGAGGCATGGCTGAAGGTTATGAGGAGTGGAAGTGTAGAAAGGAGTGGAGAATGGATAAAATTCGTTAGCCAAAAGAAATCCGACAAAATGAGTGGGGTTTATTAATTATTGTTGGGTTCTTTTCTTATGGGCCATATGGCGAATTTAAGTGGTCGTTTGGCCATTATTCAAAAAATTTCAAGTATATGGTTATGACTTTTTGACTTCACTTGAAAATAATTTAGAAAAATAGCATTGGAGGCAACACTTCAAATTATAAATCGACAAGTGCCCAAAATTACAAATTGAAGGCCATATTTTTTTTATGCATAGCACTCATCCCTAAAATTATAAATTTTAGCACTCCTTCATAAAAAACACCCTACCTACCAAATCTCCTCCTCCCCAGCCTCTAAGCCGCTGGCAGACACCCTCCCCCGCCAGTGGTTTCGTTACTTTTTTAAATTTTAGCACTCCTTCATAAAAAAAATCCTAGCTACCAAATCTCCTCCTCCCCAGCCTCTAAGCCGTTGGCAGACACCCTCCCCCGTCAGTGGTGTCATTGCTTTTTTGTATTTTACTGAATTTATGTTGTTTATTGCGTCTAAATCATTGATTTGGACAAGTTTATACACACAAATCTCCTCTAAAAGAACATGAATATACATAGATAAATGCGTAGCAATGAGAGAAATACAAAAATATACACAAAAAAAAGTAAAAATTCATATAAACATCTTTAATATACAGATTTATTCACTCGCATATGCACACTTATACAAATTTATATAATTTTATACACGTGTATAAATTTGTATAAACTTGCGGCAGACTGCTATCTTGGGAAACGGGTGACAGGTCAGGTAAGATATGGAAATATGAGCCTTTTTGGTGATTTTCGTCTTTTGCTTGTCTTTTAGTGTAATTATCCCACAAAATTTCAAGTATATAGTTATGACTTTTTGTCCTCACTTAAAAATGATTTAGCAAAATAGCATCGGAGGCAACACTTCAAGTTACAAATCGACAAGTGCTGCCTTTTTGAGAAATATAAATGGCAAGTGTTGCATGCGAAGAGATTAAAGGGGCAAGTGTTGTCTTTTCAAGTTATTTGGGAGAATGTGTGAAGAGATAAAAGGACAAGTGTTGCATATGTAAGAGGGGGTCAAAATCAAGTGTTGTCAAGTGCTGCCTAAGAGGCAAAACTTACGATAAAGGGAGGTTGGGGCAATACTTCAAGATATCTAGGAGAATGTGGGAAGAGATAAAAAGGCAAGTGTTACGAGAAAGGGAGGGCGGGATGCGGGCATCACTATAAGATTTTATAGGGGTATTTCCGTTCAGAAACTATTCATTAAAGTTAACTGGGATCATTCTTACAAAACTACTTTAAATGGGGTCAATAAGGCAAATCACAATCTATGGTGGGGCAGAGTTCACCAAAGGCCACTTTTGGCAGTGGTCTTTGGTTTGAAGTCACTTTTTTTATTGGTTTTACATGAGAGACCACTTTTTAGAAGTTCAATCCTTTTGGGTTGAACTTCACACAAGTTCAGCCCACAAGGATTGAAGTTCAACTTCAGCCCACCACAAGGGTTGAAGTTCAACTTCAGTCAACAAGGGTTGAAGTTTACGCATCTATGACTAAAAGTTTAGCCCTTACGAATTGTAGTTGAAACTTAATAATTTAGGCATGAAGTTCAACTCACAAGGTTTGAACTTCAGCTCAAAAAGATTGAAGTTTCAAAAAGTGGCATCTCATGTAAGACCAATAAAAAAAGTGGCTTCAAACTAAATACCAAGGGCAAAAGTGGCCTGTGGGCAAAATTTTTACTCTATGGTGTCATAGTTTTGTAAATTACCAAGAATTTTTTGAAAAAGTGTTTTTGAAGTTGAGTTGAAAATTGTAGTTGAAAGTTGAAATTGTGTTTGGACATACATTTTGTTAAAAAAAAAGTTTTGTGAGTGGAGAAAAACTTTTTAAAAAAATTTTAAAAAAAAAAACTTGAAAAACAAGTCAAAACCAATTTTTGTTTTTTAAAAACCAATCTCCAAAAAAAGTTGAAAAACTTGCAATAATTTATGCCCAAACGTTTTTTTCAAAATATTTTTGGGAAAAAGTCAAAAGTTTTTTATGGCCAAACGGCCTCTAAGGTTCGAGTATTTGTTTTTGGCAGCATCAAGTAACTTTCGTTTTATATTTGGTAAGAAATTTATTAAATATGTATAAAGATTAAATGTAAAGATTAATTAATATAATTTAAGGTCATTGTTTTAAAATCTATAATTCATAAAGTTTAAATTCTGAATCTACCTTTGCTGATAAGACATTCTCTAAGTGACAATCAGTTTTTTCAAATGCGTTTTTGGGGCGAATCCCGGGGGCGAGCCCTGTGGCGAGGCGTAGCAAAACGTAGGTTCTGAAAAGCGGAAGCCCACAATTTGAGGCGTACGGTTAAGGGTCAAGTCTTGAGGCGTAAGTCTTAAAAGAAAAAAAATTAAATTAAAAATATTTCTCAATAAATCTTCTATTTAAAGCCTACACTCAAATACCAGCTTGTTAATTGAATTCTCAAAAGTTTTTAGCATTTCTTAGTTCAACGTAATTTTCTACTCTTAGCCTTACATAATTTTTTTGATTTTCTCAAATTTCTATGTAAGTTTACCCTTTTTATCTGATTTATGTCTTTTTAAAATATTTCTATCATTTATTTTAATATACAAAATATTAGATAATTGAGAGTCGTGGGGCGGGAAGGAGGACAGAGCTTTCGATTAAGCATTTGTGTGGGTCTAGCTCTCTTTTCCTCCCTCAGAAGGAGAAGGAAAAGGAGAAGGGACCTAGAAAAGCCTCAAACCTCGCACCGACGCATTTCATAACATTAATGACAATAGTGCCCTAATAGCATTGCTTTTTTTTTTTTTTGCCAAAAGAAAAATTTGTCTAGAATTTTTTTGAATGAATATTCTAATCAAAGGTTTCGAGGAGATTCGAGTAATGAGAATTGAAAAAACTCTGACAGGTCTTGCAATTAGGGGTACCCGTGGTACGGTACGGTACGGTACGGTATTTCACATTTCGGTTCGGTAATTTTGGTTTTCGGTTTTAAAAATGTCATACCATTACCATACCAAACTAATTCGGTATGGTTCGGTATTTTCATGTTCGGTTTCAGTAATTTCGGTACGGTAAGTCGGTAACCGTAGTTTGTTCAACTTCGACTTACATATAATAGATATATATGTTGCAAAGAAATGTGAAAGGAACTAAGAAACTTCATCTGGCAATTAACAATAAACCTTCACAGGACATCAGCGCAAAATACAAAAATACCATAAAACATATGGCAAAGCTCCAATGTACAAATAACACTCAAAATCTAATTAAACCAACTTTATTAAACAAGCTTATACCAAAAAATTCATTATTAAAATTTTAATTCTACTTATGATAAGCTAATATATTTGTTACACACAAAACAACAAGCTTTTGAGTTTTGACGGTGCTTGAAAGACAACTCTCTAGTAAAGAATTAAAGTAGATTTGATGGTATTGATACTATTTTATTTATAAATATTTATATGTTTTAATTAAATATATAATCAAATCACAAGTTTTAGATATTCTATTTAGAATTTTATTAGCTCATATTTAGATTAATTAAGCTATTATGATTTATGTAAATATAATATATATATATATATATATATATATATATATATATATATATATATATATATATATATATATATATATATATATATATATATAATTTATATATGTAATTAAGTATTTCGGTATTTTCTTTATAGATACCGAATACCGTACCAAATACCAAAATTTTTAAAATTTCATACCAAATACCGTACCAAATACCAAAATGCCGTTACCAAAGTAAAAAATATTTTGATTCGGTACGGTAATTCGGTATTTACCATACTATGGGCAGTTCTACTTGCAACGGTGGATGTATAATGAAAATAGTGGTTTATATGAATCCATGATCCGTTCACCGAATTAGGTATATTTTGTGTACATATTTTTCAAATTCTGTCCTATATGATGTTTAGATACCTATGTTCCAAAAACTTGAATAATTTACTTGGTCAAACACCGGTTCATTTATGCTCAGGAACCAAGATCAGTTCCCACTTACATGCTCTGTTAATCATTTTTCCCCTTTTTACTTACATTGGTTCAGCTTATTTTTTTTTTTTAAAAAAAAAAAAAAAAACTTAAAAAAGAGGCAAATTGCTACATGGGAGATTCGAACCTAGAGCACTAAGTAAATTTTCTCAAAATTTAATATGTCATCGTATAAAGTGATATTTGACCTCTATATACTATAATTTTCTGATAAAGATTGTTTGTTGGTAGTTATTGGAGCACTGAGCTCTGCTCCTGGTAATGATGAACTCTTACTCTTGAAATCCTAATATATGTTGCATGGGAAAAAGCAAAAGACTTTTTCTTACCAAAGAAAAAATATAGATCAATGACTTTTGGTGAAACTTAAGTAAACTTAAATGATTTTCAAGTTACAAAAATAGCATAGCGACCATTGGTTTAGTTAACAAAAGATTTTAGCAGCTATGAAGAAGTCAATAAGTCACGCAGTGCATTGTTTACCATGGGTTTTCGGTTTATCTTAAGGGTTTTTTACAAAAATATACAAATTTTCACTCTTAATTACAAAAAAATAACAATATTTATCTAATTACAGGGCATAACAATATTTTTTAAAGACGTTTTTCCAATAAGCAAAACATTTCATTTTTAATAATTATACTTACCCCCACCCTCCTAAAAATCCTAAAATATTTTCTCCACTTATCCTAAACTAAATCAGCCTCCACCCCATTCCCTTCTCTCTTCTTTCACTCTAAAACCAGTCCAGATACACCTCATATTCATCTCTGCCATTATCTATGCCATCTCCACCGCTGGATACACACAGCCATCAGAAATTGTCCGGAAAAATCCATCTCCGCCACCAATGTCGCTGCTCCCTTCTTCGTCGTCAGCTTCTTTCTCGCCGGAGAAATAAAATTCCACCATTATCTATGTGATTGAAGCTACAGTGATCACATTAGATTAGCATTGTGTAAGATGTGGTGGATAAGAGGAATAAGAAAGAAATATTTTTTCTAAATCTACACTGGTGGCTTGTTACCCTTAATATTGAATTACAAGTCATAGATTTTTATGCAGAGGAAGTATGCAAAGGGTGCGTCAAGAGATTTTATATGTTTCTCCTCTTGGTTTAAGGAATATCCTTTCAGATCCGTGAAGAAGAAGCCCGGCCCAGCCCCATTTCACTTATCCCTAACACTACTGATGCCTAATCTGCTCAAACCGTACATGTTTCTCTGTTTTTGAAATCATTAGAGATTTTGTTTCTCCGGTGGAAATTGTGTTGTCTTTTTCTGTCATTTTTGTTTCGTCTCCGTGAAACATGATACAGTATCTTGTCATTTCATTTGAATTATTGAAATTGATCAATTAACTAAAATCAATTGTTGATATATGATAATTACATTTTGATATCGTGTTATTTTTGCTTCTGTTCTTCTGTCTGTTCACTAAAAACATCGTTGGGACAATCTGAAACAACCGTTGAAATAGATTGATACAGTGTGAAACAACGTTGAAACAGTATGATACGGGATGAAACAATGCTAAAATAGTCGAGAAACAACTTGATACAGTCGAGAAATAGCTAGATACGGTATTGAAACAATCTGAAACAATGCTGAAACAGTGATATACAATTTGATACGGAGCAAAAATCAGTCTGATACAGTCTGAAACGGAGTTGATACAGTCTGAACGGGACTTGATACAGTTTCAAACAGTCTGATACAGTCTGAAACGGAGTTGATACAGTCTGAAACGAGACTTGATACAGTTTAAAACAGTCTGATACAGTCTGGAACGGGACTTGATACAGTTTAAAACAGTCTGATACAGTCTGGAACGGTACTTGATACAGTTTAAAACAGTTTTGATACAGTCTGGAACGGGACTTGATACAGTTTAAAACAGTCTGATACAGTGTGAAACGACATTGAAACACTATGATACAGTCTGAAACGGAGTTGATACAGTCTGAAACGGGACTTGATACAGTTTAAAATAGTTTTGATACAGTCTGAAACGAGACTTGATGCAGCGTGAAAACGACATTGAAACACTATGATACAGTCTGAAACGGAGTTGATACGGTCTGAAACGGGAGTTGATACAGTTTAAATTGGGGGAAAAGTTAAATTGGAGAAATAGGAGGAGTAAAAGTGAAATTGAGGGAAATGGTGGGAGGAAAAGTGAAATAGGGGGAAATGGGAGGAGCAAAAGTGATAGTGGGGAAAATAGGAGGAAGAATGTAAGGGTTTGGTATGTTATAGGAAAATATTGCTATGTTGTTGCTATATTTGTAATTAACTTGTGTTTTCCTCTATATAGGGTCATTTTGCTAAAATGTTGCTATGTTTGGTAATTAAGTCCAAAAAATTGTACTTTTATGTAAAAAATCCTTATCTTAATGCATCACCCTGACCATGTGAGTATGTGACACCCCAACTAATAAATGTCCCACATCGGCATAACACATGAGTGATCCTGAGTAAGCATACCTTAGACCCTAATCCCGCTACACGGGGCAAACCTCATTGAGTGCGGGGCAAACCTCAGTGAGTGATCCTGGGTATTTAAGTAAGCATGTCTTAGACCCTAATCCCCGAAATTTTAAGAGTTTTAGAACAGCCAGATGAAATTTCCTTTAATCTTCACTCTATACATTTTCAGAGCTAGTCATGGCAGACAACATCAGACTTGATTCTGATCGTGAAAGAAATTAAAGAGATACATTATAAAGTCTCAGATTTGGGCCTGGTCATGAAAAAATAAAAGAACTGATAAATTGAAGTGGCTACCTATAAGTTACCTAAGAAATTTAATCCATGGGAACACCTGCCCATTCATATAATTATAGAGAATGCATCCTTAGATTGCAATTCCAATTTTATAATTAAAACACACATAATCCCTGTGCGATGAACCAGAGACTGATGTTGATATTATCATACTTATTCGTCTCCATCTGTTTCTTGAATTCTAAAACATTCAATCCTTTGACACTTTAAGTATTTGCTTTTTTCCTTCTTAAGCTGCATGAACCGGTAACCTGTATGTCCAAGTAGCCAGGGCCGAGTTGCATGGTACGGAGGAGTTCAATTGAATCATCTTGCCGATAGGCAGTGCTTTATGTATATATAAATAGTTGAATCACCTTGAAAAGGGAAGCTTCTAGTGTACTGGTAAATGTGGCTCAAAATTTGTTTTAGGTTGTAGGTTTGAATCTCAAGTACGCACTCTTAACATTTTTCTCTTTTTTTTGGTTTGTTTGTTAAAATTCTAGTTCCGCCACTTCAACTAGCCTATGAGTTGCCTTATGGAGGCTAACTTTGAATTTGACGAACAAACTGTCCTTTCACACGTGGACGCTGCTCTGCAAGTTGTTTCCTACTTTCATACCTTACCTGCAATCCAGAAAGTGAAATGATTGATATAAGAACAAAATAACCAAATGGCACTAAGTTTTCCATCCTTTTGAGGAAATAAGATTAAGTGCCTTTACAACATTCAGTCATTAAATGCCAGTTTGTATGTTTTTGCTTAATTGTTTGCCAGACTCTGCAATAGATTTATTCTGAAGCTGTGGATTGATAAGTGGAACAAATGTAAAACCACCTTGTGACAACTGATGCTGAAACCGACGTACCTTCTTGTCAAAGCATCTGTCTTTCCGCTTCAAACGAAATTTTGTTACCGCTGCTTCTCTTTGGGATTTCATATCATGAGCTAGAGAAATTGCCTCTTCTCTACCTTCTGCTGGTGTTTTGACTTTAACCTTGGGAACTAAGTTGTTTCCATTGGTTCCACAACTAGTATGAAGATGGGCATCATTGGGGGAACTGCTTTTAGTACTTTGATGAGTTCCAGAAACAGACACAAAATGCTGGAAATCAATTGTAGATTCTGACTTGTGCCCATTTTCGCTCTCATTATGAGTTGTTGCATGACTGTTGTTTTGATCGGTTAAACAATGCAACTGCTGAGAGGTTCTAGTTTCACAATTCAACAGAAGGAAAGGATTCAGATGATAGGAAGATTCCCCAGGAGTTACCGAGGAACTGTAGGCACTTCTTAGCAGCTCAAACCTGATGCCTTCGACTGCTACAGGGAGAGGCAGCAATCTCTGCTGAGGAGAATAAAGCCCAATTTCAGCTGCTCCTGGTTTAGCACAGCTAGAAGGGACATGATTATAAGGCGTAGTCCAAGGACCACGAGTGGCAAAACTGTTATCACTGCCATGATTGGAGAGCTGTTTATCAGAATCAGTTTCAAAGTCCTTTTGATTAAAAGTCTTTGGTGATATTGACTGTCCAGACTGAATTGGCCTGAGCTTCTCATTAGTATATTGATTTACAGTGCCAGTGGGATGAGATCTTGTCAATGAAAGAGCTAGTAATGGAGAATAATCTTCATTATTTCTAGTAGAGATTGGACCAGACATATAATCACATTTCAGATGACTATCAAAAGCGCCAATCAAGTCAATGGCTTGTTTAATCAGGGGGGCATGATGATCATCAGAAGTGAGACCACTGTTACGAACACAACCCCTAACAGAAGTAATTTCTGTGTTTGTCCTTCTACTAGCATCCATACGAGGAGCTGCACATATAGGAATAGTAAATTATTCCGAACTGATGCAACAAAACAAAGAAAGATAATTTCAATCATGAGTTGGACAAGAAAACTAAGATAATAGAATTTTACCTCCAGCCTCATTAGACATAGTTAACCTAATTGTTGCTTCATGGCATAGTTCTTCTTTCCTCAAATCCTCATCATTTGGAAGAGATGTATCCCAATTTGATTGTGTGGATCTCGAGATGTCTTCTATGTCGTCTCCTTCATTGTCCATGTCTGGTTTCGAACAAGAACTCTGCACAAAAGGTAGATTTAAGAATTCCATATATGAATAACGTAGAACTGAAAGAAGATTTGTCCATCAGAGACTTAGCAGCATATCCAACACATAAAAGCATTGCAATCAACAGAATTCTCTTGATGGTAAGACATTACCTGAGCATCACTACTTATCTCAAAGCATTCCGGGCTCCTCTGAATGCCAGCCTTATGACCACTTGAATGGCTGCTGCAAGCGTTTTGTTGTACAACACATTCATGAAGAGGCCCCTGTGCACCACCGCCTAACTGAAATAATTAACGTAGAACATGGTATTCTGTTAGCATTGGCCTGAATTTCAGATACCACAAAGATTCTCAAGAACAGAAAAGGATAAGTAGGATTTTCTTACAGCGTGTCGCCTCCAGACGTGCTGCCACAAGTTCCTTAACTCATTTTTCCTGATAGGCTTGACAAGAAAGTCAGCTGCCCCTCTCAACATGCATCTGTAAACCGTATTAACTGAGTCGCGGGATGACATCACTAAGTTAAAACAGGAAGAAAAGGTTCAAAATATGAGTAAACGGGGATAGCTGAATGCGAACCAACTTTTCTGCAACATATTAGCTAAATTTGTGCAGCATACTTATTATAGGAATGTGCTTGCAAATTTCATGCTCCATTATCAAGGTAAGGAGAGCATATCCAGAGATTGATGGTAGATCAACTTCTGTCAATATGAGGTCTATGTTATGGGGACTTCCTTTCAACAATTCCCATGCCTTCAGACCATCAGAAACTGCAGCAACTGCAATTTACAAATTGAGCATTACATTTGTTTTTCAGTCCGTTGCATTTCATTTTCCTTCAATTACCCTCAATTGTCAAACTCACTCATCCAACACATCATGCAACATGTTAGCTTATGGAGCTATAAATTATACTCCTCCGTCCCAATTTATGTGGCATCATTTGACCCGGCACGAAGTTTAAGAAAATAGAGATTGACCTTGTTAAGTATCAATTTTACCCTTGAAAAAGTAAGAGAGAAAAGATTTGAGTAATAAAAAGTTGTTGGTAGGTTTAAAAGTATGTAGGGCCCAACAAGGGTAAAATAAATATGGTGCATTAAATAGTTGTCAAATAAAGAAATGTGCCACTTATTTTGGGACAAACAAGGAAATGTGCCACTTATTTTGGGACAAACAAAAAATGAAATGGTGCCAGATAAATTGGGACGGACGGAGTAGTAATTACTCTCATTCATCAGAAGGCAAGCAGTCCAATTATGAAAAATAAAATAAAAACAAGAAACTCTTTTTTGCGAACCAGGTATCAAATTGAAATATCTTACATAAATGATGACTCTGGCGTTATCACAATTCACAAGTAGAAAGATACCAACTTTAACTGAATCTCTACCAAACTAGGGTACCATCAACAATAATGTTAAATCAAAATTCTACTCCTACCTCTATTAGGGACTACATATACTAGGAAGCAACAATTTCTAATTTTCGCGCTGCCTATATTTTCATAATCAAGGGCACTTATCAAAATATAGAGAGATCAATACCTATAGGCAGCAAAAGAGGGCATCTTTGCAATTCATAAGATTACTGCTTTTTTATAATGGTAGTGTCTAGCCAACTTGGGCGCACCTAGACTGTTCCACCTAGTACGTAGCTACTGCCTCCACCAACACATATACAGGATAACTGTGTCCACTAAGGAAGAACAGTGCTGAGCTAGGGGAATTGGGGTTTGAGCCCTTTTCTTCAGAAAATTATAAAGCGTAAATGGAACAAAAACTAGATTTTATGGTTATATAAAAACTGTTGAGCTTGAATCCCATTATATAAATTCCTGGTTTTGTCATTGCATGACATTAAATGAGCTCTTCAATGAGCTTACACGATTCAAACCATCAAAAATTTCCACAACTTTTCGAGTAGTTCCATTAGCAGATAATCATCTTTGTGAGCTACCATTAACAACTAACACACATTTCAATATCCCAACTAAACACATTGATAGAATTTAATATAATAGGAAGAAAATATAGCAGCACACCAACCTTTGTAACCGCACTTCCTAAGAAGGGCTGCAATTATATGACGAGTTGAATCATCTGCTTCCACCAACAAAATTCTCATAGCCATTTTAGGCAGAAATCTTTCCCGCCTCACTACCGATGATGTTGCCGACGCATCACTTTCCATATTCTTGTTCTTCTTGTTCGCCGGTGATCTCATTTAAAAACTTTAAAGTGGAGATAAAACAGTTTTATTTAGTTAATTATGTCTTTAACGCGTCCCGTCAACCTGTTTCTGTTTCTAACTTTTAAGGAGAACTCCTAAAAAAAGCATCTAACAAAGAGAAAGTACGCAAAAGACTAGTGGTACCACTACTAGTGGCTAAGCTGAATTCTAAAAGTCGAGAAATATCTAAAAATGGGAGAGTGCAACTTGCATGGAAGAGTCACCAAACATGCAACAAGGTAGGGAAACTATACGTCAATGTTTAACCACCTATAATCTAATGGCCCGTAATGGTGGAATTAGAAAAGAAGAGCTATGACCAATAAAAGAGTTTGGAGAAAGATATGCAAAATATCAAGAGAAAGTGTTATATTTATGTCCCAAATTGGGCACGTCCAAATCTAAGAGAAGCTTCTAACTTCTTCGATTGAGAGAATTGTCATGTGATTATTACTGTACATGTTTCGTCCTATTTTAAGTGTTGTTTTAATTTTTTTTAAAAAAAAAATCAAAGTGTTTATCCCTTTAGAAAATTAAGATAGGATTAACGGAAATCAAATGTACTCTAATGCCTATAGTGTAATGATGCTTGGTTATTTTACCTTTATTTTGAGGGTGTTTTTACAATGCTTTGATAGTAAATTTAAGAGTTTATATGCAAAACTATCAAGATTTGATACTAATTGAGTTGTTTGGTGTTGTAGTAATTGAACATGATGAAATTAGGAAAAAAGTACAAGTTTTTTCTTTAAAATTGAAAATATTAAATATTTCAAGTGATCCCTGTGCCACGCGAGTAACACGGGAAGAAATAGAGTTTTTTCCTAGAAGTAAAGAAAAATTCCAGCGCATTTAGGCCGAATACGCGAGCACCACGCAAGCTAAATTGTATGAAGAAACTGAGTCTGCGTGGCACGCGAGCACCACGCGAGCTGAATTGTCCGAAGAGACTGAGTCAGCGCGGCATGCGGGCGCCACACGAAGCAGAAAGGGCAAAAATCTAAGGGCTTTTTGGACTATTTGCTTAGTTTCCTACAGGGTATAAAAGCTTCTCTTGCCTCCTTTATGAAGTTTTAACCTAGAAAAGACCTATTCCACATCCAAACGAGGCAAGGAAGAGAGGAGATCAAGATTCAACGCTCTACTGTGAACCATAAGTGTAGTCCTCCCTATCTTCATTAGTTAATTGGAATAGTTAATTAATGAAAGTTATAATTACTTAACGGAAATGGGTAGTTGTAAACTTGGAGCACTTGTTCAATAGGAAGAGTAAAGGGAGAATTGTTAGCACAATACTTTAGCACAAGTGAGGAGTTGGGGAAATCAATCCTAGACTTTCCATCTCTTGAATCAAATCTATATTTCTATACTTATTATCTACTTTCTTGTTTAATATAAAACCAAACCAAAGATATAAACTTGAAGTTGGTTGAGTAGATAATTTAGCTAGATTAACTGCTAGGAATCGTGTTCTCTGTGTGATTCGACCTCGGGACTTAAAATACTAAGCTATATTTGATGCGACCACTTAGTCCCTTTTATAGGGCATAGTTGGACATGACCATGTAGTAGCATTTAAATTTTAACAGTCATAATATAAATTAAGATAGGTCACTAAATTAAACCTTGAAGCTGATGCCTCCGTGTTAAAACCATAAATATGGAGGATTATATTTTCTTAAGTTGACAATAAAGCGTGGAAATTATTTGTGGAGATTACTTGTCTAATCTCTCCAATAGAGGTGTCAATGATTTTTTGTTAACCTATCGTAACCGATCAAATCGAACCGTACAAACTTGATTTTTAGGTTCTTTTTAATAAAATAGGTAAAGTCTACTAAACCCCTCTAACCTTTTAAATTTAGGAAACAATACTCCCCCTTCACCTTTTGAAAGGAACAGTAAACCCCATTAATCTTAAAATCAACGGTTAAAAATGAGTTTATCATTTGTATGCATTTTTAAAAGGTCAAAAACAACCTTCAACTCTGATGTATTTTAACTATATACTTTCTACACTATTAAATATATTAAAGAAGTATTATAGAAATATTTAATATTTTATGTCTCATTTTTCTTCTTTAGTTTTTTGTTTTGATTTAAGAAACTCATTTTATTTTATAGAAGTTTTTTTCGTAGAGTGTCAAAATTTAATTATAATTATTACAACTATTGAAAATTAACGTAACTAGAGTAATAATTTCGCATAAAATAATTTCTATTTTACATCGTTGCATATTATGTGGTTTAATTATTTTTAAATATTTAATTAGTAATCATAACAAAAAATAAAAGGTGAAAACTTTGACTGTTCTGATAATTTAAAGGTGATTACATGATATTTCATAATTTTAAAACAACTTAAAATATTAATTCAAATAAATTTTTATTTCATGTAGAAGATGGATGCGGTATTATTTTTTCTTACATCAAATATTATGGCAGTTAAATGAAATTCAATTAACGCATTTATACACAATAATTAGAATACTTTTAGGTACTCAATATAATTGATTTTTAAGAAAATTATTATTATTATTTGAAGAGGCTAGTTTTGACCTTAAGAAAATACATGCAAAGATCAACTCATTTTTACCGTTGATTTAGGATCATGAGGGTTTACCGTCTCATTCAATAGGTGAAGGGAGTATTGTTCCCCAAACCTATAAAGTTGAGGGGGAATAAGTGGAATTTACTCTAATAAAATAGTGGGTTCTAATACAAAGTCATAAATATACAGATAATAGTAAGGTTTTTTATTTTTATAAAAAAATTGAATAAATTTATATACAAATATACACTATATGTTAAACTTATGTAAAAATATATGTAATTTTAACTAAGTTGAGAAATATTAAAGCATAAAATATTTCACCTTAAGCTTAAGGATGAAATTAGTAATGCTCAATGTCCTAACTATTGTAATAGTATTAGTATTATTATTGAAAGTTAAAACTAATGTACTTCAATAATATAGTGCTTTTGGCAGTTTTGAATTCCAAACTACTTTAAATCTAGTATTTCCTTAAGTGATGGATTCATTTTAGAAGGTCTTCACAAACCGTTTGTGTTGGTCTAGTAAATTTTATTTGCTTTGTGCAAGGCTTAATCTCTTTTTTAGATTCATGCCGACTTATGTTATGTTAAACTTTTATTTGGTGTAGAACAATCTGATAATCAAATATCTTTTTCAAAAGGTGAATGAACATCAGTTTAACAAACAAATAATCTAGATGTTTGTCTAACTTTTTGTTTATTCATTGTTACTTACTCTCTAATAATGTTGTTATGAAAATTGGTATTTTTAAGTACTTCTCTTACCCATATTGCTCATGAATACTTTTAGGCATAGATCATCAAATATTCAACATTTATTGAAGTTTGAGTTTTGATGATTGACAAATGGAAAGAAACTGGTGACGGACCTGGTTCACTGACAGGTTCACCTTATGCGGAAAAGATACACAGATACATTTCCAGTTCGAACTGGAATAGAAAAGAACCTAGAGAAGCAGTCTTACAACGAACTGGATGAGGAATCGTGAGGAAAACCCAATCGAAGAAGTTTTCCAAGGCGGCGAAGGATTAGAGACTTGGAGGACAAGCAACCAACATGTTAATCTATTTATGGAAAGATTTCAAGGCTGTAGGAGTTATAATTCAACAAGGAAAAGTTTAAGGAGGTTACCTTATTCACTTGGGAAAGCTCTTTATTCTCCAAAACCTACTTGGTCTCTTGATCTCTATATATACTACATGTTGAGGCTGCAAAAATCATTCACTTATTCACAAATTTTCGTGAGCAAAGCAAAGACAAATATATTGAGAGAAGTATTGCAATGAATCTGTGAAGCAAAATCGGGCAGAAGACGAGTTTCTTATTAGTTCTGTTTTGTCTAGATCTCTATATTTAGGGCATCGAGTTGTAACCTAGTTTTCTTATTAAAGAAGTATTTTTAGGTATCCTTTTGTGAAAGAAAAATTGTTATTTTGAGCTAGAGTTAGCCTAGAGCAGGAAGGTTTCAATCTTGTAAGCTAGAGTGAAGCTTGTAGGATTAACAATCTTGCAATCTAGAGTGAAGCTTGTAAGATTTAGGTACTAAGGGGTCGTTCGATTGAAGGTATTGTTTACAGAGATATTAACTATTAATGCGGGTATTAGTAATGTAGGTATTAGTAATATGTGTATTAATAATGTGGGTATTAATAATGCAGGTATTAGTTAGCGCGGGGTTTAGTAATGTGGGTATTATCCATGCATATATTATAACGTAGGGATTATTTTTTGAATCACTGATATATTACAAATTAAAAAAATAATATTATTATTTAAAATATTTATTTACTCCTTAAATAAAATTTTAAAATATTCTCATAATGAGGATCATTTTTTTTTTGGTAGTTAATATTTTTGTTAAATCGCCAAAGTGTCTTTACAAAACAAAGCATAGCTAAACACAGCTTGCTTCTCATCTTAATCTATCTTACTCTGACTAGATCATTACATAAGCTAATAGGAACAAGAAATATGTAAACTAGCTAGTCTCTACTTAAGATACTCATAAGACCTAGTACATTAGCTGCTCAGTAGCTCATCATTTCAGGTATGGCAATTGCTGTAGATACTGTTACATCCTCCCAATTGTTCGAA
The DNA here is from genome assembly GCA_037355625.1 of Petunia x hybrida. Classification (NCBI taxonomy): domain Eukaryota; kingdom Viridiplantae; phylum Streptophyta; class Magnoliopsida; order Solanales; family Solanaceae; genus Petunia; species Petunia x hybrida. Next base: position 9,611,920 of record JBBBVM010000014.1, on the reverse strand, counting down.
TATTGCAAGTACACACTATCTCCCACACTAAGGTGTCCACAGTTTTGCACTTTTTCTCAAATATCCTGGCATTTCTCTCTTTCCAGACAGCATGAATGAACTCTGCAAGCATTACTTTAAACAGCTTTGCCTTTGGTGTTCTGCCTTTGCCTTTCCTGATCAACCATTGGACATGATCTTCCAGTGATTAGCTTTGTTGGTCTTAAGCTTCAACCAGTGACATAGTTTAGTCCAGACTTGAGCTGCAAAGGGGCAGCTATGAAATAAATGGCCATGAGTTTCTGGACTTTGGTTATACAATACACAACTTGGATCTACATTATAGTCCCCATGATAGAAGTCTGTCCGCTGTTAGCAGTCTTTGATGTAATGTCAGCCACAGGGAGAAAGTTGCTCTAGGTCTTGCCACGTTGTTCAGAGTGAGCCCTCTCCATTCCTGTTTAGGTAAAATCCCCATCATAGTCAAGCACATCTTTTTGATTTGACTGCAGTTAGGTTTTCCTTTATTTGTAGGTTGATCCAAAAGAGTCTTGGCTTCTATGATCTTTCTTACCATCCATGTTGCAGATTTGGGAGCCTGCATAGTGGTCAGATCATTTTCCTTTATGTAGAATGCATGTATCCATTCTACAGAATCATAAGCCTTTTGTAGGTCTACCTTTATCATACATCTGGGGAAAATGTGTTTCCTGCGATAAGCCTGCACAAGTTCATGTGCTAAAATGATGTTATCTGCAACTTTCCTGCCAGGTATGAAGCCTGCTTGAGCTTGAATGATGGTCACTTTTGTTATTTTAAATTTTAATATCTGCGTTATTAACACCCACATTATTAATACCACCTTCTACCCTGCATAAAATAATACATAGATTCCCGTATCAATAATGCGGAATATACAAAAACGCAACCAAACGTTGCACTAATTTTATGTGAGTATTAAAATTTCACAGGAAACCAACCGAACGCTGCGCTAAATTAACGCAGAATTTTGCGCATGTATTAATCCCACAAACGAGCAACCGAACGACCCCTAAGAATTTTAGTTCTTTAGTTATAGAGTTGTAACCTAAAACAAGAGTTTGGGTCGTAGTTTTTGATCCCTTGAGCAAGGATTTTTCCTCATAAAAATCTCTGTGTTCTTTATATTACGCAGTTACGTTAAGTTACAGAGGTAGGTGGAACTCATTGAGAACCTCATTCTTCGTGAGAAATTCATCTAAGGAGGAAGCAAGTTTTAGGAGATCGAAAATCAGGTAATGACACTATTCACCCCCCTCCCCTCTAGTGTCTTACGAGGTGCATCAAGTGCAACAAAATGGAATATGATATCATTGTTGATCTAATATCTTTTAGTTAATTGAGATAAAATTTGTATTATGTTTTAGTCACTCCCACTATATGGGTTATGCAGTAAAATATGTAATTAATTTTTTTATTGTTGTTGTCTTGTGTGCCGGAAATATATTTTGGTTTGTTGGTTAGTTTTAAATGATGCTCTAAAAAAATAAAAATTAATCGAACCGTACCAAAATTGAAGAGAAATCGATATGCATGATACGATTATGAAAAATTAAATTTTGATTATACATATTAGAATAATTGAAAAATTAGTACGGTATAAAATTTTTTAAAATAATCAGCCGAACCAAATCGGACCATTGACACACGTATTCTCCAACCAAGCATTTATATCATTTTATGTAAAATTTTAAGCTGGTATCATTGTGCTAATCCCCCTTACCAAACCACCTTAAAAGGAGTTCTTGCTTTCCTTTTCCCTTTCAATTAAAATTGAAATGTGGATGGAAAACATGGAGAAACGTGCTTTTGAAAGGAGGGGCAACTAGGTAGATGATTGGTTAGGTAGTACTTTATTACAGTACGTTTTAAAATAGACTTAAATTCGTTAGATAAATTGAAAAGGGTAAAATATTTCTAACTAGAAATGATTAACACTTGAACTAACTAGAAATGATTAATATTTGAACATGTGATTTGGTATTCAATCAAATTGTCAATGTGTCAATGACCACTAAAACAACATGTGAGACACATGTTTGGTGAGTGGTTGGCAAAGTTTATGTAAAGAAATGTATCTGTCATCTACATGATCTCCTAATTAGCCCCATGTCTATTTCCGTTTTTAGAATATATTTTTTTTAATACTTGTCACGTTGCAATTTAGGCCAATAGGTCCTACGAAAAGATATTAGTGGACCGAACAAGTTTGGTCTCGTGGATGCGACATTGACACGTGGATACGCCGATTTTAGATCTTTTGATTTGTAAATTGTAGCAACAAACTCATGGAACGTGATCTTTTTTTTTTTTAATTGAAACAAGACTTGCATAGATAATAAAATTACGGAGGATTATATAAGGAGTTCAAACGGTTATTAAAAAGTTCCGCTATTCGAATATTACAAGGATTAATAGTAGACATAACATTCAATACATTAAGGTTTCCTAGTTTAGATAACAAGATTACTATTCGATATTTTTGCAGTAAAAGAAGTGCCCACGCTGTCTTTCAACAAAGATTGCTGGACAAAATTTGGTGGCACTGTGTAATGACAAGTAGAAGTGTTTTTGGACTGATCAAGAGCTCTATGCGCCAAAAGATGCTCAACCTAGTTTCCTTGACGGAAGTTATGCCTGATTGTTGGCATTCGCCTGCATGGAACGTGATTTTGGCTTTAAAGTATTTGTGCTTTAAAAAATCAAAAACAAAATTAATCATCTTTTCAATGTTTGTCTTTGTTATTTACCCACTTTCCAATCTTCGATAGTAATAATTAATGGTCAAAATATAAATAAGGGGGTAGATAAAACATGGAAGTTGATTTTTCTTAATAGTCGTATTAAAACCTTGAATGTGGAAGATTATTTTCTTATGTTTTCAACCAAGCCTGAAATTATTGTTCTAATAACTCTAATCAAACGACCTTAGCTTGAAAGGAGTTCTTGCTTTCCGTTTATCTATGGATGAACATAAATATGGATGGAATGCGTTTCGGAAGGAAGGGTCGGGTGGGTGATTGGTTTTAGTGGTTAATATTCCTATTTATTTTAGTTTTACTTAATTAAAGGTAAGAAAGTCATCGTATATTATATTTCCTCTATTCTATCTTAAGTAATTTTTAGGAGGGTGTGGCGTATTCATTAAAACTTTTAGTCAATTATATTTAGGAAAATTTATATCAGATGGCAATCCTAATAGCTAGATTACAAAAAATATTGATATTGTTAAACATATTACAATACATAACGTTACTTTTAAATATATTATAATACATACAATTTTTTCATTTCTCTCTTTTCCTACCATAAAACCCTAATTACTCTCTCATTTTCTCTCTCCTCCTCCACTCACCCACCTACCCACCGTCCTTCTCCCATATCCGGCGACCAACTGTTGTATTTCTCTGGAAAAGTAGTGTGTATTTTTTGCTGCTGCTGCTGCTACTATTGTCGCGCCGTCGTCAGAGTGGCGGCGCTACTGCTGCTGCTCTGGATGGCGCCGCTGCTCCTAGATCTGTTGCTGTTGGTGTTCATCAGGGGCGGTCGGAGCTGCTGCCGCAGAACTGCTTCTCCCCTTCTTTTTTTTTTTTTTTTTAAATTTTGATTATGTATTTATGTATACATGCGTATATATCTTTTGTATTTATGTGTATTTGTATCTTTTATGCATAAATATACTTTAAAATCATTTTGAATGACTAGTTGAATTTTTTTGTATTTTTATTGTATATTTGTGTATTTTTGTATTTCAATTGTATGTTTGCCAATATTTTGGTTGTGTATTTGTATATTTTCGTATATACTCATATTAATGTGTATGTGTGTTTCATATGTATGTCAATAAGTCTTTTGTATATTCATAAATTTTATTTGTATGCCTTTGTCTATTGTGGGTGTATATAAGTGTATATTTTGTATATTTTAGTTTTATGTATGTTTATGCATTTTCATTGGTTAACTCTATTATATTTTTAAGCATGAAAGTGTATTTTATATGTTTTGTGCTTCTTTGTATTTTTTTCAGATATAAAAAAAAATACACAATTCCAGCGACCTGCCAGCAGTGACCGGCCGCCGACGGCAACACTGTGATTGGAGCGGTGGGAGTAGGAGAGAGTAAATCCTTCATTTGTATGGTTTTAATTTTAAATGGAAGTTGTATATGCTATTAAAAAAACTATGGTTATGTTTTATAAAGCGGTAAAGTATCAATATTTTTTGTAAATTTAATGTTAGAATTGTATATTTTTGTAACTATCATTTACATTAATTAAAGGGGTTATTTTGTTACATTACCTTTTATAGTTGAACATGATTTATTATATCAAGGATAAGGGGGAAAAATCTTGTCTTGATTTTTTTAAATAATGCTAATTTTAAATTATTTTTAAAAGATCGTAAAGACACTTAAAATAAACCGAAGGATTAGTACTTTTTGCACCATTATAAAAGTTTGGAGCATTTTTATAATCCACTCAATTTCACGGACGAACTTGTATTTCCTGGCCCTGCTCACAAGGTATAAATGCTTTTTCCGTGACATTTAAGTGTTTAAAAGTTCTAGACAAGCAAAAGGAAATTTATGCTTCAATTTGTGTGGTAATATTCTTTTTTTCTACTTTATTTCCAAAAAAAAGCAGCAACTTTTTAAATTTGTAGTAATTTAACTTAAATTTCTCATTGTACGCGTAATTAGAAACTTTTATTGCTACTCTGATGATATGAAAATTGAAATGTTTAAACTACAAGTGTCATGACTATTACAATCATACGTATGATGTACATTGCATGGTCACAAGTTTTACAAATATTCTTTATTATTTTTAAATTATTTGTTTATTCAAATTTATATTACACATAAATTGAACGGATGGAATAATCCATAAGCATTAAAAGTCCTTTTTTTAGGGTTATGTTCCCACGCGAAAACAGGGAGTATACAAAATATAACTAGAGAAACATGATAAATTCTAAAGAAGAAAATATTACTACTATATTAACTAGAAATGATTAAAATTTGAACATTTGAACACGGGATCTATTATTCAAATTGGTAAAGAGTAATGACCACTTAAAATACATGTGGGACTTATATTTGGTGAGTAGTGCAAATTTTATGTGAAAAAGTGTACCTGTCATCTACATGCCCTCCTAATTAGCCCCATTTCCTTTTCCATTTTTAGGATATACTCTATTAATACTTGTCATGTGGGCAATTCACGGCCAACTTTGTCCCACGGAAAAGATATTTGTGGACCGAACAAGTTTGGTCTCGTGTAGGGCTGCCCATGGAACAGTAAATATCTCATGATTGTATCGAAGCAAAAAATATTATTTTTGATATTACTATTTTAGTATTTGATGTGGTATTTGATAAGTTTTTTAAGAATTGATATTTAGTAGGGTATTCGATATTTATAAAAAATAATATCAAAATATGAAATACCTATACATTTACAATTCATATATATTATTTTCTCTATCCCACTTTGTTTGTCATAGTTACTGTTTCGAGAGTCAAACTTCTTAAATTTGACAGTGAATTAGGATATAAATTTTTAACTTTTTTAAAATAAAATTGACATATTCGAAAACTACATGAAAGTACTATAAGTCACAATAAATTACAACTCAAAATATTTAAAGATATATAAAAAGATTGTGGTCAAAAATAAATTCTTTTGACTCTCGAAGTCCGAACTATGACAAACAAAGTGGGACGGAAGGAGTATATAATATATAGATAATAATATTTTAATTAATCTATATATGAACTATTAAAATTCTAAATTTAGTTGATAAAACAATATTAAAAAAATACGATCAAACTTAGTTTATGTAGCAGCATTTTCTCATTAGTATGTTAAAAAAAAGACAAATTTTTAAATTTAAAAATAATTTAATTTAACTTTAAAGTTATTAATTTACCCTTAATGAAAAAAATTATAACCACACAAATATCTAATATTGTATTACTATCCCTTTTTCCTCGACTTAATGGTGGAGATTTGCTTACCATTAAATTAGGCGCGCGATGTAATTAAGACAGCAAAGTGTTTGTTGGGAGCATGTTCATGTCCTTGTCCTAATTGGCTGGCACAATCTACATCTTTGGCCTAATTAAGATAACCTAATTCCCAAACCAATTAATATCTCTCGTCGTATAAAGGTGGGCAGCCATGGGTCAATGACGGAGTTAGAAGTTTTAAAAGGGTTTTCAAAATAAATAAACTTGTACAGTATGAATACACTTCACTATCAGAAGAATTCAACATCTTATATGATATATAAAAATTTTATCTCCTCCCTATTGGCACAATATAACTTATCAATGGAGTTCAATGAACTCCCTATAATTGCTTAACTACGTCACAGTATGATGGAGTAAAAAAGAAAAAGAGTGTCATGTAAAATGACACCAGTAATCAAATATCTCAACGTTCCAAGCTACTTTGCCGTTGTTTCTTTTAGTTTCTCTTAGATTGCTTGACAACTTTCATGCAGTGAAGTCAATCATATTTTGTATTCCAAGTATAATATTTTCAAAAAGAAACTCGTAATGAACGTTATTCCATCTTCTGGAAATATAGACTAATGCATTCCATATATAATAGATACAACAATAATTATGTCCCAGTGGCAAACAAGTTGAGCTCCCAACTATAACAGATAATGTCTTTTGGTTTATAGGCTGAAGAATTTTTCTCAAATCTACATGGCTAAAGAGTGAAGAAGGACCAGAGAAAAATCTCGAAGATAAAAACTCAAGAGTGACACGTGCATGAAAGTAAACATTAGGGATACGCAACGACCTTTCCCGATCAAGCTTAGCTCAAACAAGAATTGGAGAAGGTTATTGTTAAAGGTGGCCTCCGCATAAGTGCCACCTAAAAATATGTCGTACTCGTTTTTTCATCTACCTTAATCTCATTATAACATTAAACATAAGAAAGAATGAGTGGTTATCGACCACATATTTCTTCAAAAAAAAAGTTAGATGAAAGGCAGGAGTACAAAAGCCTGTATTAAATTGGAAAATTCTGCTACACTAGTAATTGGATAAAGGCAAGCTCCTCTAGAAAAGAAAAACGAGGGCAAAACAAGAAAAAGATAAGCAATCAACTAACTCGAAGAAAGACACAAAAAACTCCATTCAATTAATGATATCCATCATAAAACGTGTGGTTACTTTTATAAGAAAACAGCACGACGGTGATCCCATATTCCCATGTAGGCTGTAGCTAGAACTTAACGTGGTCCCTAATGCAGAAATTAAGCTATAGTAATTAGTAGCTGAATAACCTACATGGAAAAGTAACTTCTTACATAAAGGAACAGACGTGAAATTTTTTATTTTTTCTACTCTATATAAGAGTGAAAAACTGGCAAAGTTTCGACCTCATTATCTCCCAACATCAGAGTATTTTAGTCATTATCTACTAGCTAATATAAGCTTCGCTAACGCTTCTTGCCGTGCAACCACGGCTCAGTGCTTCAGTGTTTTGGGACCTTCTTTCTCTCATCTTCAGCGCCTTCCAGCTTCGGATGAACTATCTGTCGAATTCATCCATTCCTCCGCTCATCTTTGAGTTGTATATTGGTATTCTCCTATTTTTTTACTTCAATTAAAGATGAGATAATAATCCAAAAAATCTCCAAAACTATCCTCCATTTTAAATTTTCTATTTAAACTATGAGTTGGTTACATTACCTCCTGAATTATCATTTTTCATATTTAAAACTAACGCAGTACCAAGTGACATGGAAGTGACTTTATTCTCTTTGTAATGTATAGGAGAAAGAAAGTATGCCCAAAGAGAGCATCTATGTATCATTTATCTTTCATTAGTTAAAATTTAAGTATTCTTATTACTTAGCAGCTTTTTTTTTCATTTTTCTTTCTTCTCTTTGTTGCACTTGGTGCACTTCGTAAGACACTGAAGGGGTAAATAGTGTCCTTACGCTATTTTCGATCACCCAGAAACTTGCTTCTCGTTAAGTTGAGTTACTAACGAAGAACCAAGTTCTCAATGAGTTCTATCTATCTCTGTAACTTAAAGTAATGCAGAATTAAATAGACAGAGATTTTTAAGTAGAAAAATCCTTGCTCATGAGATAAAAAATACCACCCAAACTCTGAGACTTCAAACTCTTCCACTATAAAATTGAGCAAGTTTTAGGTTACAATGACTCTATAACCAAGGAACTAAGACTCTTAGCACCTAGACCTCACAAGCTAAACTCTAGCTTACAAGATTGATCTTTCCTTACAAAAGTATTCTACTTCAATGCTTCTAACTAAGCAGATAGAATTACAACTCAATACCTAATGCAGAATACTAAACAAAACAGAACTAATAAGAAACTCATCCTCCGCATGGTTCCGCTGCCTTGCTTCTGTCTTGGACTCAATTGATCTCACAAATGATTGCTCTCTATTTGCTGTTTGAGACTTCTTCAATGCGTAAATTATCATGGCCAAATCAACTTGTAATTATACAGCTTATAAAAACCTTTTCCACTTTAGTTTAGAACTCCTTTTTCCAATTTAGAATGCTCCGCCTTTAGGTTACAAACATTTCCGTATTTGAACATACGTTGTTTTTGCTAAGCCTCCAATCCTTTGTTGCCTAGAAAACCTTCTTTTAGCGCCGCCTGATTGTTTCTCCAACTTCAACTAAGATTGAAACTTTGTCTTCAGCTGTCGTTTTTCTTTCTTGAATTCAAACTCGAACTTATACTCGATCATCCCTGAATTCAACTTCAACTGTAAACTTTTTCCTCTACATATCACACCAGGTCCTTTATATCAAAACCTATATCAATAAATTCCTTTTATTTTATTATTAAAAATAATGTTGTCTTATTTAAGGGTTAACAAGGAACTTGTACATAAAATCACTAAACCAAGAACCAAGGTAAAGAACGTTATACAAAAAATAGGTTATAAATATATATTGCCTTAACAACATCTAACTTCCCACTTTTGGCATCAACGAAAAGTTCACAGTTCAGGAACCTGCATGACTTAAATAAATCAACTTGACTCTAGTGTCATAGGTAGCAAGCTAACCTATCAAGTTAAGAACTTGTTTCAGACATAATATAATAGCAAAGATAGTAAAAGATTAAACATATTAAGTGCCAAACCGGCATAAACATCCAAAACATACACATAAAATTAATCTTCTTAACAGGCCAACATAAACAACTAAGGGATATGAGGAAGGGAATGGTTCATGTTAAGGGTCTATTAGGAATATGGAAATGAGCAAGCAACTGTGCAAGACGCTTCAAATTTCCTTGTTTCTTTCTTTCCAGCTCTGCATCCAGCCTTGTATTCTCAACATTCAGCCAACCAGCTTCTTTGCTTGCCTCTCCAGCTGCCTCCTCTAGACATCCACCCTCCTATCCAATCTAGCGATAGGGACTTCCTCCGCTTCCTCCTCCAAGTTGATCGGTTCTTCTGCATGTAGTCACAAGACTTCAAGATGTTCCTTTCAAAGCTATCATTAAGATCCAGCTCAGTCTACTTCCCAACACGCATTCCAAAGAACTCAAATACTTTCCCGAGAAAAAACTCATACACCGTGGCATGCTTCTAAAACTCCACATTAGCAATCCTACCAATATCCTTTATTATCAAACCTAGTATATTAATATGAACCTCACGATCTAACAGATCCATATAGGTAAAGCCAAGAAAGTTAGCCTCACTTCTGCGCTCAGACCGCTGCAATAGATTCTTCAGCACAAACTCAAAGAGAAATTGGTGGAATGGGGCCATGGCTTTCTTTTTAACTTGTGTAGCCCTTGACAACTTGTGTTTCCTAGAGACTTTCGAGATAACTCCAACACAGACACACCATCAGACCTTGTCGGTCATAAATTTCTCATATACTCACAATACCTATCGAATGGAACACCTAACACTACTCCCAGTTCCTCACAATCAAACTGGATAACCATTCATTTCACAATGGTCGTCACAATACCCTTGCTTACGGTGCAATTTGTCTAGAATTCTCAAACCTCTTGATCATAAAGCCTACGAGTTTCCTTGCAAATCAGATTCAGCTAACCTTGAGCATTCAGCTTCTTTACAAGTTGAGTCATACCCTCCAGCTCAAGGTTAGTGAGAATTTTACCTTCACTAAGGGCAAACCTCAAAACCAACTAACTCTCTTCGCCTTGTATTGCTTATCATATCCAATAACTACCATCACCTTTGAACCTTCCTTGCCCTCTACCGATTCCTCAACATCTTTCCTCGTTGTTTCCTGCTGGAACCTTTAGTATTTTGCCTCCTTGCATAAGCACCAATTCTCTTACTTGTTTCACCGACATCTCCTCCAAAATTTCCAGACCCAGCACCTTCGTAGCAACCCACATACTCACCTCCCTTTACCAATTTCCTCATTTTCTACACAGACTTTACCAACACATCATTCTCAAACATTTTCTCAACCTTCTTCTTTGGTTCTCTCACAAACACGACCTCAATGTCACTATTAGAATCAACCAAATCTTGAGGAGTTTGGGTACGCCCTTCATCATCTGGCAATATCACATTCAAAGGTTCTGTATAACCTACACCCTTTAGATCTACGCTTTCATTCTCATCGGTTCTTTCCATTTCTGCGTCATCACCAACAAGGAACACAGTGGGTGAACCAGGTTACTTCACTAGTTCCTCGGCTGGTTCAGCAGATTCCTCCAGCTCTTCCTCTCTTTTAACAACCACTTCATTCAAGAGACCAGTCGTAGAACCATTTCTTTGACTGGGACCTCAGATGATACTGCATCAACTAACTTGCCTAATCTCTCTATATGTTCAATCTTTTCACTTTCTTTTTCTTCTACCACTTTTTTTCCTACTTCTCCAGACATATCTACACATTCTTTTCCTTACTGTAACAGCGATACAGGGGATTCATTACTTTCTACCATAATAGAAGTCTTAGAAATTCTAGCACTTACCTTTTTCAGAGTTCTTGACGCTTTCTTGATTCGCCAGAGTTTTTTCTTCCACCATCGTTGCTAGCAAATCTCCCTCCTGACTAGTAGAATCCTCAGAAACCTTATTTTTCCTTAGCATCGCAAATCATTTCGCCATTGCTAATGAGCGAATTGCTGCAAGTTGCTTAGCCCCTATGTTTCGTTTGAGTTTTCAGGTTTTAGGTTTAGGTGAAGCAGGGTTGATGGTGTTCTTTTAAATGGTAGACATCTTCGAGAAAGTTATAGAGAAAGAATGAGAAGAGGCTTTTCAGAAGGAATTGTGTATTTGACGATACAAATAGTGAAACACACCTACACAATTTCTGGCTACTTAAGGGTGAGGAAAAGGTTGAGTGTCTGTATTGGGAAGTGAAACTGGGTGATGGGATGTGAAAAAAATGCATGTCATAATTACTTATAGGAGCTGACACCATCAATTCAAAGAATTTGAATTTTAAAAATTGACAACTAATCAGGCGCTAAGTCAGGGTAATTAGTAATAAACTGGCCACGTAAGACAATTAATCTTAAGTATATATAAATGAATGTGTACCTGAATGTATATACACCTGGTCTGTAATGACTTGTTCCTCTACTTATAAGGTTTTTCTTTGCCAGCATATATATCATGAACACAGGTTTTTACAAGGTTAGCAAGCAAATATAAACGTTATAAGAGTAGAGTCAAACAAATTTTAAGTCAAGCAAGTAAACATAAAAACTTTTTCAGCCAATCATCAGGAGAACCAGGTGTTGCGTCGATCAGTGTATCTTGGTCATTCCTAGATCTAACATGTTCCTTTCCAATTGTACCATGTTCAAAGCTTTAGTAAAGCTGTCAGCAATTTGGTCCTTAGTCCCGCAAAAGTTCATTATGATTAGGCATTTCTCAATACTATCCCTTAAAAAGTGATGCCTAATATGAATATGCTTTGTTCTCTTGTGTTAGACTAGGTTCTTTGCAATGTGACCGTACTGGTGTTGTCACAATAAATTGGAAATGGTCTACACTTAATTCCAAAGTCCTCCAACTGCTGCTTGATCTATAATAGTTTAGAACAATGTGAAGCAGCTGTTATATATTCCGCCTCAACGGTAAATAGTGCTATTGAGTTTTGTTTCATTGTAGCCTATGACATAAGACAAGAACCCAGGAAGTGTGCCATCCTCGATGTACTTTTCCTAACAACCAAGTGACCAGCATAGTCTGCATCAGCAAAACCAATCAAATCAAAGTTTCCTCCTCTTGAATACCATAAACACAGATCATGAGTTCCATAAGTATCTTAAGATTCTCTTGACTGTAGTTAAGTGTGACTCCTCTGATTTTGACTGGAACTTTACGCACAACCCTATGCTATAAATAATGTCTAGTGACTCGTAGTAATATACATTAGAGAACCAATTGTTCCTTTGTATTTTCATCAATTGAAGCACTATTTTTTTTAGATCCAGCTTGTTTCAGGTGCTATATGTGTGCTCATATCCTTGGCAGTTTCCATCTCAAACTTCTTTAACAGTTCTTTAATGTACTTTTGCTGATGAATCATTATGCCTTCCTGAGTCTGCTTGATTTGGAAGCCTTAAAAGAAGTTCAGCTCATCCATCATGCTCATCTCTAATTCATTATCTATCATGTCGGCAAATTTCTTATATTGGTTTTTTTTTTGTAGCTCCAAAGATGATGTCGTCTACGTACACAAGAATAATAAGCAGGTCCTTAATCTTCTTCCTTAGCAACAATGTGTTTTCTAACTTTCGTCCAGTAAAAATCCATTCTTCAATAAGGACCCAGAAAACCTTCATACCATGCCATATGAGTCTGTTTCAATCCATATAGTGGCTTGTCAAGTTTGTAGACATGATCAGGAAACTCGATGCTTTCAAAACCTGGTGGTTGAACCACATACACCTCTTCATTCAAATAGTCATTAAGGTATGCACTCTTCACGTCCATTTGATATAAATTGAATTCCATGTAGAAAGCAAACACAATCTACATCCTAATGGCTTCCATTCTAGCAACAGGTGATCATCATAGTCGATTCCTTCTTCTTGACTATACCCCTGAACCACCAGTCTTGCCTTGTTCCTTAAAACTATACCATGCTCATCCTGACTGTTTCGAAACACCCACTTAGTTCCTATGATGGACCTTTCCTTAGGTCAAGGAACCAAGCACCAAACTTTACTTCTTCAAATTGACGCAGTTCCTCCTGCATGACAATCACCCAATCTGGATCCTCAAGTATTTCTCGTACATTCTTAGGCTCCATAGAAGAATAAAATGCACAAAAGTTCTTTAGTGCTCTATGTGTAACAATTCTAGAGTGTAGATCAGACACGAGGTTCTCCAGTAGATGTGATTTTTGATGCTTCTAAGGTTTAGGCTGAATATGATGAGAAGTTATTCCCGAGGGACCTTGAGAGGGACCAGGGTCATCTAAATTCTCATATTTTTAATCTGTTGTTCCCTATGTCTGATTATCTAGTTGTTCCCCCTGAGTTCGACCTTTATCTTTAATTTGGTTACCTTAGTCAGGTTTTCTGAATCTTCAGCAGGTTCGTCTCTGATAAGGTTAATCTTTTGACTGTCAGTCGTTTCTTTATTTGTGGCTACTTCAGATTCATCACACACCACATGCACACTTTCTTATACAATTGAGGTCCTCTTGTTGAATATCTTGTTAGCCTTACTCTATGAAGAATATCCCCAAGAGGATAGCTTCATCACTGCATGCGTCAAACTTCCCTAGAGGTTTCTATCTATTATTGTGGATGAAACACTTGCACCAAAAGCTTTTAAATGTGCAATATTTGGTTTCCTGCCTCTAAGCAACTCATAGGGAGTCTTTTCTAGTAATGGACGAATAGAATATCGATTGAGCAAGTAGTAAGCGGTGTTTACTGCTTCAGCCCAGAAGTTCTTTGCTAAACCAGTTGACAACAATATTGTCCTAGCCATATCTTCTAAGGACCTTTTCTTCCTTTCGACTACTCCATTCTGCTGAGGGGGTCCTTGGTGCAGAGAAGTTATAGTCCACACCATGTTCATTACAATATTATGCAAACTTTGCATTCTTTAATTCAGTGTCATGGTCAGACCTAATGCCCACAAGCTGAACCCAATTTCTTTTGTACAATCTTTGCCCAATCCTTAAACATATCAAACTTAGAGGCAAGAAATAGGGTCCATTTTTACCTAGAGTAGTCATCAATAATTACCATCACAAACCTCTTACCTCCTCTAGTCCTTACCCTTATTGGCCTACACAAGTCCATGTGAACAAGCTCAAGTGGCTTTGATGTGCTAACCACTTTCTTTGACTTAAATGAAGATCTTATATGTTTCCCCCTCACACATGCATCACAAATTTTTAAGTCACTGAACCTTTTGTTTGGCATCCTATGAACCAGGTCCTTAGACACCGACTTATTTAATTGAGTCAAGCTTGCATGCCCTAACCTCTTATGTCATAGTTGTGTATCATTCTCAAGCACATTCAAACAAGTCAAATTTTTCTCAAGAAGAGAACCTAGTGGAGCTTTATACACATTGTTCACGGATTTCCCTTCCATTACTACTTCACCCATCTGCAGGTTCTTCATGGTGCATCATACAGAAGTGAAGCTAACTTGATTTCCTCTATCATATAGCTGGGAGGTACTCAGCAAGTTGTGCATTAATCCATCTATGCAATATACTTCTTCAATAGCATGATTGAGGGACCTCCCAACCTTTCTAATACCTAAACTTTTGCCCTTTTTACATCTTTCAAAAGCCACACTACCCTTTTGAATAGCTGTGCGTGAGAAAGTTTCTTCTATCTCCGGTCATGTGCCTGGAACAACTGCTATCAAGAATCTAGCTTGGGTTGTTCCTCCCCACTCAGCCTACAAAAGAAGATCAGGGGTTAGTTTTAGGAACCCAGAGAAGCTTGGGTCCCTTCTTATGATAGAATAAGCGAATCGAATCTTTTCTAGCCCAATAAGGTAGTACATGCTTCTAATTCTTCATTAATGTCTTTTTAGGAACCATGAAAGTTTCTTTCTAATGTCTAATTTTACCAGAAATAAACCAAAGCATGTTGCATAAGAGTCTTACATATTTACTTCTAGGATTACAGGCAGGTAATAATTTCCTACAGCCTAAGCCATTTTTTACCTCGATTGTGATTATCAAGAACCCAATTTATAGCTTCAGAAGACTTGTTTCATTTAGTGAGTCTGGTAAGTTCATAGCAAGCTTTCTCAACCTTTTCTTGGAAACCCCGGTTCTTCTAAGTTTCTTGATATAGAACCTCATTTTTATTTTTAAGCTTAGCTTCAAGGTTAATTTGAGTTTCACTAACTACTACCACTGACTTCTTTTAGTTTCAGATTTTCTTGTTCAAGTGATGAAACTTTATTTTGCTCGGCAAGCACCTATTCATTTAAGTTTTGATTCTCGAGTTCAAAAGTTGAGAGTTTCTTTTTCTCTTCAAGAACCTGTGCGTTAAATGATGCAATTTGTTCTTCACGTTCAATTTTAGCTTATTCTAGGTAGTTATTTTTTATTTTAAAATTAGACATAACTAAAAAAAGTTGGTCCCTCTCAGCCTTTAAACTTTCAAACCCTTCTATTAAAGTATGTGCGAGCAAAGTAAGTTTCCTTTGGGAGAAAGTGTGAAGGTTAGCTTTTATATCAGCAAAAATTACCTCAGCTTGATCATTGGATGAGTCCTCTTCCGCAAGAGCCATTAAAGCAAGGGGAGAGTCATCTTCAGATTCTTCTTTTAGATCAGTGTCACTTTCAGATGGTCCCCATGTTGCAACAAATGCTTCCTTCTTCTTTTTTTCTCATTGCTCTGAAATTGGGTGGACATTTAGTGTTCTTTGGTTCATTCTCCTTTGCATCACTATTCTTTTTCCACTCAATTTTCCACATAGGAAAATCCCTCACAGTATGATCCATCTTGTAACACTTGAAGCAATCAGAGTAGTCTGGATTATCAACAATGTTCTTTTTGGCAGGAGTTGCCCTGGTGTTTCTTTCAGCGTCTTTCTTTCAAGATTCATCATTTTTTCTAAACGCACCTATTAAGGCTAACTCTTGCTCAGACCACTCTAACTTCGAACCTCCAGTAGCTTCCAAAGACATGTTCTTTTCCTTCATAGGTTCTACCTTGATCCTTGATTGTTTCATAAGCTCATGGGTCTTCAAACTACCAATGAGTTCATCCAGTTGAATCTTGTCTAGTTCATTCGACTTGATGATGGCTGTGACTTTTGATTCCTAAGAATCAGAGAGAATCCTAATTTTTCTGACCAAGTCTTCACTTGCAAGGACCATACCCAATGACTTCATCTCATTTGTGATGATCATGAACTTGTTCATCATATCTTGAATCGATCATGTTTCTCCCATAAAAAATTAGTCAAACTTCCTCTTCAACAACTGGATCCTTGACTTCTTAACCTGAGTAGTTTTTTCACGAGCAACTTGAAATGTGTCCCAAATTTCTTTGGCAGTCTTGTACGAAGAAACTCGGTTATATTCATAAGGATCAAGTTAACATATGAGGAGACTTTTATCCATAGCGTTCTTTTCAACCATCCTAAAGTCAGCATCAATATATTCAGATCTTTCTTTAGGAACTGTTGCTTGAGCAGCTCTTTGACCAATAATTTTGGTGGGAATGAGAGGTCCTTCAGATGTAATGATCCAGAGTTGACAATCTTCAGCTTGAATGTAGTCTTCTATTCTACCTTTACATCATCCATAGTACTTACCATTGAATGGAGGAGGCCTATTAATGGATTGTCCTTTGGTTATGATCGGTGGTGCACTCAGGATTCAGATCCTTCTTAAGATGTAAATCTTAATAGAGAGAACATGCTCTGATACCATTTGTTGCACTTGGTGCACCTTGTAAGATACTAAGGGGGTGAATCATGTCCTTATCCAATTTTCGATCACCTAGAAACTTGATTCTCGTTAAGTTGAGTTACTCACGAAGAACTAGGTTCTCAATGAGTTTTATCTATCTTTGTAAATTAAATTAATTCAAAATATAAATGGATAGATATTTTTACGTGGAAAAATCCTGATGTAGAGAGTTTTGACGCCTTTGGAAATATTGTTGTGACTTTTCCAGTGATTAAGCAAGCAAGTTTTAGGTTACAATAGCTCAATAACCAAGGAATTAAAACTCTTAGCACCTGACATCACAAGCTAAACTCTATCTTACATGATTGATCCTTCCTTACAAAAATATTCTACTTCAATGCTTTTAACTAAGCCGATAGAATTACAACTCAATATCTAATACAAAATACTAGACAAAACAGAACTAATAAGAAACTCATTCTCCGCCTGGTTCTCCTGCCTTGCTTCTGTCTTACACTCAATTTATGTCATGAATGATTGGTCTCTGTTTGTTGTTTGAGACTTTTTGAATGCATAAATTATCATTTCCAAAACAATTTATATTTATAGAGCTCATAAAAACCTTTTGTACTTTAGTTTAGAACTCCTTTTCCAATTTGGAATACTCCGCCTTCAGGTTACAAACATTTCCTTATTTGAACCTAAGTTGTTTTTCCAAAGTCTTCGATCATTGCCGCCAGGGAAACCTCTTTTCAGCAACGCTTGATTATTTTTGCAACTTCAACCAGGATTGAGACTTTGTGTTCAGCTATCGTTTTTTCCTTCTTGAACTCAAACTTGAACTTCTACTCGATCATCCTTGACTTCAACTTCAATTGTGAACATTTTCCTCTTTATATCCACACCAGGTCCTTTTGTCAATCATCAAAATCTACATCAACACTCTACTAATTAGATTTTTTTTGGTTCTTACAAACTCTATATTTTTTGTCAATAACAATAAACTATTTGAGACCCATAACCTTAGAATAATAGTAATAATAAAGATATTTTAATCAAAATATAATAAATCCAATTTCAAATTACAACTAAGTTTCATTAATAATCGTACCACAATTAAAAAGGTATAACTCATAACGCGCATAATATTTTAATATTCAATGTGTTCAATTAGATTTATTATTATTGTGTAAATTTCATTCTTATCTTATTAAGTTTACTATTATTAATTTTTTTTTCGTATTAAAGTTAATTTAAGAATATGGATTATCAACTGATATAAAGTTTTTTTGGTTTCGAAGAAGAATAAAAGAAAATACTAATAAATTTAGAAAAAGAAAGCATTAAATAAGAAATATGAATAACTACTCTTAAAAAGTAAATGCAAAAATACCACATGATACTTTACGAAGAGAGTAAGGTCACTCTCCATATTACTTGGCATTACATGGATTTTAGATACGTAAATTAATAATTCAAGGGAGTAACGCAATTATCCTATAGTTTAAGTAGAAAATATAATGGATGATAGTTTAGAGGATTCTATGACCATTATCTCATTAAAGATACATGTTTGTACGCTTATCGCATATAGAGAAAAGACGTGCCCATAGCTAACACTATATATCTTCACCTTTATTTTGTTTTTTTGGCTCTTACATCTGATGACAAAATCCTCTGCACATCTTTATTTATCTTTCTTATTATTTTAAGGTAATGTAGTTTTCTTCTCTTGCTCCCCATTTATAAATTTGATATTTCCCACGATTACACCACTTTATTGTTTTAAGGATAAGTTCCTTAAAATGTGTTCCTTTACTCTATGATATGCGGAATTAAAACTGTAAGTAATTGAACACCAGATATTAGCGTGGAAAAACCCCTTGACTCGGGATCAAAAAACCACAACCTACTTCTCAAGTAGGATTTCAACTTCACTATGTAAAAAGACCCACTTGGTTACAAGACTCACTCTTACTAACCTAGGACTAACTCTAATCCTTTAGTGATCATTCTCACGATCAGTGAAGTTGTGTCAAGTCCACGACTTGAACAGGAAAGTTTACAACTCGATTTTTGCTTACTACAGTTGAACTAAGACTTGAACTTATACAAGATTCAATCTAAGGAACAGGTTCTAACTTAGTTCCACTGTAGATAACTGATTACACAAATAAGCTAATAACTCTTCTCAGCTTTTGCTCGATGCTCTCTGTATTTGTGTATTCTTCTATGGCTGATATGCTCCACGTTTTATAGCTCCAGCAGCCAAGAAGTCTTGAGCAATTAGAACTCCAAAGCTCCCTTGAGTTTGAGTCCTAATTGGATTCTTCTCTTGAGAATCCGGATCTCCTATCCTTATCCTTTAGTTTATGCAATCTTTTCATATCCGTTTAGACATGCATAATTATCAAGATAATAATTAGTTTTAGGATAATTAATAATATCTCAACTTAAACGATTTTGCATGAATTATCTATTCTGCTGCAGTGATTCAAAGGAACAGGTCCTCTGAATCCGTTCCTCAGTCATCAGTCAAAACTCCAAGCTTATCCAAGCTAACAATTTCCCCATTTTTGATGATGACAAATTAATAAGCATAGCTGCATATCCTTAATGTCCTGAAGTACAACTTAAGCTCAAAAAGACAATCAATCAATGGAGAATTAATTCATCATTAAGGAACTGATTTTCAGTTAGGTATAACTTTATGCAAAATCAACTTACTCTTCCCCCTTTTGGCATCATTGAAAAGGTTGCATAAAAAATATAACTCAAGTGTTAGAATTAATCAGCACATGGCCATTGAGGCAACTCAAAATGCAAACATAAATCATATTAAAGCAACTGCAAGACAATGATATTAGCCATCAAAGACAATTCATTAAACCAAAAGATGAAATCAGGGGATACAAGCAAGTACTACAGAATTATTCAAAGGCTAAAGAAGAAAAAAGGCTAAGGCACTAGACTAGGCTAGATGCCACTATACAACAGATGGCTAAAGGCTAAGGCTAAGGTGGTCAGGATGTGGAAGGACCAGGTCCCTGAGACTTGTTAAGAAACTTAAACATCTGCTTGAGCATTCCCTCATTGGTCTCCTTTGCCTTTGAGGCCTCTGCCTTCCAGTAATTCTTCTCCTCTTCCAACCTTGCTATCTCAGCAGCCTGAATAGCAACCTGTTGCCTCAGTGCCCTCACTTTGTTGTTCAATGGCTGCCTCCCAACACCAGCCTGTGGAGGATCAGCCTGAACTGGCAAATCACAGCTTATCAATGTGGCACAGCCAAACTTTTCCTTCTTTGTAGCCTTCACCACCCCTTCCAAGGGAATCTTCAACTTTGCAAACACATCAGTCAGGATGAAACCAAATGGTAAGGAGTGCTTTCTCTTCCCAACAATCACCTTTTTTATCAGGTGGATCATAAAGCTGGGCCAGTTGATCTGCTTTTCAGTGTCCAACAGTTCCATAAGGACCAGGTCCATGAAACTGGCAACTCCTCTTTTCTCCTGCCTTGGAAGCACAATTTTGTTCACAAACTCAAATAATACTTGGTGCTGTGGGTGCATCTCACTCTTCTGCACAGCCCTGGGTTTCTCTTCCCCTTCATTCTCAGCAAACTTCCTAGTGATCTCTAGATCAATAGGCAAGTTTGTCAAGTCAGGCCAAACCTTCTTGACATAATTGTCATACCCAGTAAAAGGAATCCCCAACAGCTCACCAAGTTCCCTTGTATCAAACATGATCACATTGTCATTGACAGAGGTAGTAATCCTATCTTCTTTGATGGAGCAGTTCTTGTAGAACTCTTGCACCATCCCCTTTGCACGCCTACCAGAGATCTTAAGGACCATGTCCCTCCAACCCTGAGCATGCAGTTTTTGTAACAACCATAACATTCCTTCTTCTTGCACATCAGACATTACCCGACCTTTCAACACCTTCCTGGTCATCATGTCATCATGAACACAGTGTACAGACTCATCACCTTCAGCTTCACTATCACTCTCATCTCCAGCAAAGGACTCATCACTGTCACTGGCAGAACTTTCAGACACAACAATTCTTTTGGAGGACCTGGTCCTCTTAGTAGACTTCTCTGCAGCTTTAACCGAACTTCTTGTTACTCTTCTCTCAGCAACTTTTCTTTTCTTGGACTGAGGCACAACCTCCTTAGCATCTGCCATCTCATCATCCTCAGAAAAATCATCAAGATCAATATCCTCCACTTCTTCCTCTTCAACTACCTGTTTTCCTTTCCCTTTTCTGCTCCTTTCTAAGGCAGCAGCTAATTGTTCATCAGCAGCTTTTGCAGCTCTTCTTGTCCTCCTAACCCCAGAAGCAGAGGTTGAGACAGAAGGAACAGGTCCTTTTGCCTTGGAGGAACTTTCAACTTTCTTCTTATTTCCGGGCTTATAACTATCACTTATTTTCTTCAACTTAGCAGCAATTTCAGCAGTCACATGGTCATCAATGGGTCCCTTTCTAGCTTATTTTCTTTTCAGACTCCTAATGTTGATCAAATCCACCAAGGGCCTATCACTATCACTTATAGCCTCCTGAACATCTATCACATCCTCCATGGGTGCTCTAAAAGCAGCCTCTGGAGACCCCAATGACCCCATGCATGGGTGCTTCCAAAGTCCTAATTTGTTCCCCCTCAAGAGCAGCCTCAAACCCCTCTCCCTTTTCTTCCTCATCTATCACAACATTCAAAGGATAGGTGAAGTTTACCTGATACTGATACAATACCATAGCACGTGATAAATCCTCAACCTGCTCAGCAATTGATTCAGCCGTGGGAACTGGTCCTTCCCCCTAAATTTCAGGTTCAGGTATTTCTGGGATTTGTTCAGGAATTTCAGGGTTTAGGTCAGTGGTATCCATGGGTGAGGAAGGATTGAGATTTTGTGGTTGTTCAGCAGTGGGTGCAGTTGATGAATTATCAGAAGAAAGAGACATTCTTGCAATTCGAATTAACAAATAATTGACTATTCTTTCTGAAATTTTGAGAGTTTAATTGATGAACAAGGTAAAAGAATAATGGGAGAGAAGGAGTGTATTTATAGTGTGAAATAGGTAGTAGAATTAGAGTAGAAATCGATCAACTTACCTCAGCACAACATGCAACGGTTATGGACTCTTGGGAGTCTCCCGGAGAAATAGAGCCGTTGGGCTGCCAGGTTACCTTTTCAGAGTGGGAACTGTTCCTCCGATGGGACTCTTTTGCAATTTGGATATGGGTAGGAAACTTAGTGGGATTTATCCTAATCACAAGTTACCTATAGCCTTTATACTTCTAAATTAACTGAATAATAACGAGTACATACCTGAGTTTAACACAAAAATTCAGTGTCCTTCCAATTTGCAACATTTTGATCATCTGAAATTCTAAGAGCATAAGGGTAACATCATTCAATTTTAGCAACTCTAAATAAGATATATGGCATAAGAGTATACATTTAAGTATTAAGCTGGACTGAATTATTCATAATGACTTGAATAAAATTCATTTTAAGAGCAATTTTCTAGCCAATTATGAAGTAAAGCATTGATGATTTTATATGAATTTAATCATCCCTAATTCCAATTTATTTCTTTCAAAATCATCTCTACCTAGAGCTTTTGTAAAAATGTCAGCTATTTGCTTTTCAGTGGGACAGAATGCTATGGTGATCAAACATTTTTCATAGTTGTCTCTTAGGAAATGATGTCTTATGTCAATGTGTTTAGTCCTTTTATGATGCACTGGATTCTTTGTCATATTAATAGCACTAGTGTTATCACAATAGATAGGAACAGTTCCTACATCAACACCAAAATCCTGTAATTGTTGTTTGATCCATAACAACTGTGAACAACATGAAGCAGCTGCCACATATTCAGCCTCAGCAGTGGAAAGTGCCACTGAATTTTGTTTCTTAGTTCCCCAAGAAACCAAACACTCACCAAGAAAATGTGCCATACCTGAGGTACTTTTTCTATCAACAAGGAAACCTGCATAGTCAGCATCAGTATATCCAACAAGATTAAAACTACCACCTTTTGGATACCAAAGTCCCAAGGGACCTGTTCCTTTCAGATACCTCAATATTCTTTTAACAGCTTTCAAATGAGATTCCTTAGGATCTGATTGAAACCTAGCACACAAACCAACACTGAACACAATATCAGGTCTACTAGCAGTTAGATAAAGTAGAGAACCTATCATACCCCTATACAATTTTTGATCAACTGATATTCCATGTTCATCAAGATCCAATTTTGTGGCAGTAGCAATAGGTGTGTCAATTTCCTTAGCATTATCCATATCAAATCTTTTAAGTAATTCCTTAACATACTTTTGTTGATGGATCATAGTTCCATTTGAGGTTTGCTTAATTTGTAAACCCAAAAAGAAATTGAGTTCACCCATCATGCTCATCTCAAATTCACTCCCCATCAAGTTTGCAAATTCCTTACTTAAATTTTCACAAGTAGCACCAAAGATTATATCATCTACATAAATTTGAACAATTAAGAGATGCTTACCTTTTTCTTTTAAAAACAATGTACTATCAATTTTACCTCTCTTGTATCCATGCCGGAGTAGAAATTTTGATAGTCTTTCATACCATGCTCTTGGTGCCTGCTTGAGCCCATATAAGGCCTTGTCCAACTTGTACACATGTTCAGGGAATTGTTCACTTTCAAAACCTGGAGGTTGCTTGACATACACTTCTTCTTTCAAGTAACCATTCAGAAATGCACTCTTAACATCCATTTGATGTAGAGTAAATTCCATATATGTAGCAAAGGCTATAAGAAGTCTTATTTCTTCCAATCTTGCAACTGGAGCAAAAGTCTCATCATAGTCGATGCCCTCCTCTTGACTATATCCCTGAACGACTAGCCTGGCCTTATTTCTTGTTACCATGCCATCCTCATCAAGTTTGTTTCTGAAAACCCATTTTGTTCCAATGACGGACCTGTTCCTTGGCTTGGGTTCCAGATGCCAAACTTGACTCCTTTGGAATTGATTCAATTCCTCCTGCATAGCATTAATCCAATCTGCATCCTTCAGTGCTTCTTTCACATTTTTAGGTTCAACAAGAGATAAGAAAGCACTAAAGGCACACATAATGTGATTCTTGACTGCTGATCTAGTTTGAACCCCAGCAGTCTTATCTGAGATTATTTGATCCACAGGATGTGACCCTTGATACTTGTAAGGCTTGGATGTCAATCCATTGTCAGAAGTCCTCTGCTGAGGAACAGTTCCTGATAGAGTAGCACTACCAGTTTGTGAGGTAGAACCAACATGTGTTCCCCCTGTTTCTGTGCCACTATTTTCAGTTCTGTCCTGAGGAACAGTTCCTTGCAGTTCACCTCTCATATCCAGAATCTGCATTTGTGGATTAAGTTCAAACTCTTTCAGCATTCCAATTTCTTCATCCTCCTGTACCTGTTCTTGAGTGAGACTGTCAGTTTCATCAAATTTAACATGCATGCTTTCTTCAATTTTCAATGTTTTCTTGTTAAACACCCTATAAGATTTACTATTTAAAGAATTACCAACAAATATTCCCTCATCACTTCTAGGATCAAATTTTCCTAAGGCATCTTTCCCATTGTTATGTATAAAACATTTGCAACCAAAAGCCCTAAGATGAAAGATATTGGGTTTTCTTCCCTTAAGCAATTCATATGGGGTATTTTCTATTAATGGCCTTGTCATACATCTATTTATTATGTAGCATGCAGTATTAATAGCCTCAGCCCAAAAGTTTTGTGGAAGATTTCCAGATATTAATATAGTCCTTGCCATTTCTTCTAGAGTCCTATTTTTCCTTTCCACTACACCATTTTGTTGTGGAGTTCTAGGTGAAGAAAAATTATGATTAATGCCATTTTCATTACAAAAATTGAAAAACATATGATTTTCAAATTCAGTTCCATGATCTGACCTAATGGCAACAATATGATTATCTAGAGTTCTTTGAGCTTTCTTAGCAAAAATTGAAAATCCATTAAATGCTTCTTCTTTAGATGCAAGAAATATAGTCCATGTAAATCTGGAGTAATCATCCACCAATACCATAACATACTTCTTACCTCCACGGCTCACTGTTCTCATTGGACCACATAAATCCATATGGACCAGTTCCAAAGGTTTAGTGGTACTTACCTGTTTCTTCGGTTTGAAGGAGGATTTTACCTGCTTCCCCCTGGCACATGCTTCACATACATTTTCATCATTAAACTTGATGTTAGGAAGACCTATCACCAAGTCTTTGGACACAAGTTTGTTCAATTGTGAAAGACTAGCATGTCCTAGTCTTTTGTGCCATATGAGGGGATCATTTTGCACCAAACTTAAGCAACTCAAGCTTCCATCAGAAAATGTCAGCAAGTCTACTTTGTATATGTTTCCATGTCTATTTCCCTGCAAAACAATCTCTCCAGAAGTTTGGTTAGTCACAGTGCATCCAGTAGATGAGAAATTAATATTATTACCTTTGTCACACAATTGAGATATGCTCAATAAGCAATGCTTCAGCCCATCTACTAGAAATACATTATCTATACAGTGTGAATCAGACCTACCCACCTTTCCAATTCCAATAATTTCCCCTTTCTTACCATTACCGAAGGAAACACTTCCTCCTTGGAAGGCTGAGAGTGAAAGGAACAGTTCCTTATGTCCTGTCATGTGTCTTGAGCAACCACTGTCCATGTACCATTTGTGGTTTATCTCCTTCACTCTAGCCTGCAAAATAAAACTAGGGGTTAATTTTAAGAACCCAAACTAGTTTGGGTTCCTTTCCTTTAGAAAAAGGATGAATCAGATCTGTCCTAGCCCAGAATGGTAATGGTTTCTTTGTGTGAACAGTTTCCCTTTTTACAGAATGTTGAACAGGTTTATAGGACCTATTCTTCTGTTTCACAGAATTTTGAACAAGTTTATAGGACCTGTTCCTCTGGGCAGCCCTTTTTAAAGATTGACAATTTTCTTTCCGGTGACCAGTGTTCCCACAATGAGTGCATAGCCAGTTTTCAGGAAGTGATAAGTACTTACTCTTTGGATCCCATTTGGATGAACTCTGTGCTTTCATGAATCCAATACCTTTCCTGTTACTACTATGATTTTCCTGTAACCATTCTAGTGCTTCAGAAGACTTGTTCCATTCTACAGTTTTTCTTAGTTCCATTTTTGTTTTAACCAAGTCTTCTTCTAAAGATCTTCTCTTCTCATCTTTTTTACACAATTCATCAACTGTGACTTTCAGTTTCTCTTCAGCAATGATCTGATGAGAATTAGCAATACCATTACCTTTTTCAACTGTTTTAACATTTTCTAATTCCTGAGCAGTTGATTCAAGTGTGAGGACCTGTTCCTCAAGCATAGTAATCTTCCTTTCCAGAAAATCATTTTTAACTATTTCCTCTTTGCATTCTGCTTCTAAACAATCAATTTTATCATGCAGTTGATGATTGCTATCCCTTAGAGATTTAAATTCATTTAGCACAATATGGAATACTTCAACCAATTTTTCTCTAGGCATACTTTTTACATCATCTTTGAGCTTAGAAACAAATACCTCAGCATCTTCTTCATTTTCTGAATCTCCAAGTGCCATTAGAGCAAGATCCTCATCCAGATCATCATCAATTATTTCGTCTTCACTGTCTTGCCATCCTGCAACCATTGCTTTGGGATTTCCACTTTTCTTATGGACCTGTTCCCTAGCCTTCTTCCTTTCCTCAATGAATCTCTTCCTCCATTCTCCTTCCATAATTGGATATTTGCTGATGTAGTGCTCCGAGCTTCCACATTTGTGGCATTCTCCAGCCTGTTTCATGTTAGTAGACCTACCCTGTCCACTAATAGCCTTTTTCTTAATTAAATATTTCTGAACACTTTTAGCAATAAGGACCAAGTCCTTATCATCAATGATCTTATCAGCAGCAGTCAAGGCTAGGTTAGGCTCAGTTTTAACTGGAACTCCTATGTTTTTAACCTTTTTCCTTAGTTCATAAGACTTTAAATTGCCTATCAGTTCATCTAAGGATAGAGTGGTTAAATCTTTGCTTTCTATGATAGCACAAGCTTTGATCTCCCAAGAATCTGGAAGAACCCTAGTTAGAATCTTTTCTACTCTATCTTCCACAGTTAAAACCCTTCCCAAAGAGATCAGTTCAGAAGCAATGGCATTAAATCTAGTATACATTTCAGAGATTGATTCTTCTTCTTTCATTTTAAAACTTTCATATTCCGCATAAAGAAGTGTACCTCTAGACCTTTTTACGTGACTTGTTCCTTCATGTGCAACTTGTAGAGCATCCCAAATTTCCTTTGCTGTGGCATACCCTCTGATTCTAGTGCATTCGTCAGGACTAAGTCCACCAACAAGCCACTTCCTAGCTTATGCATTCTTTTCCCATTGCTTTATGTCTTCAGCATTGCATTCCTTCCTGGTTTTGGGAACATTTCCCTCAGCATCCTTCTTCATTGGGATCATGGGACCTTCAGTTACTATATCCCACAATTCATAGTCCTCTGCTTGAAGGTGATCACGCATCCTCTCTTTCCACCATGAATAGTATTTCCCATTGAAATAAGGTGCTCTAACCATTGACTGGCCCTCACTGTTCTCTCGTGATGTACTCATCTAATCCTAGGTGTTAGTCTTTTCAAGGATAACCCGCTCTGATACCAATTGATATTTCCCATGATTACACCACTTTACTGTTTTAAGGACCAGTTCCTTAAAATGTGTTCCTTTACTCTACGATATGCGGAATTAAAACTGTAAGTAATTGAACACCAGATATTAGCGTGGAAAAATCCCTTGACTCGGGATCAAAAAACCACGACCTACTTCTCAAGTAGGATTTCAACTTCACTATGTAAAAAGACCCACTTGGTTACAAGACTCACTCTTACTAACCTAGGACTAACTCTAATCCTTTAGTGATCTTTCTCACGATCAGTGAAGTTGTGTCAAGTCCACGACTTGAACAAGAAAGTTTACAACTCGATTTTTGCTTACTACAGTTGAACTAAGACTTGAACTTATACAAGATTCAATCTAAGGAACAGGTTCTAACTTAGTTCTACTATAGCTAACTGATTACACAAATAAGCTAATAACTCTTCTCAGCTTTTGCTCGATGCTCTCTATATTTGTGTATTCTTCTATGGCTGATATGCACCACGTTTTATAGCTCCAGCAGCCAAGAAGTCTTGAGCAATTAGAACTCCAAAGCTCCATTGAGTTTGAGTCCTAATTGGATTCTTCTCTTGAGAATCCGGATCTCCTATCCTTATCCTTTAGTTTATGCAATCTTTTCATATCCGTTTAGACCTGCATAATTATCAAGATAAACATTAGTTTTAGGATAATTAATAATATCTCAACTTAAATGATTTTGCATGAATTATCTATTCTGCTGCAGTGATTCAAAGGAACAGGTCCTTTGAATCCGTTCCTCAGTCATCAGTCAAAACTCCAAGCTTATCCAAGCTAACAAAATTAAAGCCAAATGATAACTATTTATTGAAAGTGATATTACTTAGCAATGTAAATAGTTTTCAGCATGTACTTAATTATTGCAAACTGATAGTTAGTTCAGTGAATTAGTTAGTGAGCTAATTAGCAGTTAGTTAGGATTAGTTAAAGGTATGGTAGTTGGATAATTAGTTGAGGGTGTGTATAAGTATGTGTACAACTCATTGTGAGCAATTAATGAAATCAGTTCCCATTTACTTTCTCTCTCTATAACTGCTCCTACCTCTCTAAGCTTCATCACCAACACAAAATATCTTCTCTCTTGATCGAGCTAAGAATTTTCTGGATAAACTTCATAATTTCTTCATGATATCAGAGCAATAGTGACCGTATCTGAGATCACTGCATTAGATCCTTTCACCATAGATATTTTCTAGCTCATAACAACAATTTCATGGCAGAAATTGGAGGAGCAACATCAGCGGTTAACGGCAGAGTTGCGGCAGTCATTGACCACAACCACCCTCTTTACCTACATTCAACAGATACCTCAGGCACAGTGTTGATTTCGTTACAACTCACTAGATCAGAGAATTACCCAGTCTGGAGCCGGGCGATGAAAATAGCTATACTAGGAAGGAATAAACTAGGGCTAATCGACGGAAATTGCAAAAAGGAGAATTACTCTGAAGATCTGGGAAATTAGTGGGAACGATGCAACGCGATTGTGCTCTCATGGATCATGAACACAGTCTCAAAGGAACTGATGACTGGGATAGTGTATTCATCAAACGCAAGCAGTGTATGTAGTGATTTAAAGGAACGATTTGATACAATTAATGGATCTAGAATCTACCAACTGCACAAGGAGATTGCTACGATCAACCAAGGTACTAATAGTGTTTCTGCTTATTTCTCAAAACTGAGACTTCTTTGGGATGAATTTGATTTCCTAGTACCCACACCTGGATGTGATTGTGAAAAATCTAGGGATTTTGTCACTTTTATGCAAAGACAAAAGTTGTTGCAATTTTTAATGTGGCTTAATGAGACTTATGAACAAGCTCGGAGCCAGATCCTTATGATGACTGTATTTCCCACTGTGAATCAAGCATACTCTATGATAATGGAAAGGGAGAGTCAGCGTATGATCACTAGTACTCATAACATGAATGAGTTAGGAGATATATTTGCTCTATTCACTAAAGGAAGACATGTTCAAAACTCTTATAACAATAATGGAAACAGAGGACAAGGACTAGTCATGAACAATAAAGGAAAGAATGCTCAGGGTTACCAGAGAAAGAAAAAGGATTACAACATTAAATATGAATACTGTATAATCAGAGGACACAACATGGATGATTGCTATAAGTTAAATGGATATCCTGAGCCAAGAAGAAACACTGGGGAACATGTAGCAAATAATGCACTGACAGAAGTGAAAAACAGACAAGAATCAAGCTATGCAGAGAAAGGAAAAGGAGTGATGAACAGGGGACAATACATTGATGAGATGACAACCACATCAACTTACTTCACTCAGGAACAATTCAGCCAGATACTGAGAATGATTAACAAAGAAAATGAGGCTGAGAATCCATCTATCATGGCAAACATGGCGGGTACTAATCATGCCTTTCTTGTTGAAAGTAATAGCAGAGATTGGATAGTTGACACAGGAGCAACAAATCATATGATATCTGATTTAACCTACTTGAGCAAGAAAAGATGTGTAGGTGCAACAGATTCACAAAATGTACATCTACCAAAGTGCCAGGTAGCTCAGGTTACACATGTTGGATCTTGTGACCTAGAAAATGGTCAACAACTTGATAATGTCCTATACATACCAGATTTTAGATATAATCTGTTGTCAGTATCTAAACTGACTCAAGACTTGAACTGTTCAGTGTCTTTTTTCCATAAGTTTTGAGTGTTTCAGGACCTCTACAGTGGGAGGGTGATGAAGATTTGTAGAGAGTGCAATGGTCTCTATCTCCTTCCTCAAACTTCTGCTGTGAGAGCCACACAAACTGGTAGAGTCTTGCTGGCAAAAGGAGGAGATGTGGAGCCTGAAGTCTGGCACAGAAGGTTAGGACATCCATCAAGTGAGACAATAAAACAGTTGTTCAGTTTTCCTAGTGATAAATGTAAGAAGCTACTAGAGCATTGTACATTCTGCCCTTTAGCCAAACTTACAAGATAACTTACAAGATTTCCTTTCTGAAATAGCACTAGTAGAGCAGTACCAGCATTCCATTTGATTCACATTGATGTATGGGGGCCATATCATGTACCCACATTGATGGAAATAAACTGTTCTTGACTATTGTGGATGATTTCACAAGGATGCCCTGGATATTTTTGCTTAAGTTGAAGTCAGATGTCATAGTGATGCTAAGAAGATATATCACAATTATTCAAACTCAATTTGATAAAAAGATCAGGATAATCAGAACAGATAATGGGAGTGAATTTGTGAATCATGAATGTGCTTCTCTTTTTCATTTATTTGGAATTGTACATCAAAGGACATGTGTATACACCCCTCAGCAGAATGACATAGCTGAGAGGAAACACAAACATGTTCTGGAGGTTGCAAGAGGAATCAGATTTCAGGCAGGTATACCTATGAGGTTCTAAGGGCATTGTGTGCTAGGTGCAGTATACCTCATTAACAGGTTGCCTTTCAGGATTCTCAATGGTAAAAGTCCTTATGAGATATTCCATAACAAATCACCAAGCTTTGATCATTTGAGAGTCTTCGGATGCTTGTATTCTGCTAAGAAGATGCATATACAGGACAAGTTTGAAGAAAGAGCCACATCAGCTGTGTTCATGGGCTGTTCAGAACATACTAAGGGATACTTACTATATGACTTAACCAAGCATAGTTTTTTTGTTAATAGGGATGTGTCTTATAGAGAATCCATATTCCCTTTTAAGTGCATGCAGCAAAAGCAAGAATTTCTATTTTTGGATAATGTTGAGCTACATCAGGATACACCATTGCCTGAACCCTTAAATGTTACACCAGATACAATGCAGCCCACCTAGCCCATCTTCACATACACAAGATGCTCAGCTACTTGCTAGTCATTCTAAGCCTAATACTGCTATGCCAGATTCTCCACTCACATCATCAGACCAACTTATTGCACCTGTACCAGCCCCAAGAAAGTCAGCAAAGAACTAGCAAAACACCAGCCTAGTTTACAGATTATGTAACCAACCTAGCACCAGCCAAACAAGACCAGCCATATTCTCTTTGTCACTCAGTCAGCTATGATTCACTCAAGCCCAATTATCACAAATATCTCACTGCTTTCTCAGCTGAAATTGAACCAGAACATGTCAGGAAGCTTTTAAGCATAAGAAGTGGGTGGAGGCCATGAAAGGAGAAATTCAATCATTGGAGGACAATCATACCTGGGAGTTAGTTAAGCCACCATCTGGTAAAAGACTTATTGGCTGCAAATGGGTCTATAAAATTAAATATAAAGCCAATGGTGAAGTGGAAAGGTATAAGGCCAGGTTAGTGGCCAAGGGGTTTAACCAAAAAGAAGATCTTGATTACCATGAGACCTTCTCCCCTGTGGTAAAAATTGTCACTGTCCGAGCAGTGATTTCAGTTGCAGCAGCTGCATATTGGCACATTCACCAAATGGATGTGCACAATGCCTTCTTGCAGGGTAATTAATATGATGAAGTATATATGTCACTGCCTCATGGTTTTGCAAGCCAGGGGGAGTCTCCTCCATTTAAACTCTCGTTCGTCCTCGAACGAGCCTAAGTCTAAAGAAAAATTTGCACAGATAATAAGAAAACTTGCACTACCTTCATAAACTACTCCACGGGCATTATCTTCTTATTACAGGATCAGAATCATAACACGCATATCGTACTTTTGGAATAAAATATATCTGGATAATATGATAATACTATTGCACAGCTTATTCTGACTAAGCTGATCCTTCCTCGATCACGAGAGGAGAGTTCTACATTTTCGAAACAAAGATACACAAAACTTTGAATGGGTTAATATGATTCAGCCCATAGTTACCTCTTTGATATACCTTTCGATATAGAACAGGTTGATGGAACTAAGAATTAGCTCACACTCGATGCAATATGGGGAGCTTTTGAAGTACCTTGTCACTACATACTATAGAAGATTTGATGCAAGCTATATTATTTTCACGAACGCACGTTGTATGCAGGCTTGTCAAATCCCTCTATGGGCTCAAACAGGCCAGTAGGCAGTGGAACAAAAAGCTGACAGAAGCACTGATTAACCAGGGGTTCAGACAGAGCTCCTTAGATTACTCTTTGTTCACAAAAAGAAAGGCAGGAAATATAATAGTCATCCTTGTTTATGTGGATGGGATGTTGATTACAGGAAACGATTTGAAGCTGATAGAAGAAACCAAACAAGATCTGCACAATACCTTTAAAATGAAGGACCTAGGAGAATTGAAGTATTTCCTGGGGATAGAGTTCAGCATATCTTCAAGAGGAATACTCATGAACCAGAGAAAATATGCACTTGAGTTAATTTCAGAAGTAGGAATGAGTAGTGCTAAAATTGCTATGACTCCATTGGATTGCAATCAGAAGTTCACAACTACTGAGCTGGACAAGTTAATAGGCCTTGAAGGGGATGAGTTACTTGAAGATATAGGGAAGTATCAAAGACTAATAGGAAAACTACTGTACCTGGCACTAACCAGGCTAGACATAGCATTTGCTGTTCAAAATCTTAGTCAGTTTTTGCAGGAGCCTAAAAGATCACATTGGGAAGCTGCATTTAGGATAGTCAGATATATTAAGAGGGAACCTGGACTTGGAATTATCATGAGCAGCAGAAGAAGTAATAAACTGGTAGCTTTCTGTGATGCTGACGGGGCTTCATGCCCAAACACCAGGAGGTCAGTCACTGGCTTTATTGTTAAATATGGTGAGTCACTTGTATCTTGGAAATCAAAAAAGCAAAGTAATGTTTCAAGAAGCTCAGCAGAAGCTGAGTATAGAAGCATGGCAGTGACAGTGTCTGAGATAGTATGGCTGACTGGACTATTCAGGGAGATTGGGGCAAAGATAGAACTACCAATTGAAATTTATTGTGACAGCAAGGCAGCACTTCAAATTGCAGCAAATCCAGTTTATCATGAGAGAATAAAGAATATAGAGATTGATTGTCATTTCATTAGAGAAAGAATTCAGCAAGGAGTGATCAGCACTTCACATATCAGATCAGGGGAGCAACAAGCAGATATCTTGACTAAAGCTTCAGGGTGACTTCAACATGAACATCTAGCGTCCAAGCTGGGAGTGCTTAATATTTTTGCACCTGCCAGCTTGAGGGGGAGTATTGAAAGTTATATTACTCAGCAATGTAAATAGTTTTCAGCCTGTACTTAATTATTGCAAACTGATAGTTAGTTTAACTGATAGTTAGTTCAGTGAATTAGTTAGTGAGCTAATTAGCAGTTAGTTAAGATTAGTTAAAGATATGGTAGTTGGATAATTAGTTAAGGGTGTGTATAAGTATGTGTACAGCTCATTGTGAGCAATTAATGAAATCAGTTCCCATTTACTTTCTCTCTCTATAACTGCCCCTACCTCTCTCTAAGCTTCATCACCAATACAAAATATCTTCTCTCTTGATCGAGCTAAGAAGTTTCTGGATAAACTTCATGATTTCTTCATGGTATCAGAGTGCATTAGATCCTTTCACCATAGATATTTTCTAGCTCATAACAACAATTTCATGGCAGAAATTGGAGGAGCAGCAGCAGCGGTTAACGGCGGAGTTGCGGCAGTCATTGACCACAACTACCCTCTTTACCTACATTCAACAGATACCTCAGGCAGAGTGTTGATTTCGTTACAACTCACTGGATTAGAGAATTACCCAGTCTGGAGCCGGGTGATGAAAATAGCTATACTAGGAAGGAATAAACTAGGGCTAATCGACGGAACTTGCAAAAAGGAGAATTACTCTGAAGATATGGGAAATCAGTGGGAATGATGCAACGCGATTGTGCTCTCATGGATCATGAACACAGTCTCAAAAGAAATTGATGACTGGGATAGTATATTCATCAAACGCAAGCAGTGTATGGAGTGATTTAAAGGAACGATTTGATACAATTAATGGATCTAGAATCTACCAACTGCACAAGGAAATTGCTACGATCAACCAAGGTACTAATAGTGTTTCTGCTTATTTCTCAAAACTGAGACTTCTTTGGGATGAATTTGACAGCCTAGTACCCACACCTGGATGTGATTGTGAAAAATCTAGGGATTTTGTCACTTTTATGCAAAGACAAAAGTTGCAATTTTTAATGGGGCTTAATAAGACTTATGAACAAGCTCGGAGCCAGATCCTTATGATGATTGTATTTCTCACTGTGAATCAAGCATACTCTATGATAATGGAAAGGGAGAGTCAGCGTACTCATAACATGAATGAGTTAGGAGATATAGTTTAGAAACTATAATGTGCCTCAATCTAGAACTTGGATTAACATAAGTAAATTCCTTTACACTTGTGAAAAAATGAGTGAATTCTCTTTATTTTACATCGTAGTTATTCCTTCTGTTAGTAAGTTGTGAAAAGGTTTAACGATGAAAGACCTTTTTTTTTGTTTTGTCCAAATTAGCTTATCGCTTTCATTTGATTGATAGTTTACTTTAATGTATCCAAGAGAATGCTCTTAGAACTTGAAGTTCTTTACTCAAAGGAGCTTAGAGATTTGCTAAAGAAAGTGGTAGAGTCCCTGCTATGTTTTCTGAAAATATTGTTTGGATGATTGTTATCCGAAATATATATTTTTTTTTAAAAAAAAACTAACTATATTTGGTTGGATGTTTATTAAAGAGAGGAAAAACTACACTGCAGTCTATTAGAGTGGTGAACTCTTACTCAAACCCCTCAAAGAGAAACTTACCTGATAGTTATGATCAATGATTATTTGTAACTTCACATCTATTATAGTTTCATGTGCCACATTGGTACAAATTTCGGCATTGACTATTGGCATCCTTTACTTATCTCCAGGAACATAGTTTAGCGTATGCATATTTTCCTGGACCCTCTCAACTATCTCAGCAAAAGATTGTTGCCGCTAATATTTTCTTCTGGAGTGTAAGAGAACAGACCAACCTGCAGATAATGTCATTTGAAGCTCTAGGTTATTCGAGAAGAAATAATACACAAAAAAGACTTCAAGGGTTATTATATCCTTCCTACTATGAAGTGTTCAAGAAGTGATAGTTCTCAGTAAATTATTAGATCAGCTTTGTCTTTAACGTTTAGAGAGTTGTAGAGATAAGCATTTTTCACTCTTTTTGCCCAAATGGAATGTCATGTTCATTAACCTCCAACCTCCTATTTTTTCAAACATTGAACATAACATTAATCTCTTTAGCTTCGCGTAACTTCATTTATCTCAATGGTCTTTTTTTTTTTTTTTTTTTTTTTTTAATTTTTTTGCAGAACATTTTGGATATTGTTGAAGAGAAGGAAAATCATTCTTTTAGGAAGCTAAAGATGGATAAATTTATTATGCAATGTTCTACTCCGTTCTCAATTTATAGTCTTTCCCAACATTTACTCCTAATAGTCATTCATTTATGATAATTTACATGTCAAATAGTAGAATGCATTAATGATAAATACATTATTCCTTTGTTCATAAATATTTTGAGCAGTTTGTGACCAAACTTTCAAGGATTCCTTTGTTCAATTGAAGGCCGATAGTCATAGAATATATGCACAATAAGAATTTACAATATTCCAATTTCCAAACCCTGAAAACGACGATAAGGGTGCAGCACAAAGATTTGAATTTACAATTATACCAAAATTAAGGTGCTTAGCATTCATAGTTATATGTAACTTTAAGAGCTAGAAGGTCAAGCTACGTATACTAGTAGAACTATTTCGGTTAAGTGTTGTAATTCTGCAGTCAACTATGGCAACTTTGCCGCTCTTCAGAGCTCCCTATGTCCAAATTATCCATAGTATTAATATAATCTATGTTTGCACCAAAAAAAAAAAAAAACTTTAAGAGCTTTTCATTCACAAGTATATGAAAATTCAAGAGCTTTGTATTTGCAATTATAATTCAAATTGTTAGGCTTGTGTTGAGCAGGGGCCAACACTGATCTAGTATTATATATAAATGTGAATTAGGATTAAATGTTAAGACCTAGGTGCTTAAGTGTCATAAACTTTAGGATATTTTAGAATTTGATACACATACACAAATTCTATATGTCGTTTAAAATTTTAACCCTGGAGATTGAAAAACCATCACAAAACTCACTTTGTCTTTTTTTTTTTTTTTGAGTTCTCCCCATTCTTATCTAGAATTTATTTCTTTTGCCTTTCTTTAGCAATTGTCTGCATTCCTCTTTGAATTTTATCTTTTCTATATTTCTATTTATTATCAAAATAAAATTCTACTGTCTCTTTGTGTTGGAGTATAGTCGAAAAAGGGATTTTTAATTGATGATTAACAAGCTAAGCTCCTTAACTGTTATGTTTTATTAATATGACAAATAGTGATTCTGCATGCTTGAGCTCACTTGCACAAAGGTTAAGTCACTATGTTGAATAATGATGCATGGATCAAGACCTTGTGTTATATTAAGTGTTAAATCCTAGCGGAACCTGGAAAGGAAAGCAGAATCCTAGTTGGACTAGGAGAAAGACTTCATGCAGAGGAAGGTTCTACGAACCAAAAAAGTTGCAGTCTTTATTGGCTTGGGACATACTTAAGATGTTGATGAAATAAGTTTCTTGGAATATGCATAATATATTCTCTAGAGCCCAAGAAGAAAATGAAATCCTGTAGGAAGGAAAGTCATAGCAGGAGACGGGCTTGTACAATTCCCTACGAGGAAGGTTGTGATACGCTTATAAATGAATCCTACGCACTATATATTCAATAGTTTGAAGTCTTCACGACTTTATGCACTTGCCAACTATTCACAAGGCATAATCTAAAGCAGTCTTGGAGTGCATAAATCATAGACAGGTCAAAGAACCTGGTTTAGAAATATGTTATTCTTTTGTTCTTGTTCATTGTCTAATTGATGTAATCGGTGATCGAGTTGTACCAATATACACTTATTTTAGAAGCATAGGAGATTGGTGTCTCAAAACAGGGAAACTTTGTTACTATAATTAACAATGGTAGGTTATAGGGGAAGGCGCGACCTGGACTGGTCGTACAAGTACCTAGGTTGGACTGCTTATTTAGGTTGTTACAATTTACAGTGGTAGATTGTAGAGGGTAGTGGCTTGGACTGGTCACTGTTATAAGGTTGCGAACCGTGTTGCTCGTTTAATAAAAAGTTGGAAAAATCCCACATTAGTTGGTCGTGGTTTTCTATTCCCTTGCGCAAGGAGTTTTCCACGTAAAAATATTATGTTCAATTTAAATTTCTCACTTTAATTTTAGTATTTTTACTTGGACCAATATCGAGGGCCTGGTTCTTTGTATTGGTCAAACTGTTAAAGTTCCCATAACAAACTTAATCGAAAAATTCAGGTAGTGAGACTTCTGCTTTGCCGCCCAATTTGACTATTTGCCCCCATCCCGGTGTCTTTTAGGTGTGCAATATGAAAAAAAAATGATATCAAAGCGGGTCTTCTCATAGTAGGTCAACACCTTGTATCATGGAGGGCACGTGTACTACTTGACCACCTTGGTTCAATGGATATCACTATGGTTGGTGGAAGCAGCGAAAGTGTCTTTAAAGGCTAGAGATTATGGCTCATGGTCCGCAAAACTCCACAAAAACAGACGACAATTGACAGAAAGTACCAAAGCCACAACATGAACTAGTTAAGGATGACTTTGAAATGCTCCAAAAGAATGTTAGGGCTACGCACTTTCTATGTTGTGGTATCTTACATAAAGTACAACAATATACCTAGTATAATCCCACAAGTACGGTCTGGGAGGGATGAGATGTAGGCAGACCTTACCCCTACCTTGAGTAAGGTAGAGATGTTGTTTCTGATATCTACTGCTCAAGAAAGTATGTATGAAACCATGTTTGAAAACAAAAAAGATGTAGAAAGTACTGACTTTAAAAAAAAGGATAACTATGGTAAATAAAATAATAGTGACAAGAAAGGTGAAGAATATTACAAAATAGTAAATACAAGACTACTACTGCTGCTGCTGCTATTGCTGTTGCTGCCTCTGCTGTCGTTGCCACCGCTGCCACTTCCCCCACGACCACGACCATCACTCACTCACTCAACTCTAATCCTCGCGTTCCACGCTTTTCTATCTAGGGTCATGTCCTCAATGATATGAAGGGGATCTATGCTCTGTCTAATCATTTCACCCCAACTCTACTTCAATCTACATCTACCTCTTATTAGATCCAGCACTGCCAACCTATCGCACCTCCTCATTGGAGCATTTGTGCTCCTCCTTTTCACATGATCGAACCATCTCAGCCTCGCCTCTCGCATCTTGTCTAGAATTGAGGCCACTCCCACCTTATCTCGTATGGCCTCATTCCTTATCTTTGCCACATAGAGTATTTGAACATGTTGAATGCACAACAGCTAAAGAAGTCTGTGATACCCTGGAGAGATTGTACATAAGCAATCTAAATGAGGAGCAAGAAAGAGAGCCCAGTAGAAGCGGGTTCATGGAAAGGTCAGGACTATCAGACAAAGTGGCAAGGATGCTAGATTCAATGTTCTCAGATAACAGTACCAATGATGAGTCCGAAGAAAAGGATATTGCATCATTGTTTGTGTCAATATTCCATGGTTATAAGCCCAATGACAAATTGGAGGAAGAAGACGATGGGAAAGCAATGACAATGATAATAATCAGTGATACAGAAGTTGAGGAGAATCCCATCAAGGTAAGTATCTCTAACCTTAAAAGAGAAATCTTTAACTACTCAAAAGAAAAGTTGACTATTATGGTATTCTCATTATTAGATAATTTGGATTATTTAAGCATTGAGAAAGAAAAATCAATTGTTGATCGTCGATCAAAATAATGAGAAAAAGAACATGGTCCTGCATGTTGCTGAACTTGAAGAAAACCTAAAACAGGCAACGAACCGCGTTCTTGCAGTTGAATATTACAATATAACTATTAAGCTTGAAAACCTGACCTTTAAGAAGAAAAACATGAAACCACTAGCTACTAAAGTGAAAAAGATTATTGAAGCATACATGAAAAACATGGATGCACTTCTTGCTGTGGAAAAA
This sequence comes from Petunia x hybrida, assembly GCA_037355625.1. Classification (NCBI taxonomy): domain Eukaryota; kingdom Viridiplantae; phylum Streptophyta; class Magnoliopsida; order Solanales; family Solanaceae; genus Petunia; species Petunia x hybrida. The sequence goes on along the minus strand of JBBBVM010000014.1, from coordinate 9,572,274 downwards.
GATAAGAATAGAAAGCTTCAAGAACGTTTGGATAGCACAGAAGGTGAACTTGTTCGAATCACTTAGAAGGAAAGGTCACATAATGTTATGTAGTGGCAGAAAAATCGTGGTAACCTTTATCAAATGAGTTTTGGGCAAACAAATTAGAACCTAATGATACTTCTAAGGGAAAGAGAACTGTTTGGGCTTACTGTGAAAAAATAGTAAAGCCTCAAGTAAAGAAACAAATAGATCTAACAGCCACAGCTCAAGACGGCCTGATGTGTACACTTTCTAAGTGGACTAAAAGGGGTACGAGTTCTCCCTTCAGTCTAGATAAGGAAAGGGTTTCTAAATCTAACTCTTAATATAGTTTAGCAGGTTAAGGAGCAGGAAGAAATCGGAAGAAAGATAAAGACAACGGTTTCCCAGAGCTTATGAATAACGCAAGATCCACTTACTAACAACCTTTAGCGTAAGAAGTGTGACATGCACTAAGAAAAGTTTAAAGCAGAAATTATGGTAAGTCAACCTTTTTTAATAGTTTAGTAGTCATTTTAAATTCTATTATAAAAATAGAAAAAAAATTACTGAGTATCAAGTGATTGAACAAGTTTTTTAAGCTGAAACAGATTAAGAAAATTGAAAGAAACAATCAAAGAACCTGGTGACCATCTACTGACTTATATTGTTCTGAGGTTGTTATTGTTAATTATGTCTACTAGACTTGTGATAAAACCGACACCCTATGAATATCTTCAAGAAATTAAAATAAATCTAAAAATTCTTAAAAGCCTTAGGTTGGAAGGTTGTATCAATAATGAACAGTAGGAAGGCCTACGATAAGTTTGATGCATGAAGTGAACAGGGAATCTCTGTAGAAGGTGCAACATATAACAAATGCTTATATGTGTTCAACAAGAAGAACTGAATATGTCGAAGAATAGGTTATGTGTTTTTATGATGAAACTAACAATGAGTCTAAGAAAGTTATGCATGATTGTGTACAGGAAACTGGAGTACGCCAGAACCATGTCTTGCTGAGAAAAAATAAAGATGAAACAGATGTAGCTCAATAAGGAGAACAACCATTTTATCTAGAAAGGTAAGAGGTCAGTGAATCAGAGGAATGACTGATGCTCATGAGTATGACAAGGTGCTTGACACTGAAGATACACAACATAGACATGTTCCTGCATAAAATCCATCTCATTAGTTGGAAACTAGAAAATAGAAGCACAAAGGCTCACATCCATTAGATAACATCCTCTCGAATATTAATGTTGGAGTTACAACTAGATGAGCATTGAGAAACTTGTGTGCTTTCATAACCTTCTTGTCCAAAATGGAACCCAAAAAATGTGAAGGAAACATTGCAAAATCCAGATTAGGTGATAGCTATGCAAGAAAAGCTACATCAGTTTGAAAGGAGCAATGTGTAGCACCTGGTACCTCGACCCATAGACAGGTCTATCATTGGAACAAAATGGGTATACAAGAACAAGCTTGATGAACATGGTATTGTCACAAGGAATAAGGCATGGCTAGTGGGCCAAGGATATAGTCAAGAGGAAGGTATAAAATATGATGAAATATTTTCTTCAGTTGCAAAGATTGAAGCTATAAGGATGCAGGTTATTTTACTGCACATAAAGAGTTGAAACTCTATCAAATGGATGTAAGGATTGTCTTCTTAAATGAATACTTAATAGAAGAAGTATATATGAGCCAACCTCCTGGATTTGAAGATCCAAATCATGCGTATAAGCTGGACAAGGCCTTGTATGGACTGAAACATGCCCTTAGAGCTTGGTAGGAGAGGTTATCAAAATTTCTTCTAGATAATGGGTTCACTATAGGGACTATAATACTTGATTTTGAAGAACTAGGGGAAGGACCTGCTAATTGTGAAGGTTAATATGGACGATATCATATTTGGTGCCACAGATGAAGGGCTATATAAAAATAGAAGTAAATTTGAGATAAGCATGATGGGTGTATTAAAATTCTTCCTTGGGTGCAGATAAGACAGACTTCAATGGGGACAATGATACATCAAACAAAGCACATTAAGGAACTGTTGAATAAGTATGACATATAAGGAGCCAAAACTATATGTGCCATAATACATGTTTCTTTCAAAGCAGACCCAATACCCTGTAATAAACCTTCAATTAACTTAAATCCAACCCAGTCTGCATCTGCAAAGCACTCGATGCAAAAATATCCATTATTGCTATATAATATGTCAAGTCCAGGTGCTCCTTTTAAGCAACACAAAATATTCTCCAAAGCAATCCAATGTTTTACAGTTGGTGCAGACATAACTGACTAACTACACTTATTGCAAAAGCAATATTAGGGCAAGCCACGATGATATAGTTAATTTTTCAACTAATCTACTAAACCTCTCTAGATCATGAAAGGATCTCCACCATCATGTGTAAGATGCATATTAGGAACCATTAAAGTATTGGAAGGCTTAGATGCATATTAGGGTACATTTTTTCTTGTTTTCTCATTTCAAACATGAAAATATTTTTCTCTAGTCGAGAGTCTATCGAAAGCAACCTCACCATCTTGGTGGGGGTAAAGTCTACGTGCATCTCACCCTCCCCAGACCCCACATATGGAATAGTATATTGTTGTTGTTGCAAGTAGATTGAGAACATACTTACTCTGAGATAGAAGAATTTCTTTCTTTCTCCTAGAAACTTATATTCTCAAGAAATATTTTATTTGGTCCAACTCTTTCGTGTGTAACCTAGTCTACCTTATCGACTTAAATGAACAGATTCTTACATAATCACTTTATGTAATGATAAAATCATTGACATATACAATAAGAAGTATTTTGCCAGCTGTTGATTGCCTATAGAAGATGGAACGATCACATTTGTTCTTCTTCAGCCCATATTCCTGAACAACCGCATTAAACTTTCCAAACCAAGCTCGAGGACTTTGTTTCAAGCCATAAAATGACTTCTTCAAATGACAGACTTTTGCACACTCCCCCTAAGAATGAAGAATTCGCCATGAAGAAATGTATTCTTGATATCTAACTGATGTAAAGGCCAAGTTAAGAAGCTGTTATGAATATAAATAAGTGGAGAGAATAAGTTTAGCCATTGAGAGAAAGTTTCTGAATAATCACCATATGTCTAAGCATACCTTTTAGCCGAATGTCTAGCCTTAAGCCTGGCAACAAAACCATTAAGATTGACTTTGACTGCAAAGACCCATTTGCATCCCACTGCCTTCTTTCCCTTGGGTAAATTCACCAATTCACAGATGTGATTTTTATCCAAGACATGTATCTCCCAAAATATTACACCAGGCCAACCAGGATGGCTCAAAGTCCCCTTCACTATTTTGGGTACAGAGACAAACCAGAGGGGCAACAAAAGAACTAGACTCATGAGATAGATGATCGAGCAAACAAAATTAGCACTGGCATAAGTGGACTTGCATTGATGTGTACCTTTGAGAAGCTCAATAGGGAGGTCAAGGTCCTCTTGAGAGGGATTGTATTGGATAAAAACTGACGTCACCTAAAAAGTGACACGTGTCTGCCACGTGGCATGGGCAGAGATTTCCCCAGGCAGACATCTAGCGGACAGATAACTAGCCAGGCGGTTACCACGAGCAAATCCAGAGCAGTAATGTAATGCTTCCCAGATCAGCACGATTTGCATGAACAGTTATTAACCTAATCATGCGTGATTGCTTAATGAATGGTCATAAAGGCAACAATTATACAATCCAGCGGTTACATATCCAACGGATACGTGCCCAGCGGTTACAAACCCAACGGACGCCTATCAGACCTATAAATAGCACTCGTTCCGAACCATTGTAGCACACATTTTTACTCTCTATCTACAATATCAATAAGAATACTCTCTCTTACTCTTGCTCAATATTGTTCTTCGTTTATATTTGCTGGATACTTTGCTCTCTAGTTTTCAAGTATAATCAGTGACGAGGAATCCTCACCGGGATCAAGCGATCCAATACGGTTACCTCTACTTATTTTATTCACGCTTTGACTTTGTTTATTTTTTATTATCCCTTATTATTTCTATATCGTTAATTATCATCATTGGAAATCGTGCATATATTGATAATCTAGTAATCAACGCCATTCCGTATTAAATTTGGTTAAACATTTAATCTAAACTATTGATCGTGACTCCGCAAATATAAATTTAATTGTTAATTGTGCTGAAATCGGATCTAGGTTAAACAATTTTGCGACCACAGTGGGAGCCGATCAATAGCCTCTATAGGTTAATAGTTTATCCTTTTTCTGCATTACATTCCTTTCTATCAATCTTTTTTCTTCACAACTAATATGGCAGAAAGTGGTTCACAACGAACTATAGTGGGCGGAAGTCAGGTACGTACCCCTTCACCAAGTCCCAATTATTCTCCCGATTACTCGTCCGACGGGCAGGAACAATCTTCCCAAGGACCGGTCAGGCAGTGGAACAGGCGTAGGCACTCTCAGAGCGCCACTCCGCCTAGGAGACGACGCCATAGGAGTCTCTCCCCTGACCAAAGGAACCTCCAGGAGAAGATCTTTGCATTTATGGAGGAACAAGCAGAGGTCAACAGAGGGATAAACGAGGTGATCAACTCTCTCCGAGGGCAAATCCCTCCAGTCGCAAGGGCTGATGCTGCAGCACCAGGTCGAGATGCTCCTTCTTCTCACACTTCAAGGCAAGGTGGGGAACGAAACAACGGAGGGACCGTAGATCCAACGACCCAACTGAAATTAGCGTCGTCGTGGAGGCCCTCACCAAATAATTCAAGGAGAGACAGGAAGCGCTTCAGAAGTCTGTCCACGAGAGAATTGATCAGATACCAGGTGCTCCACCCACGTTGAAGAAAGTTGATGTACAACGCTACTCACAACGGCCTTGGAAGAAGGAAGCGGCCCCAAAGGCGATACCGAAAATGTTCAAGATGCCAAACATTCCGAGATATCGTGGGACATCTGACCCCAACGATCATCTCATGATGTTCAGCAACTTCATAAAAGCAAGCGATCTCACCGATGAGGAGATCGAATTAGTTCAATTGAAGAAGTTCGTGGAGATGCTAGCGGACGGAGCTCTACGATGGTACTCAATATTGCCAACAAATTCCATTGGGTCCTTCGCAGAGATGGCTGAGCTATTCGTGAAGGCACACACAGGCGCTCAGAAGACGGAGACTTATGTGGAAGTTATCTTCGAGATCTAGCAAACGCCCGACGAGTCTCTCCATAAATATGTGGATCGTTTCCGACAGGAACGTATGTTGTTGCCCAAGGTACCAGAAAAATAGGCGGCCATTGCATTCAGTAATAGCTAGGATGTCAAGAGCTCAGAGGCTACGCGTAGGCTATATGAATCCCTTCGCAAATTCCCAGCAGCCAGTTGGTCAGATGTCTACAATCGCTACAACTCAAAGGTACGTATCGATGAAGACAAGCTGATAAGGACCAGTGCCAGAGGGAAGAATCAATCGCGGAGCGGTGGCTCTGGCAGAAAAATGGAGTTGGAAAGGTCAGATGTGCGTTACGAACCATATCCGGACCAGTCACGCAACAACTCCAAAGGACGCAGCCGCAATAACAGCGGGCTATCCCAAAGAGATGATTCAGAATCGAGCCCCCGTGGAGCCCCAAGTCTGCCAAGCTTCAACGTAGAAATGTCTGAAGTAGTTGCGGCACTCAAAGATATGGGTGAGAAGGTTAAATGGCCAAAGGACATAAAAACCAACCAAGGCAAGAGAAACCAGGACCTATGGTGCGAATTCCATCGCGACCACGGTCATACCACAGAAGATTGCAAGGCCCTAAGGTGCGAAGTTGCACATCTATTGAAACAGGGGTTCCTGAATGAGCTTTTGACCGAGAAGGGAAAGCAAACTCATGCGAACGCTCAGCAGAACAAACCTGGACCTCCACAAGCATCCTCCGCGAAGAGGACAGTCAATGTTATCTCGGGCAGGATCGAAGTGGATTCAGTCGTTTTCATAGCAAAGAAGTACGCAAAGGTCTCTATCACAAAGACCAAGCGTCCACGGCCAGAGGAAACAATAACATTTGAAGATTCAGACACAAATGGTCTGCAATTTCCGCATGTTGACGCGCTAGTTATAACACTGCGCATGGCAGAGTTTGATGTCAAGAGAGTGCTCATTGATGCGGGCAGCTCTGCGAATATTATTCAATCATGAGTTGTAAGGGAGATGCAGCTGTTGGGGAAGATCGTGCCGATATCTCGAGTTCTCTCCGGCTTTAACAACTCAAGTGAGAAGACCCTTGGCGAGATTACTCTTACGACTCTTGCCGAAGGGGTAGCAAAGGAGGCGACGTTTCATGTTGTCGACGCGGACCTAGCTTACAACATTATCCTGGGAAGACCCTGGATCCATGATATGCAAGCTGTTCCTTCCACCTATCATCAAGTATTGAAATTTCCATCAGAGTGGGGCGTACGTGAGGTTCAAGGAGAGAAACGCTCTGCTTGAGATTGCTATTCGGTGGCCCTCTAGCTGCCCGAAGAGGGAAAATAGCAATAACAGCAACCGGGATCAGACATAGCAGACGAAGAAGCAAAGTACAAGGTCCCGGAATTCATCACAAAGCTGGAAGTGCGGGAAAGTCACACACCGACCGTGGAAGCTTTGGAGCCCGAAGAATTGTTCGCAGACAAACCGGAGCGAAAGGTCTACTTAGGGACCGAATTGAGCGAGCGCTCACGAGGAGATATCCTCTAGTTTCTCAAGGAGCGGCACACGACGTTCGCCTGTTCTCATGCAGATATGACAGGTATTTCTCCAGATATTATCTCTCACAGGTTGAACGTCGACCCGTATCACCGCCCGATAAAGCAGAAGAAATGTCAACAAGGAGCTTTCTGAAATCAAGTCATCAATGATGAGGTCGATCAACTATTGAAGATTGGATCTGTGCGTGAAGTTAAGTATCCAGACTGGCTAGCCAACGTGGTCGCTGTGCCCAAGAAAAACGGCAAATAGCGAGTCTGCATTGACTTCACGGATCTGAATAAAGCCTGTCTAAAGGATTCATATCATTTTCCCAGAATAGATCGGCTGATTGACGCAACAGCCGGGCACGAGGTGCTCACCTTCCTTGACACATACTCCGGGTACAATCAGATATTGATGGACCCCGATGACCAAGAGAAAACATCGTTCATAACTTGCAGAGGTACGCATTGTTATAAAGTTATGCCATTTGGGTTAATAAAATGCAGGTGCGACGTATCAGCGCCTGGTCAATCGAATGTTCCATGACCATATCAGTAAGACCATGGAAGTGTACATCGATGACATATTGGTCAAGTCCAAACGGGCAGAAGATCATCTAGCGCACTTAAAGGAATCCTTCCGAATACTCGACTAATACAACATGAAGCTCAACTCGGAGAAGTATGCATTTGGGGTCGGGTCGAGAAAATTCCTAGGCTTCATCGTCTCTCAACGCAGAATTGAAGTCAATCCCGCTCAGATCAAAGCTATCGAGTCAATCCCAGACGTACTCCACAACTGGAAAGACGTCATGAAACTGACTGGGAGGGTGGCAGCTCTGCGAAGATTCATATCCCGCTCATCAGATCGGTGCAAAAGTTTCTTCGATCTGAAGAAGTACCTTCCAACCCACCACTGCTCTCTACAGCTCAACACGGGGGAACAGTTGTTGATTTATCTGGCAGTTTCAGAATCCTCGGTAAGCGCAGTTCTGGTTCGAGAAGAAAAAGGTAAACAACTTCCCATCTATTATATTAGCAAAGCTCTAATTGATGCGCGGTAAGCACAGTTCTAGTTCGAGAAGAAAAAGGTAATCAACTTCCCATCTATTATATTAGCAAAGCTCTAATTGATGCGGAAACACGTTACCAACCCTTAAGAAAGTTGGCCTTAGCACTAGTAACTGCTGCCCGTAAGTTACGTCCTTATTTTCAAGGTCATTCGATAGCTGTAGTTACAACCTTTCCCTTGCGCAATGTCTTGCATAAACCCGAATTTTCGGGAAGGTTAGTTAAATGGGCTATAGAACTAAGTGAATTCGACATTACCTATCAGCCTAGGGTAGCAATAAAATCACAAGCCCTAGCAGACTTCGCAGCAGATTTTAGCGCTAATTTATATTCTGAGGCAGAAAAGGATGCCATTCTTTATGCTGGGCAGGCTCCTGGTGTATGGACCCTATTTACTGATGGCTCCTCGAGTGTCAAAGGGTCAGGTCTTGGACTGGTTCTCATCACCCCATCCGGAGAGACCGTCAGGCAGGCCATCAAGTGCCCGTTTATTACTAACAATAAGGCCGAATATGAGGCCGTAATTGCAGGATTGGAGTTAGCCCAAAGCTATGGAGCAAACATCATCAAACTTAAGAGTGATTTCCATATGGTAGTCAACTAGGTGAACGGAGGCTTCATTGCACGAGAATCCAGAATGCAAGTGCACCTTGCCCGTGTGAAAGAACTCCTGGCCCAGTTTGACGAATGGGAGGCACTCCAAATTCCATGGGAAGAGAGCCATGAGGCCGATGCTCTCGCGAATTTGGGGTCATTAGCGGAAATGGGGGCGGCGAGCTCCTTGGCTGTCGTTCAACTCCTCTGCACGACCATAGATCTGGAAAAGTTCGAGGTTAACGCCATCAACGCAACTTGGGACTGGCGGAATGAAATCACGAACTATATTCTTAACGGAACTCTGCAGAATGACGCGAAAGCTGCTCGCAAACTCAGAATAAAAGCTGCTCGGTATACAATCATCAACGGCGGTCTCTACCGCAAGATGTTTGCAGGGCCTCTCGCAAAATGTCTAGGTCCAAATCAAATCAACTACGTGATGCGAGAGGTTCATGAAGGCTGTTGTGGTAACCATTCCGGAGGCAAGGCATTAGCCTGCAAGTTGATTCGCACGGGGTACTACTGGGATAAGATGGAGAAGGACACGAATGAGTTCAGAAAATGCAATAAGTGTCAAAGGTTCGCACATCTTTTTCATCAACCGGCAGAACCGCTCCACTCAATAATCTCACTGTGGCCATTCTTGAAATGAGGAATGGACATAGTTGGCCCTCTCCCCGCCGCGCCAAGAGGAGTACGTTTCTTGTTGATCATCACCAATTATTTCACCAAGTGGGTCGAAGCGGCAGCGTATGCAAAGATACGACAAACGGAAGTCATCGACTTCCTTTGGCGTTTTGTCGTGTGTCGCTTTGGAAAACCTAAAGGAAATAGTCATGGACAACGGCCCGTAATAGATCGGCCAGAAAGTGACTAGGTTCCTCGATGACCTACACATCAAAAGAATTACTTCTTCTCCGTACCACCCGGTTGCCAACGGACAAGCAGAGTCAACAAATAAAATAATCATTGAGTCTCTCAAGAAGCGCCTCGAGCAGGCCAAAGGATGTTGGGTAGAAGAGCTGCCCGGTGTGCTATGGGCTTATCGCACAACGATAAAGATTAGTTTTGGAGAGACACCTTACTCATTAGTATACGGTGCAGATGCCCTAATCCCAGTCGAAATCGGAGAGCCCAGCCTACGGTACACACATGCCACTGAAGAGTCCAACTCGGTCAATCTCTCCGAAGAATTGGATTTCCTCGAAGAGCGAAGGGAACTAGCCCCCGTACGAGTAGTCACCCAGAAGGAACGAATTGAACAATATTACAATCGGGGACTACGCGTACGAAGTTTCCAGGTTGGAGATTTTGTACAGCGGAAAGCATCCTAGAACACATAAGAAGCGAACTCGGGGACGCTAGGCCCTAATTGGGAAGGGCCCTACAAGGTAGTCGCATCAGTCGGCAAGGGATCTTATCGCTTGGCATGACCAGATGGCTCGATTATCCCAAACAATTGGAACGTGATTCACCTCAAAAGGTATCACTTCTGAGTGGTAAAACGGTCAGTTATTTTCTTCCTACCTTTTACTTTTGTGACAATTCTTACTTTTATTATACTTCTTCTAAATGGTACTAACAACTTGAATAAGGCCAGATCCATTTAGCTCAACTGGTAAAGCTCGAAGTTTTTCAACTTCGAGGCTGTGGGTTCGAATCCCACAACGGACACACTCCTCGTTTGGTTATATGTGTTCTTTTATATACGACAACCTTAATTCTTTTTATTTTATCACTTTCCGTGTTTCAACATAAAAACAAGGAGGGTGGTGAGAGGCCCCTGTAGGACAGGTAAGACCTTCATAAAGACAAAAGACCTTGTGAAAAGGCGAGTTTTTTAAAAACACTTTTTTATGTGACAAGCTTCCACGAAAATAAGAGAAGTCGTTCACGAGGCCAGCGACTCGGCCAGAATTAAGCTACAAACTTCCTGCGACAGCTTTCAACTATCAAGGCGATAAGCAAAGTAATTCGGCCAAAATCTATCGACCACGACTCGGTCAGAATAGAATATCTGCGCAGATTAGTCACGACTTACGACCTCTTCCTTGGGAAAGGCTAAGTTAAAACATTCGGACGGACTTTTGAAGACCAGAACTTAGCAAAGTTCAAACTTCTAAAAAGCTCCTAAACATAAGGCACGAAGGCCACAACACATACAAACAAAAGATCAAAGATTCAGGCTATATACAGTCAGTGAATTAAAAAAGATCTGAAATTATATACATGATCCTGACAAAATGATAAAATGCCGAAAACGGCTGACAGAAATTTTGCAGAGTGATCAAGGCCAATAGAACCGGCCAAACAAGGATCAGAGAGTCCCTAAGAGACCTCTATCCGCAACCAACTATCCGGCTCTCGCCAGATGTACAAACTTACAACCTAGTCAATTTGGGGGGCATCAGTTTTGGGGGCTACGACCAGAACCCGACGCACCAGCTCCGTCGATTCTGTCATCGTCTCCCGAGCTCTCGCCGTCATCATCATCCTCATCTTCATCTGCCTCAGACTCTTCGGGAGAAAGATTCAGCACTTGTCTCACTTCGCGAACAGCGCCCTTTGTTTTCAGCAGCATCTCCTCAATGTTGATCTGGCCAGTCTGGACCTGCACGAGCAATGTGCACTTAGCCTCAAGTACAGCAAGCTTTGCCTTGATTTCAAATTGATCGCGCAGGTTTGCCAAGTCCTTAGATAACGCGCTTTGAACGCTCATCGACTGTGCAACCTGGTCCTTAGCAGCTTGAAGCTCAACCCTGGCCTTAGCAGACTCTTCACTAGCCCTTTGCAGGTCCATCTCAAAAGATCCACGCTCGTCGAGAGCTCTGTTCAGCGAAGCCTTGCATTCTTCAAGCAGAGCCTCCAGGCTCCGAGCAGATTGTGCGAACCCTTCTCTCTCTTCAGAAAGAAGGTCCTTTTCCTTGGTAAGTTCGTTAATGTGCTCAACACGCTTTTTGTTGGTCTCAGCCAACCGATTAACTTTTTTCCCAAGGAAACCACACCTCTCTGCTAGGGCCTCATTCTCCCTCAAAGTCTTTAGCAACTCTTTCTTCAGCTCAACCACCTAGTCAGGGTCATTGATCCTGGAGCGGAACATCAACTCGACGGCCATCATACTTGACTGAAGAAACAAAAGAAGTAAAGTTAGAAGTCTAAAGTCAAAACAACTTCCGACATAAATGGCATTAAGGAAAGAACTTACCCGGGCAGAATCGGCGGCGATAGCAAAAGCCAGTTCCTCATCACTCATCGCCCTCATTGTCCACTCCTCTCGAGGACCAATGAGTGATGAGACTGCTTTGGCTAAACTACCCGGCCTGGTTACGAAGTTGACATCAGGGGCTAGCTTCATAGTACACTTTCTCTCACAGTGCTTAGGCTCCCTAGCCTATTATAGCGCACACCCCGAATGTCCTTTAATTCAGTCTGACCGTTGATGACGGCCCGCCGAATGAGCCTTGTCGTTGATATGTCAGAATCACCCTCCACTCCAGGGTCTCTTGTGTCACACTCGTGTAAACCAATAGGTGCTTCCCCCTCAGCGGCCACGTTCTCCAGGTCCTAAAAACGAAAAACACGAGGACCCTGGCCACCCTCTTGGGGGGTTTCTTCTTCTTCTTTCTCTTCTTCTTCACCAACCTTCATTTTCCCCTTATCTGCATAAGAAGGAGCCGTCTTCACCCCGTCATCAACTCGGGGACTCCCCTCTGGAGTACGGGCAGACTCCTCCTCGAACTTCCTCTTATCGCTTCGAAGAAAAGGTTTTCTCACAAGAGGTTCGGCAGTTTCAGTCTCAGTATCTGAAATATCGATTACCTCATCAAAACCCTCTCCCCGTGTAGACTCGGGGGCTACGATAGGGGTCTTGGCAATCTCCTCCGCAGGTTCAGGCACACTGGCATTGGGCGGGGTTTCACCCCCAACAGCTGAGGTTTCTCCGACGGCAACGAAAGTCTTACGAGCAGACTTCTTCCATGCTCCGCCCTCACCTTGGCCCTTCTTCTTCCTCTTCACGGAGCTGAGGCCACTGGACAGAAGCTCCTCACCGCCTTCTCTCCCGTGCAGTGCCTCCGCTGAAGCTTTTATAGATGTGACCTCAGCATCGGGATCAATAGCGGGCCCAGACGGTGCGGCTTAAGAGGAAAGCTCAGGGAAAAAGTCCCCCTGAGTACCCAGACCTAAAAAAGGTAGAACGGTCAGACACAGCAAAACTACGAAGAAAAGAGATGGCTACAACAGCGGAAAGTTTTCACCGTGAGTCTTCACGGTCTGACTCTTTTGCGCAGCAAAATACGCCCATTTCCTATGCTCAGGGGAGAACTTCTTCAGGATCGCCTCAACCCATGTCGTCAGCTCGTCAATTGATATGAGCTTGCCGTAGGGTCACTTGGCGGCTGTAAGGAAGAGTCAAAGGAATAAGCAGACAAGAAAAAAAGGAAGCACGATAAACTCAAAGGAAAACTCGGGGACTTACGCTTCTTGTTCCAGATCTCGGGGAGAAAAGTCTTAGAGTTGAAGGACAAGGCCTGGGTGCGCATGAATACATACTGATGCAACCAACCCCGGTCGCTTGTATCCTCAGAGCTGCGCACCAAGCCCTTGCTTCCGAGCATCCTAGCATTTACAAAGCCGTCCTTGAAGATTTGTATACTATACGGAGAAATAAAATGCTCATATTCAAAAATTTGGTCGGTTTCTTCCGCAAACCAATCCATAAGTGTCGCTATTCTATACATGATGTGGCACAATTGCCCCGGGCAGAGTAAATACTCCCTGCAGAGCCTCTCAAGCACCGGGTGCAGGGGTAGTGTGCATCCAACTCTAAATGGGTAGGTGCACATGGCCGTCCACCCAGCTCTATGCGAAGTAATGTTCTCCGCTTCAGATACCGGCAAGAGGGGGACACTCGCGTCCCAATTGCAGTCCACTCTAACCCGTGGGATCATCTCTGATATGATCCTAGACTTGAATCTGTACGCCAGCCATGCGCGTACATCTCCATGATTGTTGAAAGCATTGATGTTGCAGTCCTTTTCCAACTCACCCCACTTTTTGGGGATGATCTCTGCTGCAGTGGCCTGAGCAGCCCTAAGCCTAGGGGTGGCTGTAGAAGAACTACCAGCGGCAGCATCCATGTTTAGATTTTTCCTAGCCTTTGGAGACATGGCTCAAGAAGGATTGAGAAATTTGAAAGGAATATTGAAGGATATTCAAGGGATTCTCAAGATTTGGCAACTATAAGATGAAAGCAAGTAAAAGGGTTTAAATTCAACAAACCCCTATTTGTAGGAGTAAAATCTGACCCATCAAGTTCCCACAAGACTCGTGGAGACTGTCGGAGAGGCCACAATCAGATCCAACCATCAAAAGAGGAAGTAGGTTTTACCAAATTTCGAAGTGTCATCATTGCCCTGAAGTGCAGCGGTCACCTCGCAACTGACAAGAGACGTGTGCACGTGACTGAAGCGATTAAAATCATTACTCTTTACCCTTGGGACGCGCAGTAAATCACCTCGAGGATGACGGTGGACGTGCAGGCGTGCCAGCTGCAGTTACTTTTTTTACATTGCGCATTTAATGCGCACGTCATGGGGACTTGTCATGAAGTGCGTACGTCACCCAGTTTCGTCATATAAAGATTGGATTTTGCAGGATGAAACTTCCCGCAAAAATTCACATCCACTCCTCGAGCAGAAACTCTGCTCGAGAAGTGCGGGGACTATCTGTATTTGATAAAAACTGACGTCACCTAAAAAGTGACACGTGTCTGCCACGTGGCATGGGCAGAGGTTTCCCCGAGAGACATCTAGCGAACAGATAACTAGCCAGGCGGTTACCACGAACAGACCCAGAGCGGTAATGTAACGCTTCCCAGATCAGCATGATTTGAATGAGCAGTTATTAACCTAATCATGCGCGATTGCTTAATGAATGGTCAAAAAGGCAACGATTATACAATCCAGTGGTTACATATCCAACGGATACGTGCCCAGCGGTTACAAACCCAACGGACGCCTATCAGACCTATAAATAGCACTCGTTCCGAAACATTGTAACACATTTTTACTCTCTATCTACAACATCAATAAGAATACTCTCTCTTACTCTTGCTCAATATTGTTCTTCATTTACATTTGCTGGATACTTTACTCTCTAGTTTTCAAGTATAATCAGTGACGAGGAATCCTCACCGGGATCAAGCGATCCAATACGGTTACCTCTACTTATTTTATTCACTCTTTGACTTTGTTTATTTTCGATTATCTCTTATTATTTCCGTATCTTCAAGTATCATCATTGGAAATCGTGCATATATTAATAATCTAGTAATCAGCGCCATTCCGTATTAAATTTGGTTAAACTTTTAATCTAAACTATTGATTGTGACTCCGCAAATACAAATTTAATTGTTAATTGGCCTAAAATCGGATCTAGGTTAAACAGGGATAAACTATAGAAGAATCTGATGGTAAAGGAGCTGATGCATGACATGTATCATTAGTCTTTTCTATCTCGTATAAACTTGACTAATAGGTGGTCTTGTTGAGGCAGAAAGTTGTGTTGAAAAAGCATGAGGTGCAACGGTCGGTTGGTGCTTATTAGATTAACCAAGGAACATCATCATGTGATTATTTAGTCAAAGTATCTTGAGGTATAAGTCGGTAAACTAACTACTCATTTTCTTTCCCTGACTTGTAAAAATGGGTGGTGCATAGAAAAATGGCGCACTTTTAAAAAACTGACTCCATATATCTACTAAGTTCAGGAGAGTAAAAATGATACCCCTTTTAAAGACATGAGTAGCCCAAGAACAAACACTTCAAGGCTTTTGGGTCTAACTTGGTCACAAATGGTCTTAGATATCGAACATAACATGTACTTCCAAATGCCCTAGGCTCCACTGGAAATAGTGAATTGTTTGAAAATAGTACACTATGTGTTGTCCATTAAGCACAACAGAGGGCATCTGATTCATCAATAAACAAGATGTAGAGATTGCATAATCTCAAAATGGTTTAGGAACTTCTGCTTGGAATAAACGTGTCCAAGTGGTTTCAAGCAAATGTCTAGTTTTCCACTCAGGAACTCCATTAGGAAAGGGTGTATCAACACATGACGAATGGTGAAAAATCTTGTGCTGTCTCATGTAAGACTGAAATGAATCTGACATGTATTATTTTGCATTATCACTCCTAAATACTTTATACTAGTTGTTCATAAAGCAATCCATGTTATTCAAGAATAGTCATCCACATAGGTAACAAAAATTTGTGTCAAGATTTAGAAATAACCAAACTTGGTCTCCAAACATCAGAATGAACTAACTCAAAAGCTAACTCGGCTTGTTTATTGATCCTTGGACCTAGCGAAGTACAATGATAATTTTAAAATTGGGAAAACTCACAATCCAGTGACGAAACACTATATCGCGGACAAAGATTCTTAAACAAAGGTAAACAAGGATGTCCCAAACGATAATATGGTTCGAATGGGGACACAACAGTAGAGCATGAAGCAAATATAGGCGTCCATTTATCAGGATATAGAGGTCATTAGATACAAGTTATTTACTAATAACCTGTTTCATTATAAGATATTTAAGTACATAATTATCAGGAAAGAAAGAGACATAATAGTTCAGCTCGATGGTTAATCTACTAACAGAGATAAAATTAATCGTGAGTTTTTGTAGAATTAAGACAAATGACAAGGTGCTAAAAGATGTTGGCTTAACAGACCCAGATCCCACAATATTACAGGTTGATCCTGTAGCTACACCCACAGAAGATGATGATTTGTATGATTGAAAATTAGTAAATATATTAGGATTACCTGTCATGTGTTTCTTGGCACCAGAATCAAACACTCATTTATTTGAAAAGAACACAAGAAATGTTTTACCTGACTCTACTCGGGTAGTAACTGAACTGGACTTCTTCAATATTTTATACCGAGCAAATTCTGCAAAATCTCTTGAACTGAAAGTTGAAAGGTTTTAGCATGGTGGACTAGAAGGAGCAGAAGCATTAGTTATCTGATTTCTTTAATTGGGATTCCGCAACTTTCACAATTCCACTTAAAGTGACCAAATTCATGACAATAATGTTATTGTTAAATTTTTCTGTTATTTTTTTAACTTGAAATTCTTCTAGTGGGCCAATAACAAAAAGAAAACCAAAGAAACCAACCATAAAGAAAAAAGCTTCACCAAAATAAATTACCCACCTAATATCCAAACAAAATATCAACAAGTGAAGAAATTAGCTTTTCTTCGGCAGAGAAAGACTTCCACCCCAAATAAGAACTCTAAGTGAATAGAAAACACTTTTAGCCTGGAAGAAATCAAAGAATTAAGAACAAGGTTGAGCTTATTAAATATGCAACAGATTTTTGCCACCCAGAGTTAACTATATCTCCAACAAGTAAGCCAACTTGAATTTGAACAAATCAGATAAAAAAAGCTTTGAGATTACTGATGCCAAAAAAAAATATATCAGAGGGTATTGCCACAGAGACAATAATAAGAGAAACCTCAAGTAAAGCCAAAGCAAAACCAAATCAATATCTTAGAGTCACGAAGCATATGAGAGTTGCAAGACGGAAATTGCAACACTCTAGTTGCCAGAAGTAGCAAGGCGATATTGCAACACTCAAACGCATTGCTGCAACAGGGATTATTGAAAATATTCTACCGGCATGTTAGAATAACACGCTAACCTTCTCATCAACAGATTCTAAGGGTTTGCAAATCTGAGAGAGACAATCCTCCTTGGGTAGGTGGTGAGAGCTATATTCTAAGTTTCAAATATCTCGATGCAACTTTCGGTGAAACTGTCACTATCTTGGAGGAGTTTCTGACCCAACACTGGCTCTGATACCATGTACTAAATAAAGGTACTGGAGAAAAACTTATGTTTCTAATCATGAATGTAAGGCCTACGTATACAATTACATTGACCTCCATTATAGGAAATACATCAAAACAAATAAAAGAAAATATCCTACAATCCTCTATGACTTGGTTTATTATATTTATAATTAGTAACACCATTTGGTTAAGGTAACCTACAATTTAGAACAATATTAAGATTTCCAACACTCAACGGTATAATAATGGTAATTATCTAGCCAATCAAAGATAACATAAAATACTAAAATTAATAGTGTTTAGAGAGTATGTAGCTGTAATAAGAGCTAATTTGAAGAGAACTCAATATAATTCTATTGATTATATTATGGATTATATATACAAAAGTAAGTTACAATAGTGTGCAGAAAAATAGGGAGTGAAGTTCCAAAATCTGGATGGAATTGCAGAAACTGCGACCAAGATAAAGCATGTATCCACTATTGTCAGGCTTTTCTTTCAACTTGGCCATTTTTTTGATGTGCATAAGAGCAAGTAATGTGATGTTGAACACCATTTTCCCGCAAAAAAAAAAATTTTGATAGTACGAATTCACCATCCTACTCTGATAGGAAACTAATGATTTTGGTTTGCATGCAGAAGATAAAATTGGAAGGATGTACATACCCTCAGTGGAGCTCCAAAAAAATTTAAGTCCAAATATACAAGAAGTAATAAGGAACCAGATTATCATGGGATGTCGGTGTTGTGATACTCATCACAGATTGTCAATAGGTTAATCTTGTGCAGTGTATGCCCAAAAATGAGGCATGATCCTAATGAAGAATTAAAGTAGAAAATCAGGATAGAGGGTATGTATGAACTACCAAAAGTTAAATAGTGCACCCCAAAAGGACCAAATATCTCTCTCTCTCTCTCTCTCTCTCTCTCAAATATTGCATAGACTAGCGGGCAGAACATTCGACTATTTTTGGATGGGGACTCAAGGCAGACGTTGGAGCTAGATTTTGAAGCTTGGGGGTCCAGTGTTCTGCTCAATTTTTAGTTTGGGGGTTCTGAAATAATAATTTGTACTTATTAAATAAATTTTTTGGACAAAAACATGATTTGGATAAAATCTACGGGGTTTGGTTGAACCCTCATCCAACATGGTACCTCTACCCTTGAATATGGGTATTACAATAATTTATGACTCCACAACTAAAAAAGCTCAAAAATTAGACTTTAAATAAAAATATATATATATGACAATTCTTCTTTTCTTTAAAAAAAAAAAAAAATTAAGGTCTCTCCGTAAAGTTTGGCTTTAGGCTCTATTGAGCCGCGCCCGAAGAAACTAGCTTGAAGAATTTGGTCATTCCAATTTTCATCCACAGAATTAAGTACAACAATACGTATTACATAACGATCAGTGCTCATACCACGACGCATACGATTTCTTAAATAAGCAGGGGTAAGTAGCATTTTTTTATAGGTCAAATCAGTGGTAAGACTTTTGGAATCTAGAAAGAGCACCACAACCACGACTTCTTAGGCTCAAAGCGCCTAGGATCAACAACAAGCAAAGTCCTTTACAGGCAGCAGAGCATGCCTTGAATTTGTTCACGACAAACTTTCCATGCGTCCTTCAAATCTAGCATCTGAGCAAAATGATCATGGAACTTAATATCATAATCCATAGGTTGAAATTTTGTTTCTAGTTGATTCGACTTAAGGATTTTCAAATACAATTCAAGATTTAACCCCTCAAATTGTTGCAACAGCTTTTAATACAAGGCCCATTGTGTTACACCCAAAGTAAGGAAGTCCCTCTTGGATACTATATCTTGCTTCTAAGGGGGGATTGGTCTGCCTCAATGATTTTTTTGGTAACGAGCGCTCTAGATGATAGAGTGCATGTAAAAGGCTGGGATCGGTAGCTGTCAAGTGCTAATTTGTAGCAAGGCATTTTTCTATGCATTTATCAAGATTGAAACTTTGGAATATGCTATAACGTTTTGATCTCTTGGGATCATAGTGATGCATGTTGTGAACAAGTTTCAATATATCCCCCACTTTCTGCAATTTTCATATCAAAGGAAGCTCGTATAGGAATTGTGTGATTAGAGTTACCTTGTCGCTGGTAAATGCGTTATCGTACTCGCTAAAGTTAAAAACTTTAGGACAAGATCTTGTTCTCTCATATTAAAACTAGGACGAGAGGTAGAATTTTCCATAACGCGCTTCAATACTGTCTCCAAATCAACAAAATCTTGCTTATTCATAGCAGGTAAATCCCCAGCTCCAACTTTATCGACAAAGAGAATGTAACTTCACGGTTCCATTTGCTGAAAAACCAATTCCCCATTTCAAATTCCCGTTATATCTTTCTTTATCATGTTTTGCCTTTAATCCAGATAGAATCTGCCCTATAACCTCCACAAACTTGTAACCTAACCCAACTCGTGGAAACTTCCATTTGAATGAAGTTTTAACAGTTTTTCCAACAAACCACTAAGGATTCTTTTTCCCTCCCTGGTCAATGTAGCGTTCTTCACTAGTTTTTTACCTTCTTTACCAGTGGCCCAAGACACTAAGTTTACATATCCCTCTCTTATGTGCGCATATGAATCTACACAACACTCAATCAAATGAGAGATCGATGGCATAGTAGTCACGCATTTGAATAACCTTGATCATGTTTTCATCAAGGTTAGTCATCATTTGTCAGTAAGGTCTTAAACTGTCGCCGGTTGCAAACTTGAGGCTTACTTGCATGTATGGTACCCATAGTCTTCCTAGTAGGTTCACTAATCTAATAAGTATTCATGTCAAACATGACTTTGTTGTAAGGCCGATTCTTGTCATATATAGTTTATTTATTTTTCGATTACGTAAAGTAGGAAGAATGAGAAAATGGATGAAATATTGAAAAAAACCTCACTAAGTGAGTTAAAAATATCTCTTAAATAATATGACTGAGTTGTACGATTAGAGATCCTACAATCTAGATTTTAGCGATTTATAAATTCGTTCTTACAATGGATTAACTTCCATAATACAATATTAAAACTACTAGTATAGCACCCGCGTGATGCGCGGAGAATATAGCACACGTACAATGCACGAAGAGCATAATGCACAGATATTATAAGGTTGCATCTTGCTTTGTTTGAGCATATTAGATTGGTTTCAACCATGATTAAATGAAGAACATATCCAAACCGTAATATATATTATTAAAAGAATATACATTTAATAATGTGTCAAATAAGATCACGAAAAAATTCTTATATACCTCAGTTCTAATTTTATTTGTGATTTGACTTTGTCATAAAATAAAATTATCAATTATTTTCTACTTGTCGCCTATAAAAAAATAACAATAAAGTTATACATGCCTAAAGTAACTCCATATAAGATATAGATTAGCCTTGACTTTATCACAGAGGAAGAGATTTTCTTAGCATACTTGCCGAGACTAAGCCAAGTATTAATTGATCGAAATTTATTCTAAACTTCTTATAACTAATCAAATTAAATTGAACCAACTTAGCTTGTTAGTGCTTTGTGAAAATCACATATTTTTAGTCTATTTTCCATAGCTTCTCTTAGTCGTCTTTCTTAGAAGTGATTATTTTATATCATTGTTTTCCAATACTGAAAGTTTTATATCACTAATTCAAAAGAAATCTGTACATTTCAATTAACATTCAAAACTTAACCACACTAATTCAAATATTATTTCAATATTCATTTTTCACTTTATCTATTGCTCAAACTCAATTTTTTTGGTCATGTCCATGATTTTAAAATCGGTAAATCATGACCACGGACAAAGAAGAAAACTGCAAGAATGGTTCTATCAAAAGAAAGAAAGAATAATTCGTACACTTTTGATAAAAAATCATGATAAACACAAAAAAAATATATATTCAGAAAATGAACACCAAAAATACAAAATAAAAAGAGAAAGATAAAAGGGAGACAAATCATGTACTTATAAGGATCGGCTGCTTGAGTGAATCTCCTCGACAATTCACAAACAATTAGTGTTGGCAAAAAAATAAGGGTTCTGCAATATGTTAGTACCATCTCCCATTCAAATTAAATTTAGATAAGCACTAAGAATTAGACTATAAGTAAAATTCTAAAACCATGAGGGAAGTTGTACACATATTCAAAATTTAAAATACTCAATGGTTTAGGATTTTGATTTGGATAAATACAAATTTAGAAATAAAGTGAAAGCAGCCAAA
This sequence comes from Petunia x hybrida, assembly GCA_037355625.1. Taxonomy (NCBI): domain Eukaryota; kingdom Viridiplantae; phylum Streptophyta; class Magnoliopsida; order Solanales; family Solanaceae; genus Petunia; species Petunia x hybrida. The sequence goes on along the minus strand of JBBBVM010000014.1, from coordinate 9,550,753 downwards.
AAAAAAAAATCTAATTGTGTTTACTGGCTATATACTTTCTTAAAAAGATTTGCAAGATTCATTTTAAGATAAGATTTGTTTTTCCATTCAAATTCTAAATATTTTCGGTAAGGCCTAGTCAACTAACCATACAGATTCTAAATTTTTGTTTCAAATACCAAAGATAAACTAACGCTATTTAATTAAAAACTTATCTTTAGATTCAAATTCAATATTAAGATAAGGTTTATCTTTCAAAAAATGTTAACTATATCCCGATTCGAATTAAAAATAAAGGCATATATGTTAATTTAAATTTGAATCTAATGTCATTATAATTGTTGTCCTGAAAATACTTATTTATTAGTCAAACTTCCTCTCGAAATTTGAATAATTTTTCACACCTATATATTAAATATGCTTAACAAATATTTTTTTTTAGTTGAGGGTCTATCAAAGATAGCCGCTCCACCTTGTGGGACGTAAGGTTTACGTACATCCCACTCTCTTTAGATCCCAGTGTGTGGGATAGCACTGGATTTGTTGTACTCTTTTACAATACAATCTACCATTATATTATTTTATAAATACTTCAAATTGTTTGACATATCATTTATTATTACAACTTTTTGCCCTAAAATCATTAGAAAAATTTGCTTCCAGAGAACTTGAATAAATGAATGGCAGCCAAACACAAAACATGAACACCGTAATTTTGAATAATTTCCATCACTTCCAGTTACCTAATTAAAAGAAACGAAAATAAACCATGTCAATATAATCAATATTATAATTGGAGTAATGTGTATCAACATTCAAATTAGAATCATCAAAATGTTTGTTAACTCAGAATATAAACTATATCAAATAGGTAACACATATGAAAAAATAGCTATAATAATCCACAATAAAAATTAAAATAGACTTACTCAGTAGAACAAAGTGTCATTTATGCGACAAAAACTCCCAATGTTGAAGTATTTGTTCATCATATTTTGTAATTTTCTCCCAATTAAGGAATAAAAACTTCATACTGAAAGATATTAGTTGATATCAAAATAGAAAGCATATGATATATTGCTCATAACTTATGCTAAAAGTTTCATGAATCTATAATTCACAGTTCTCTAAGCAAAAAAATCAGTAGTTTTTTCATTGTATAATTCCTTATAAGAACTCGAATAAGAATTTTCTCTAAAGGTCGTCTGGAAAGATGAATTAAAATACAATTTTACAAAATACATACAAAGAGATTCTCTATTAGTCGTCTGGAAACCTGAATTAAAATACAAATTTACGAAATACATACACCGATTCAATAATTAAAATAAATTTGGAACCAATCATGATTAAATAATTAAAGTAAATCAATTAACTATTTGAAACTGACCATTTGTTTATATCATATAATAAACGTAACAAACTCTTTCTTCATCTACGTATGACTCAAAAGAATACAGACAATAAAAATAACCTAACAATCTATCAATCTCAAGCTACATAAGGTCAGCTCTATATAAATATATAAACGGCTAATACTATAAATAGTGTACTATATTTGGGTCCATAAATAAAATATAAAATAAATTAAAAAATTGGTGGTAGGATTAAACATACCTTTTATATCATTAACTCCAATATCCATTGTTAACCATCGAATGATGACCTTGGAGATATTGTAGCCCCAATAGCAATTTTCGCACAGAAAATTGTGTAGAATTCAGGAGTTTGGTTCTAGATGTAGAAAATGTATAGTTTCTTATACGATCAAAACTTTTACAAATTATAAAGATTCACATGCAGATATATTTTTCAGAGTGCTAATAGGATAAAAAGAGAATGGGATATCTTGCATAAAATAATGAGAACAGCAATAATTGGTACGTCTCTAATATAGAGACGTTTTAAATACAATCATAACTATATTCTTCCAATCAAAAAGACAATATAAATAGGAAATCCTTGAGATTCATTATGATACTCACCTCCCATTCTCTTTCAAGGGCCATTATGTCCGACGTTCTACAAAATATAAAAACCCAACCAAAATTTAATTATAATATGAATATGCAGAAAAAAGACTGTTTAAACTTTAAAGAGACGCAATTTTGATTTTAAGGTATTAAATAGTGAATGAGGGGAGGGAGATAACAATTAAAATAAAAGTGAACAACATAAACGATAAGGATTAAATTTTTGAAAATCAAAGTTGTTATGCTAAAGTGTTCATCTCCATTTAAAAGCTGAAAGGATAATGTTACTGAGTACAATTATCTACATTTACTCTCTATACTGAGTACAATTATCTACATTTACTCTCTATATGTTCAACAAAAGGATCACATCCACCAATTTTATCTTTATCCTCTTATATCAAAAATAATACTTAAGCTACATTCTAAACCCACTTTTATCGGCCATCAAAATATCCCATGATCTTTCAACTGTAAACCTGATACTTTTAAGATTTATTATTTGCACATCCATTTGTCTTTTCAAATTTTAGAAACATTATCTTCCAATCTATTTAAAAGTATACTATTAGTTAAGATATGGATGCATGCTTATCTTTCAAAAAATATTTACTACATATCCATTCATATTTTAAAAGTATTTGATAAGTAAGTTTTATCTTTCAGAAAATATTTTTTACTGACTTTTTATTCATTTAAAAGAATACTTCTTTCAATTTGAATTTGAATTAAGTGTCATTAAAAATATTGTCTTAATGTCATATCCTAAATTTTGTCCTGAATAGTCTGTATTTTTAATAGTATATAGATATCAGTTTAAATTTGATTAGCTTTGATGAATATATATATCTATAAATTTGAATTGAGTCCAATATTTATCTTTGAAAAGATATTAAATCTATTAGTAATAGTTAATCTATCAGTAATAGAGAATGTTGATCTGTAATGAAATTCAAACTCTCCTAAATCTTATATATAGGATTTGACAATTTAAAACATCATTCAAAAATTTATCACGATAAGCAGTGAATGACTCAATTCAAAATTTCCAATAATTATCACTTCTGGTGAATGACTCAATTCAAAATTCCCTATAATTATCATTTCTAGTCTTTCCCTACTTTGGTGAGAACTATGAGGAGGTCCTATATTATTTAACCGTGCATCTAGCTAGAGTTCAGTTTCCAATTGAAAAGCTTAGATAAGGTTTGATGAATTAATTTGGTTTAGATAGAACTTAATAGATTTTGATTAGGTTTTATCTTTAAAAAATCTATATACATATATATATATCACTTATCTTTTAATTTGAATTTGAATTTGAATTTTCTGTCATTACAATTGTTGTCCTAATATCTTATTTTATATTTTGTCATAAGCGTTCTTTGTTTATTTATATATATATATATATATATATATATATATATATATATATATATATATATATATATATATATATACTTTTTTGTGATATATTTTGTAAAATTCAGAAGAATAATTCAAGGCAAAATGACGAAAGGACTTTGTTCAAGCTAAATACCCTCCTAATTTAGGGTAATTCAATCAAAAGTTGTCATATGTTCACAGCCATTCGTCCAACAAATTTTGGTTAGTGTTGGAGTATGATTGAAGAGGATTTCTTAATGTTTTAATGATTAACGAACTCCTTAATTTTTATATTTTATTAATATGATAAATGGTGCTTGTGAATGGTTAAACTCACTTGCACCAAGTTAATTCACTGTTCTTTGGAATTTAATATATATATAATGTTAAAAAAATATGTTATATTTTGTATAGAATCGTTATTCTTTTACAAGTTATTCCTTAATATTGTGTATTTTTGTAAAGAGCCCGAAGGAAAGCTCAATTAGATAACACAAATTGTAAAAAAATAAAAATAAAAATAGGGAAGTGGATTCTCGAACTCCTAAGTCCTAACAATTGAAGTGGAGGCAATTGGTCCTAAAAAATTCCTTGTAACTAAGGTTGGAAAATAGACAGATTGGGTTGAATTTGAGCGAGTTGAAAACGGATTAAATAAAAATGGATTATTATCCGACCCGCTCATACTTTTACAAGTGAAAAAAGAGTTGGGTGATTAACCCATATTTGACCCACATTTATTATGTAGGTGTGAGAAAATTTTTAAGGAAGAAATGATAAAATATTTACATATATGAGACACCATTAATTTTTATCCAAAATACCTACTCATATCCACCATTTTTCAAAAATAACACTTCAAAATAGAAAATTACAAAGAAAAAGCCCAATTCTTTATTACTTGGGTATAACTCATTGCCTAATTTTAAAATTTGTGCTCTCCTTCAAAAGATAAAAATCGTAGTTGCCATTTTTCCCCTCCCATGCCGCTGATTTAGCGGTTGTCACCCTCTTGCCGTCAGTGGACGGTGGTCGGTGACTGAAAAATTGAAATCACCGGAGTTTTACCGGATGTTTTTATTGCTTCGATGTAGTAACTTTTTTTTGGTTTCACCGAAGTTATTTTTTTGTCTGTTTTATTTATTTCATTGCTTTTGACGAGTTATACACGAAATCTAGCAAAATAAATAAATTATACATGTACAAACATAGAGAAATTTGTATAAAAGGAGAGAATAAAAAAACAATACACAAAGTATTGAAAATTTATACAAACATCCATAACAATACACAAATTTAAAAATTTATATTTCTTTATTCATTTTATATGCACACGTATACAGATTTATACAAGTTTATACATATTTGCAGAAGTGTATAAACTTACATAAAACATGTATAAATTATATAAAAACGAACAAAAAAGTTTATTTAATGTATTGGGCAGATCTACATAAAAACTTAATTAACAAAACCACTAGATTTATACAAATTCCTACAAATAAATACCAAATCAAAGCATTAAAAAAAATACAATAAATAACTAGTAGATCTCGCAATTTTTTTGAAAGAATGAAAAAAAAGGAAGGAACATGATGAAAAAGTCTTTACCGGCGCTTTGGCCGAAATTTACTTTGAAAAATCGTCTTTATTTTTCAAAAATTAAAAAAATAAACAGCCACAGAAGAGCAGGTAGGTGGCAGCGGCAGTTAGGAAGAGATGCGGCGGAAAGGGTGGAGAGAGGCGTGGTGTCATATGAGTTTTTTCTTTGAAGAGGAAGGAGAAGAGATGAATGGGTTGGGCTAGGATTTTTTCTTTGGACGAGGAATAAATGAGTTGATAGAATTGTAATTGATGTTTTAAAATATGTTATGTATGTGCCTACTCAGGTAAGATTCTTAAATAAGAGCTCATATTGGTAATTTTTATGAGCTTCTGGCCTCTTAGTGTAAAAATTCAAATCAGAAACCCATCCATAAACCACAATTCTTAGTTATTTGTAATAAAATTGTACATGTTGTGAAACTAATAGTAAAGTAAGAACAAGACAAAAATATATGAGAGGAGAAGGAAGAACTTGTATTCTCAAAGTGTTTCAAGTGTGTCTTCCATAGACAAAATGTCCTCTATTTATAGGACTTCAATACATAGGAAGTTACAAGTCATCCCTAAATGAGGAATTAAGTAGGAGAAAGTGGGGAGGAATTAAGTAGGAGGAAGTGGGGTAGTAAATCATATGTTACAAGTAAATAAATGGAGAGTAGTGGAGAGTAGTGGTCATCCACATTTATACTACATACATGTAGTTGTAACACTCCCCCTTGGATGACCATTTGGAAGATAATGTGCCTCGTTAAAACCTTACTAGGAAAACCCGGTGGAAAAAAGTCTAGTGAAGGAAAAAGAGTACACATATCCTATAATACGCATTTAGAGCTGCCTCATTAAAAACCTTACAAGTAAAACTCAAGTGGGATAAAACCTTGTCAAGGGAAAAAGACTACATCGCGTTTTTCACTCCCCCTGATGAAGACATTCCTTGACCTCTCGAAGACGACGCATTCCAATCTTATAAACAAGTTTCTCAAATGTTGAGGTTGGCAATGCCTTGGTAAAAAAATCCGCCAGATTATCACTCGATCGTATCTGTTGAACATCTATTTCACCAATATTCTGAATATCATGAGTGAATTTTTTTTTTGGTGAAATGTGTTTTATTCTGTCTCCTTTAATATATCCTTCTTTCAGTTGCTCAATGCACGCGCTATTGTCTTCATATAATATTGTTGGAATCTTCTTCAAAGGAAAACCACAAATGTGCTGAATATGTTGAGTCATTAATCTCAACCATATGCATTCCCGACTTGCTCATGAATAGCCAAAATCTCTGCATGATTTGAAGAAGTAGCAGCAATAGTTTGTTTCACTGAACGCCATGAAATGGCTGTATCTCCACATGTAAACAAATAGCCCATTTGGGACCGCTCTTTATGTGGATCAGATAAATAACCAGCATCGGCATAACCAATCAATTGTGACTTGGATTCATTTGAATAGAACAAACCCTTATCAATAGTGCCTTGGAGGTATGTAAGTATATGCTTAATACCATCCCAATGTCTTCGAGTTGGGGAAGAACTAAACCTTGCCAATAAGCTTACAGCAAAAGCTATATCTGGCCGAGTATTGTTGGCAAGGTACATCAGCGCACCGATTGCACTAAGATATGGTACTTCAGCACCAAGAAACTCTTCATCAGTGTCACAAGGTCGAAACGGATCTTTATTCACATCAAGTGATCTCACAATCATTGGAGTGCTCAATGGATGTGATTTATCCATGTAAAATCTTTTCAAGACCTTTTTTGTATATGTAGATTGATGAACAAATATTCCTTTAGGCAATTGCTCAATTTGTAGGCCAAGACAAAATTTTGTCTTTCCAAGGTCTTTCATCTCGAATTCTTTCTTTAAGCATTCCATTGCCTTTGGGAGCTCTTCAGGAGTCCCAATGATATTCAAATCATCCACATACACAGCTATTATGACATAGCCAGACCCAGACCTTTTTATAAAAATACAAGGACAAACTGGATTATTTTTGTATCCTTGTTTCAGCAGGTATTCGCTAAGGCGATTATACCACATGCGTCCCGATTGTTTCAACCCATACAAGGATTTTTGAAGCTTTATTGAACAAGCTTCTCGGGAGCCTTTAAATGCCTCAGGCATTTTGAACCCTTCGGAAATTTTCATGAAAATTTCGTTGTCTAATGAACCATATAAATAGGCTGTGACAACATCCATTAGATGCATATCAAGTTTTTCTCGTACTGCCAGACTTACGAGAACCTGAAGGTGATTGCATCCACCACGGGAGAATATGTTTCCATATAATCAATGCCAGATTTTTGCAAAAATCCTTGTGCCACAAGTCGTGCTTTATATCTAACGACTTCATTTTTCTCATTTCGTTTTCGCACAAATACCCACTTATAACCCACTGGCTTTACACCTTCAGGTGTTCGGACAATTGGTCCGAAAACTTCACGTTTTTCAAGTGAAGTCAGTTCTGCTTGAATTGCATCTTTCCATTTTGGCCAATCATTTCTCTGTCTGCATTCATTGACAAATTTTGGTTCAAGATCCTCATTATGTTGCATCACATCAACAGCAACATTATATGCAAAAGTGTTGTCGACAACAATATCATTCTGGTTCCATATTTTTCCGGTAGAGACATAATTCATTGAGATCTCTTCGATTTTAGTATTTTCAGGTACCCGAGCCTCTCCTGAAGAGGACTTATCAATTGTTATGTCTCTATGTTCTTCTTGAGCAATTACCTCCATATTTTGATCTTTTTGATCAATTGGTCCTTTTCTTTTTCGAAGATTTTTATCTTTGGAACCGGGTGGTCTACCACGCTTCAAGCGTGCCTTAGACTCACTTGCACTAATAGATTGTCCTACCGGAACATCAACTCGAACATGAGCATTTGCAGCTGGAATGTGGGATTTAGTAACCCTTGGTAGGTAAGTGAATGCATCTGGCAGTTGATTTGCAACATTTTGCAAATACACTATCTTTTGAACTTCTTGTTCACATTGATTTGTACGAGGATCTAAATGAGATAGTGTTAATGCATTCCAGTCAATATCTTTTTCCAGCTGCTTATTCTCTCCCCCTAATGTTGGGAAAACTGATTCGTCAAAATGACAATCAGCAAACCTTGCGGTGAATAAATCTCCCGTCATGGGCTCAAGATATTTAATAATAGACGGAGATTCATACCCAACATATATCCCCAACCTTCTTTGGGGTCCCATCTTTGTGCGTTGTGGTGGAGCAATTGGCACATATACTGCACATCCAAAAATTCTAAGATGGGAAATATTTGGCTCCTGACCAAAAGCCAATTGTAGTGGGGAGAATTTATGATAACTTGTCGGCCTAATCCGAACAAGAGCTGCCGCATGCAAAATAGCATGACCCCATACTGAGATGGGTAATTTAGTTCTCATAAGCATTGGTCTAGCCATTAATTGGAGGCTTTTGATAAATGATTCTGCTAGACCATTTTGAGTATGAACATGAGCAACTGGATGTTCAACTGTAATCCCAGTTGACATGCAATAATCATTAAATGCTTGAGATTTAAACTCAACAGCATTATCAAGACGAATTGTCTTAATAGCATAATCTGGAAATTGTGCTCTCAATCTTATTATTTGAGCAAGCAACCTCGCAAATGCCATATTGCGGGTTGATAATAAGCACACATGTGACCATCTTGTAGATGCATCTATTAAAACCATAAAATATCTGAATGGTCCACATGGAGGGTGTATGGGCCCACATATATCACCATGTATACGTTCCAGAAATGCAGGGATCCTGATCCCAACTTTAGATGCTCTAGTAATTAGCTTTCCTTGAGAACAGGCAGCACAAGAGAATTCTTTAAATTGAAGAATCTTTTGGTTCTTCAATGTATGCCCATTTGAATTCTCAATTATATTGCGCATCATATTATAACCGGGATGGCCCAACCGGTCATGCCAAATAATAAAATCATTTGATTCAGTAAACCCTTTGTTTACTATGGCATGTGATTCAATTGTACCAATGTTTGTGTAGTACAAACCGGAGGAAAGAGCGGGGAGCTTTTCAAGAACATATTTCTCACCCGACTTTATTGTAGTAATATAAAGATATTCAATCTTTCCATCAGTTTTAGTCTCAATATGATAGCTATTTTGGCGAATATCCTTGAAACTTAACAAGTTTCTTTGAGACTTACTACAATACATGGCTTCATCAATAGCCAAACTTGTTCCTCCATGTAATAATAAATTGGCTTTGCCATAACCTTCAACCAACTTTGTACTACCACATATTGTACTAACATTGGACTCTTTATTAATCAAATAAGAAAAATATTTCTTATCCTTTAAAATTGTGTGCGTTGTAGCACTATCCAAGAGACATATATCTTTGTTATAGAGCTTGAACCCAACTGAAGACTGAGGAATTTCCATTTTCTTCATAAAAAGATAAAAATTACATAGTAAGAAATACTAAAAATAAAGTACAAGAAAAGTACTTTTAAACATTGAAACATAAATAAACATGACATTTTTTTCTAACTTTAAAACATAAAATAAAGACAACATTATTCTTTATTATTTTTATTCCCCAGTTACAACATCAGTTCTTCAGTTACGATTCTCAAAGAAGTCTCCAGCTTCTAAATGGGTAATATTTGGGAGGCCTTCAAAAAGATCATCTTTTACAGCAAGATACGCCTCCGTCTCATCATGCTTGTCAGCAAGATGTGCCAGATGTGTCCTATTTTCATTATTCTGAAAGGTCAAATGTGCCTCCACATTATTTTCATTTCTTTTGAGCGAAGCTTGATAAAGCTTGACAAGATGTTCAGGCGTACGACAATTTTCGCCCAATGACCTTTCCCACCACATCGATGGCAAATATTATTATTCTTGCCTTTTGAAGGATTAGCTTGAGAACCCTTATTGTTCTCATATTTATTTCCACCGTGACGACGAGTATTATTTCGTCCCTTGCCACGCCCACGACCATGGCCTTTACCACGGTAATTATTTTGCCTTCTTTCAGGCACATTATTTGTTGCTACAACATTCGCCTCAGGGAATGGAGCATGTGCTCCCACATTCACCTTAGGGAACGGAGCAGATCCAGTGGGACGGGCTTCATGATTTTTAATCAACAGCGAATTATGTTGCTCAGCCACTAGAAGGCATGAGCACTCAGAATATTTTGTAAATCCCTTTTCACGGTATTGTTGCTGTAACACCATGTTCGATGCATGGAAAGTGGAGAGTGTCTTTTCCAACATCATAGCATCATTAATATTTTCTCCACATAATTTCAGTTGAGAACTGATCCTGAAAACAGCAGAATTATATTCGGTTACAGTTTTAAAATCTTGTAACCGTAAATGAATCCATTCATCCCGAGCCCTTGGTAGTACCATGGCTTTAAGGTGATCATACCGCTCTTTTAAGTTAGTCCACAATTCGAGTGGATCTTTCACGGTTAAATATTCTGTTTTTAATCCTTCATCAAGATGATGGCGAAGGAAAATCATGGCTTTAGCCTTATCTTGGCTTGATGTCTCATTTCCTTCTTTGATAGTATCACCAAGACCTTTGGCATCCAAATGTATTTCGGCATCAAGCACCCATGACAAATAGTTTTTGCCGGATATGTCAAGTGCCACAAATTCAAGCTTTGATAAATATGACATAATAAAAACTATCAAAAAAAATAAAATAGATTAGAATTATTATCAATCAAAACAAGAATGTCTAATACACTATTTCTTATAAAATGTAAATATGCTATAGTGCATTATAGGAATATATATATAATCTATAACAAAATTATACTTAGAGACATGAAGCTGAAAAAGATTAGTAGGAATTATACCTAGGCTTACCGCTAGGAAAGATTGAAACTTGACTTGTAGAATATTAGAGTTCTTCGTGCTGATAACGTGTTGTGAAACTAATAGTAAAGTAAGAACAAGACAAAAATATATGAGAGGAGAAGGAAGAACTTGTATTCTCAAAGTGTTTCAAGTGTGTCTTCCATAGACAAAGTGTCCTCTATTTATAGGACTCCAATACATAGGAAGTTACAAGTCATCCCTAAATGAGGAATTAAGTAGGAGAAAGTGGGGAGGAATTAAGTAGGAGGAAGTGGGGTAGTAATCATATGTTACAAGTGAATAAATGGAGAGTAGTGGAGAGTAGTGGTCATCCACATTTATACTACATACATGTATTTGTAATAATACTGGTAAAAACTTGACTCTAATCATTCTTTTCATAAACACGCCCACAAAAGAATAGACAAAAAGAACTAAGACAACTTATTAAGACAAATCAGACAAAAACACACAAACTATACATGTAAAATCGAAGTTTCATCCGCTCATCAATAACCACAAATATTGATTTATTGCGATAAAATTATACATATAAAAACTCAATTACCGTCATTATTATGTCAATAAATAGACTTACAAAAGATTAAATTAAAAAAAAAAAAAAAAAAAGATTAAACACAAACAACTGAAAACATCAAATAAGGAAATATCCAAATAGAAAATATAGTTGGATCTGAGAGAAAAAAGAGGAAAAAGATTGAACCTTGGAAGAAGTAGTGGCATGTGACCAAGCAAATAAATGGGTCACCAGCAGCTAGAGGATTTATCTAACCCATATTCAATCCGTTTTCAACCATTTTTAATCACGTTTTTTATGGATTAATATGAGTTGATCCATTTTCAGCTTATTTAAATATGGGCGGGCAGGATATGCAGATATTAAGGTTGAGATGGGCGAATTGAGAAAATTTGGGTAGAAATTGTTATCACCACTTTTGAGACTAAATATTCCAGGGATTTTTACTCTATACCCATGAAATTTAAAGCAATTATAGGTCATACCCATTAAAAATTATACTACCCATAAAACTAAAAGTATTTATCCAACCTACCCATTTATTATTGGTATACTTTTGTTATGCCTTATAGGTGTATACCTTTAAGGTATAGGTATAAAAGTCTGGAGGGCCATTTATTATTGTATACCTTTGTTATACTCCCTCCGTCCCAAATTAGTTGTCGCCTTTAGCTTCTTCACGCCCATTAAGAAAATCATTAAATAGAGTGTGTGTTTTACTATGTTACCCCTATTTAATGTTTGACTATTAAATTTTGTTGAGAATATTTTTAATTATTAAGGGTATAGTTGGAAAAGACTAACAATTTTTGTCTTGAAATCCTAAAGCGACAACTAATTTGGGACACACCATTTTTCCTAAAGCGACAACTAATTTGGGACGGAGGGAGTACCTTATAAGTTATATGTGTATACCTTTATGGTATACTGCATAAAGTATGGTATACAAGTCTGGATTGGTAGAATGTGTAAATAATTTAGTGGGTACGTTGAGTAATATTTGAAAGTAATGGGTAGTGGTTGTAATTATTTTTGGTTTTGTGGGTATTTTTGTAAGTGTCCCAATATTCAATGTGTTTCTTTTTTTAATGTTACTCTCTAATATTGCGTTTATTTAAAAAAGTGAAATCTTTTTATAATTAAAACTAATTCGTATTTGAATATCATATTTTAATCTTAATAATATATCAATGAAAAATATTGAAGAAGATAGATTGGACTAATCAAAATCCAACTGGAGAACGGAGAAGTGAACCAATAGCCAGTCTTATGGTTGCTATTTAGAGATTAGCCAATACTTATAATATAGTTATTGTATAGTCATAATTCAAAATAGGGGCGAAATTCAAAACTTGGTCTTCTGAAGCTTTAAACTGAAAAACTTAAATTCATGATATAGTGTCTTGAAGTGTTTGAACGAACTAAACTTCTGATCTAAAAATTGATCTTTGGATTGAAAAACTAACAGGTCCTAAAGTATATATTCATTGTTTAATTTATAGCTAACATTTAAATACATTATAAATACTATGTCCTTAGAGACAAAAAATTTCACTACATGTACCCCTTATCCTTGGTTATGGTTTTTTGTCCCCACTTAAGAATGGTTTAGCAAAATGGCCTCGGTAGGCAACACTTCATATTGTAAATTTACAAGTGTTCCCTCGGGGAAACACTTCAAGTATAAATTGCAAGTGCTGCCTGCAAGGCACCACTTCAAGTTATCTAGGGAGAATGTTTACAGAGATAAAAGATCAAGTGCTGCCACAGGGGCAACACTTGCAGCACTTGTCATTTTATACTTGAAGTGTTGTCCCCGTGGGTGCACTTGTCAAGTTATAACTTGAAGTGTTGCCCCTGAGGAAGCACTTACTTAAAATTAGTAAGGTCATTCTTGTAAAACTACTTTAAGCGAGGTCAATAAGGCAAACCATTGGCTAAGGTGTCATAGTTTTGTAAATTGCCCCCTTAGAGAAGCTACTGGTGTCACTTTGATCACTAACTAGCTTTTAGGTCGCTAAAAGAGAAACATCCAATAGTTACGATCTTTTATAAAAATAGCCATATTTAAATATGCACATCTTTTTAGACTAGCCATATGAAAAATGTCTAAAACTCCAGGAACATTTCTTGGGGTTTAGTTGAAGATTTAGGAAAATTCCTGGAGCTTCATATTTTGTGATCCGAGTAAATTTTCCTACGACTTTGAACTAAAATCCAAGAAAACTTTCGGGGTTCAATGCAAGGTCCCAGGAAAACTTCTTAGACTTTTGGTGAGTACTTTTCAAAAAGTCTTCATATTTTTTTTAAGTGATGGCTATTTTTTAAATGCTATTTTTCTGATGGCTTTTTTTCTCAACGCCCTATAGAGTGGCTATGGGGTCAAATTCTTTGAAAAGTGGGAGAAAATTACATTAGTAGACACTTGACCGAAGCTTCTTTCCAATATTGAACCATATTGAAGATTTTTATTGATTATTTATTTATATAGTCATGTCCATTTTGTGAATAAATAAGGTCAAATCATAATTGTTTCGCTCATATATAAAAATCTAAACAAAACATAACATAAAATCAATCTGAAATCATTTCTTCATATACTCAGCAAAAAATCATGTTCATTTTGTAAATAAATTATACCAAATCGTACATAATTTATTCATTGACAAAAATACATATGAATATATAAAATTAAGACAATCCTTCTACATTTACTTACAAGTCAGCCAAACTACTATGTCTATTTTACAAGAAAATAATAGCAAATCGGCATCACTTTGCTCATATACAAATATCCAAAGTAAAAATAAAATCTAGACAATCCATCTACATTAACTTATAAGTAAGCCAAATGACTATGTCCATTTTACAAGCAAATGACATCAAATCGTCGTTACTTTGCCAATTTACAAAAATTCAAAGTAAACATAAAATAAAGACAATCCGTCTGCATTTATTTACAAGTGAGTGAAACTACTATGTCTATTTTATAAGCAGATGACATCAAATCGTCATCACTTTGTCCATATAAAAAATTCAAAATAAAAATAAAATCAGGGCATTTACTTACAAGTAAGTCAAACTACCATGTCTATTTAACAAGAAAATGACACCAAATCATCATCACTTTGCACATATATAAATATTCAAAGTAAAAATAATATAAAGCCAATCCAACATTATTTGTTCATTCCTTTTTATAAATACACGAGATCAAATCGTCATCACTTTTATTAATTAGGTGAAATCCATTATGTGAGGCTTTTGTTTGATGGACTGTTGGTCCCATTAATTAGGTGAAATTCATTGTAAATCCATTTTGTAAGATTATTTTAGCGGCTGAATTGTGACTCTTCTGATTGAAAATCTTAGAACTTTAATTAAAGTACATTTTTGTGGTAAATGACAGAGCGAAATTTTCCGTTGATGTTGGCCATATGTCTTGTATTCCGGCACTAATTTCTTATTGTTTTTGCTTTATTTTCATGATAGTATGTGCCCACCAATGATTGAATTATGGTATATTGCTAACTTGGGGTGCTTAGGTGTTTTAGGAATGAATTGAACATAAATGAGAGCAAAAAGAAGGAAGGAAGCACATTCTAGCCAAAACGAGCCTTCATGCTTCGGATGGAAGAGTTTTTGTCCTGGGAAAGTAGCAGTCTAATAAAACCAGAGCCGAAACAACCACAATGCTAAACATGCATCAGTGTTTACGTCGTAGCAGTCCTACGCGAGTTTGGACTGGCTTAGGTCGTCCCACCCTCATTCTACTTTATATAAAAATCCTTGTAAACGATATTTTGAGTCTTCTTACGTATTTTTGGAGGCAAGGAACATACTAGATGCTAGAGCAATCAAGATTCATCAGTTGAGTTGTAATTTATCTTCCCTCTTTATTGTTTCATGACTTTTGGATTATTTCGTGAGAAAGCTAGCATGACTGTGAGTAGTTAAACACTATTATTCTAGGGTTATTTGTTAACCATGAAAGTTGTACTCTGAAGTTGATTGAAATATATTAAACTTATCATATTGAGTTGTTTACTTAATTCTACTCTTAATTACTTGATTTTCTGTCCAATTGTTGAGTACTATCTACGAACCTTAGGTTGAACTCGAAAGTGGGAACTAAGGCTGTCCAGCGGTCCAGTATGTGCACCGGACCGGATACTGGTCCGGACAGGCCGGGACTGGTGCAGGCTGGATCGTTGGCACCACTCCCCAATGGCCCGACCCCCGACCTGTCATCCTCTAACTGGACCGATCAAACCGGAAGTTTTTGAGCCGGTACCGGTCCGGACTGGACCGAAAAATTTTTTTAAAAAAAAGTTGTTGGCATATAGCCGTTGGTAACGACTCTTTTCACCAACAGCCGTTTGCCAACGGTCAAAACTGGCTCTTTTTCATTCCCCCACCCCTTTAGGCACCCCCATACCCTCACCAACCTATTTTTTTTTATAAATACCACAATTTTTCATTAATTTATTCAAAATTTCTCTAATATTCTCTCTAAATCTCTCTCAATTTCTCTTATATTCTACAAAAGCTATCTGCTAAATTATTCAAAATTGCTCTCGCAAAATGGATTTAAGTTCTAAATTGCACTACAAAAATCATTTGGAGTGGAGTGAAAAATTGTTCGGTGCGGTTCCGGTTAAGTTTCAACTTTTACTTCTAAGTTCTAACGGAATATCAAGTAAACTCGTTCTTACTTCTTATTATCTATTTTAATTTTTTTGCAATATTATTTTTAGCATATAGCCATATTTCAGTAATTTAGTAGTTTGCTTTACTTATAATGTCTGGAGTGTGGAGAGCACTTACTGGGCGTACGGGTAGCGGTCGTAGATCACGTGCTAACCGAGGGGGGATGATAGACATGGTCGTGCTCTGGGTAAAAGACTAATTGGTAGTTCTAGTGCTCCTTCTCATCTAGATGATTTTACTCAGGAAGATGACACACAATTTTTTCATGATTTAGATTTTGATCAACAACTAGATAATGATATGCTAGAGGCACAATATCAAGCTTGTAATAACACCGAAGGGGTTAATTTAGATTATGAAACACATACTAGTCAATTCCATGGTGAACCTGAAGAAACTGAATCTGAATTACCACATATGCCTCCTAGTAGAGAACCAGTCAAACGAGCGGATAGATCTGATGTGTGGCAATTTATAACTAAAAATGTTCCGGCTCAAAGCATTAAATGTAATCTTTGTAGAAAAGTTTGGGATTTTAAAACCGGCAAACATCATGGTGGGACAGGGAAATTGAGAACACACTTAGAAAACCACCATAAGGAAGAATAGGCTAGGAGGTCGGGTGGCATTCATGTAGGGAACAAAATGGCTCCATCTCAAGATAATGGAGTTCAACAGGAAATTAACCCAGTGACCGGGGGGCTTATGCATTATGATAAGAAGAAAGATAGGGAACAAATGGCAAAAATGATTGCGGTAGAGTGTTTACCTTTTACATTTGCTTCTTGTATTGGTTTTGTTCGTTATCTTCAAAATCGTATGTAATCCATCTTTTCAAAGTTTTCCAAAAATTACTGTTAGAAGTGATATTATAAAATTTAAAAATGAAGATAGATAATATTTACAATATATGTTTTATCACTTTGATTGTAGAGTTTGTATTACTACTGATTTTTGTCGTGGTATTAATGGGTATGATTATTTAACACTTGTCATTGGATAGATCCTAACTGGGTAATGCAAAAAAGAATTTTAGCAAATAGTGTTGTTGATGAACCACATAGGGGAACATTTATTAAGAGAGAAGTAAATGATATTTGTAAGACGTATTTTATTAATGACAAAATTTTAAATATACATGTTGATAATGCTTCAAACAATGATTATGCTATTGGTCAGTTAAAACCAAAGTTGAACCCCCTTTTGAAGAATTGTTTCATGTTAGATGTGCATGTCATATATATAATTTAGTTGTACAAGATGGCCTTAAGTTATTTGATCCTATTATTATGAAGATCAAGCGTGCAATTAGTTATCTTTTTAAATTTAAAAAACCGGATCGATGGAGAGACTTTAAGGCAGAGCGTATAAAATAAGGTTTGGAACCTAGAAGAGTTCCTAAGGAAGTTTCAACTAGGTGGAACACCGTATATGAGTCTTTGTCTTGTTGACACCCAATTTTGGCCTGATTTTAAGTTAATATTAAATATAAAGTATATTTAATTAAAAGATGTGTCAAAAAGGGCAATTTTATAAATTTTAAGTAGTCAAATTGATAATTTTGTATAAAAAGGCCAAAATTGCTTTTTACACCATAAATCCAGCCTATTTCCGCAAATAGATATATATTCCCACACTACACAAGCGTGTTCTTTCTTTCCCCAATTCAGAAACACCCGCGACCCGATTCTCAAGCTCCTCGACCCACGAATCAGAACCAAAAACCCGACCCAAACTCTCTCCGTACGATCAAGTAATATTGTTCCAGCTGGTATCCTTGGTCTCTCTCACCAGTACAAAGCTCCACCAATCTTGTCCGTGCATTTTGAATGAACTTTTGATCCGAGCCGTCAAAGGCATTCTAACGTTAATTTCCTTCAGGATAAAGATGAAATGGGACGATCCCTAAAGGGATTAGACCATTTCATCCTTGTCTTAAAAGGAAACAGCAGAAAATAAGGGGTCGATTTGGGAAATTGAGGGAAATCCGAAACCCTAAGGCGATGTATATATATTCTTTATTTCCTTCATTTTGAGAGTTTAGAGGTTTTAGCCAAGATCACAAAAAACGGCAGCAAATAGAGAGTAAAAATATTTTCTGATTTTTGGGAAGTAAAAATTGATTCCAGTGTCACTGTTCTTGGCATTTATTTCTTGTTGTCGTGCCGTCGGTTCACTGTTTGTGTCGTCGACCTCACTCGAGTCGCGTCCGAGTCGCTTTTCTTCGAATCCTTTCGCCTCAGTCACTGCACTTAGAAAGGTAATACACCTTTCCTTTTACTATATTCATGATGCATTATTCAGTTTGATTCAATGGATGTATATGTGAAACGTTTATGAGATGCTGTGCTGAAATTTCAGCTTGTTAACAAGTTTTAATGAATCTGTTTCCTTTGTTTCTATAGATATTGACTTTGTTTACAGTTAGAACTTATCTCTGTTAGTTCTTTAAAGATGAATCCAACTTGTACTATCTTTTTTATTAGTGTTAGATATTTTAGAGATAGCATTGGTAAACTAGTTTTTTTTTCTCTTTAAGTAAAAAGCTTTAGTCTTTTGTTCATTAATGTCAAAATGGATAAAGTTCTTTAAAGCCTGAGCGTTTGTTTTTACAAATCTTAAAATAATGTCTGCTTGTTCCAAGATCAAATGGAAGAATTGAACTTCTGAATGGAATTAGAAACTGAAATAGTCTGAGTTGTTAAATATGATTGTGTTGCCCAATGCATAAGTTTGGTGTCCTATTTCCAGTTTGATCTTTGTTCTGGTTCTGATTATAGAGAGGATATTATGGAGGTTGATAAAAGTGGATGCAGCTAGCTATAGGGTATGGTTCGGAGAGGCCTGTTGTTTGTGTTTAGAGGAGGGTTCCAGGGGTTACTTTGGTTTGTTCTGGAGGTCTGTGAGGGTATTCTGCTGTCTAGTAGTTTGTTCAGGGTAAGCAGGGTGCTCTGGATGATGTTGTTAGCAGGGGTCTCTTTTGAAAAGGCCAGTGAGGTCTTTGTTGTGCCAAGGACCTGTGAGGCCTTATGTTTGGCCAAAGATCAGTGAGGCTTTTTTTTTTTCTGTTAGTGTGTGAAGGTGCAGGGTGCAGTTTGTCGAGGTTGTCTAGTTAGTTTCTTGGGTTGAAAAGAGTAGTATGGAGAATGGGGCTTGGGTTCTTGTCTGATAGTAGGTGAAATAGAGAATGGAGTTAGGTTATGGCTGGTTCTTGGTTGTCTAGCAGTTTCAAGGAGTTGGAAGGAGCTTTTGATTGGAAAGTGTGAGTGTGGTATTTGCAGGGTCAGTTTCTGTGAGGCATGTAGGTAGTGAGGGAGTCATGGAGGTTTAAAGGTGTAAGTTCAGGAGAGTGTGTATGCCTCTCTGTTGTAAGTGTATGCAATTTGTGTTTGAAGTGGATGTGCAGAGGGAGTTTAGGTGGAGTTGTCTCAGGTAGCTTGAGAGAGTTGATAGGTATTTGATGGAGTGATGTTTCAAGTTCTGTAAGAGCGGTAGCAGTTTTTTCTCAAAATGTTCAGGGAGCTCTTGCTGCATCAAGGGGCTAGGATGGATGCTAGAAGGATATGTGAGGGTCTATGGAAGTGGTCTGAAGTTCAGCGAGTAGCAGGGAGTAGTAGTAGGGGATATAAGTGTATTTGGTGTCCGGGAGGTATGTTTGTTCTTGGCTGAAAGCTTCTAGAATGCAAGCATTAGATAAAGCGTAAATAACTAGCTAATTGTCGAAATCTTGTCTCAGTTTATTACAACTTCAATGAGCATTAAGTGACCAAAGAATCCATCCTATTCTTGTCTGCATTTCCTTTGTCAAGTGTATAAAATAGTCTTTGTTCCTAAGTCTGCCTGTCTGCATTACTTCTGCCAAGTGCATAGTTTAACTCTAAGTCTGCTTATCTGCATCTCTTTTGTTTAGTACATAATTTTTGTGGGCATGTTTCTTGGAATTCTGTTAAAATTATAAGGCAAGATTCTTCTTTACTGAAAGTATAAGTTTTTGTTAAACCTTGATACCTGTTTTTTTTAATCTAAAGATGAATTTTTCCTACTAGTTTGCTTGATGTTAATTTAGTCTAGTCATCATTTATTGAGTCCCCTTTTGATAATGTCAAACTAAGAAATACAGTACACATTAATCTGAACTAGTGTCCAAGAGAAAGCCATCATTTAACATGAGAGTTTTACCTCTTATTCTCCTTGTCTGGATTGTCTAATTAAATGATTGATTAAGCTAGATCCTTGGGCTCGAGGTCTGATAGTGTTTCTTGTTGGTATTTTATGAAGACCTCAAGGTTCCTAGTAGCATTTGATAGCCATTTGTCTGCCAGTACATTCGTTCTTAGAAGAAAATCAAACGTTGGTCTGGTTACAATTGCTTCTATATTTGAGTCTATATGCTTTGTTTCTTTCCGGTATAGTAAATACATACATGTGCTAATCTTTATTTCCCTTTCTTTTGCATGAAACACTTGGGCCGAGTTGAAATAAAAACCCACAAACGGGGATGGCTACGTGCATTCGAAGTTACTTGAACCGCTCCGCATTTTCGGGACTTGATATCCCCGAAAATGTAAACAAAATGAAATGAATAAATGAAAAGCCTTGTGAAATACAGGGCTCAAATTGAGCTCACCATTCCGGGTTCTGCCTTCTAAAACTCCTTCTCTCCCGTCTCCTTTAGAAAAGCATGTTTTAGGACCTCATAAACTGGATTAGGACTTTGTATGATTAGAAGCCTGGTAGGTTAGCCGCTTTAATTAAAATTGTTATCTTATTGTTTGTCTAAGATTGATTATAAATTGCATATCCCGTCTCTTTGGGACTCGCCAATTTATTTAAGATAGTAGGAATCTTTAGTTAATGATCGAGTGCAAAAGAGATAAAAATTAAAATTATACCTATTTATTCATTATTTATATTTAAGTCAATTATTTATCCATTTATTAATTTATTTATTTATTCATTAATTAAATTAATTAAGTAGTATTTATTATTAATTTATTTGTTTAATTTTAATTAATCATTTATTTGCCTAATCAATTATAATTATTTATTTACTTATTTATTTATTTATTAAATTAATTAAGTGGTATTTATTTATTAGTCTATTTTTTTATTCTATTTATTTATCTAATCAATTTTAATTAATCATTTACTTGTTTAATCAATTATATTTATTTATTTATTTATTTATTTATTTATTTAACTAGTCAATTATTATTGTTCATCCCTTATCTAATTGAAATCATATAAATATTTATTTATCTAATTAAGTTATTTATCTATTTATTTATTTATCCAATTAATTAATTAATTAATTATTATTCTTTATCTAATCATTTATTAATTTATTTATTTACTTAATCTTATTTAGCCCTTATTTATTTAATCAATCAATCAACCCTTATCTCATTATTCATTTAATTAATCTTAAGTTTTGTTCAAGTATTGTCATAATCAATTTTATCTTCTTTCTATTATTCATTATCTATTTATTTTATTTAAAATTTATCCTAAATTAATTATCTTTAAGTAAAATTCGTGAAAATCGCCGGATTAACCGCTTTTAGCGGATTTTCGAAAGTGCTCCCGCAAGGGACCTTCTTTCGATTTTAATAGAACCGCTTACCTAAGAATATCTGATTTTAATTTAATTTCCTTTAAATAAAGAAATAAAATTGCACTCGTTAGTTAACTTAGGTTCCTAATAATCCTTAAATTAGGTGACAACTCCAAAGAAACCCTTTGGAGTCCCATTTTTTTGAAATCAAATCCCGGTGCATACTTGTTATGCATTGTTTTTGGGAGGGTTCAACATGTCTGTTGCTTACTGTTGCTCCCAACGCACACGCAAGTATACGTGGTCGACAAGTAATAAAGTGATAAGTAGAGTATCGTTCCCACAAGGACTATTCAGACTGGATTCCTAACAAACAATTTCTTAACAACTATTCAGGGATCTTTTCCAATAGTGAGAATATTATCAACTACAAAAATAGTAATTAAAATGGTAGAAGTGAATTCAACCAATGGAGCAAAATTTGGTTGTTATCAGTAATAAGGAGACGGTCCAGGGTTAGAGCTGCGACCAATCCAGTTGAGTTATCCTGTTGATTCCACTTCTTAAGTCCAAAGATTGCTAACTAACAGGTTAATTGTACCCGTAAAAACCTGTCGATTCTTCACGGTCTATGCAAGCTACTCTAACGTCTATATGTCTATGGAGTTAAATCACATGCACGCATTAACAAACTCTGTATTTAGCTAAGCAAGGTGAATAGGTATATGTCTATCCTACCCACAAATTGATTCCCGATGCCCAGGTTCACAATCAAGCCCTATTCTTTCTTATGTCCGTTCATAAATTCCCTCTGTCGAGTTCAATCTAAGAACCATAGATAGTGTTCAATTATTCGGCCGTTATAATCAAACAATTATGATCAAGAAAGAATAAACAATCTATAATTGGAATTCAATTCATGGAAATCAACATTCAAACCTCAACCTTCATGAATTCACTCTAACCCTAGAACGATATATTTAGCTACACTTACTCATAATAACAACACAAGGATTTGATGAAATAATGAAATACTGATGTAATAAATTAATGGAAGGAAGAAAAACCCTTGTTCAAGATGTTATGAGCTCTCAAATTTGCTCCAAAGTGTGAACACCTCTCTCAAAAACTAAGTAGAAAAGTATTTATAATGTTTACAAAAGCCTAGTAAATAGTTACGCCTAAGCCTAGACGAAATAGGAAATCCAAAAATGCTCCAGGGGCGCTATAGCTGGCGCCCCGCGCCTCAAGCCGCGTGGAACCAAGCAGAGGACGTCGAATCTTGCACGTAACGGCCATGCCCCGCGTCCCAAAACGTGGAAGAAAGTTGGGCGCTGCAGTGGGCGCCCTGCGGGCCAAACCGCGCTCACACTGGGCGCTGTAGTGGGCGCCCCGCGCCACCTATAGCGCCAGGCTAATTTCTCTGCTTTTGTCGTTCGCAGCTTGCTTTATTCCGTGCCTTCGCGTGCTCGATCCAATCCTCAATCCAAATTCAATCTTTTCTTGCTCGATTATGCTCTTCAAAGCTCCATTTGCATCTCACAACATCCTACAAGTCACACGACACAAAATCAGTGCAAAATCACATTCGTCAACTAGAAAACGGACGAATAAAGTACTCAAACGTGAGGAAATATTAAGGAAATATAGGCATAACATGCCAAACATCATCACCCCACACTTGAACCTTTGCTCGCCCTCGAGCAATTACAAATAACTTCCCAACCTAAGTAGAACAAGTCTGCCTATGACTATGGTTGATACCGACCATTGAACGAGTGCACACATGACTATTATGGGCCCAACAAACATGCCAATAGTATATCAAACATCAAAACATGAGAACAACCACCCCAAGACAACTCAACCGCACAAACTCGAATCATTGCAACCATGCTCCCACAAAGTCACACCTATCTGCTCAACCAAAAAGCCATGACTTCACCTATCTCATGCAAACCATGTGCCCTCACCAAACAATGAAGCAAGAGAGTGTCCCCCAAATATCACACACAAAAATAAATATCAAGAATGGAATGGGGACAATAGCATAGAAAGAACTCGCTCACTCTCAAAAGTTCCCATGTCACACACGATGTACCATAGGCTTGCCCGTAGTGTAGGACTCCACTAATGTAAGCTCACTCCCGTCGGAATTAACTAGAACTTTATAGAGTTGTAATGTAGGCTAAGGGGATGGTAGGATAAATATGGGTAATAGTGACTACCTCCCTATGCATTTTAATACATCACATTCAATTTAAGCGCATATCTCATCAAAGCCACCCAATTCACCACCCAACAAATTTCACACACACCTTTTTCAACAAGTAGCAATTTTTCTTTTAAGCACAACACTAGCAAGGATGGATATTCATCTCTTTTCTTTTTCTTTTTTCAATTTTTTTCAGCTTTTTTTTTCATTTGTTTTTTCTTTTCAATCCTTTCCAAACCTTGCCAATGCTCCTTCAACTACATCACAATTTATCAAGTATTCCCCTCATTGGTTCCACTCAAAAACCTCCCAATACTTCATTCACAAACTCCACAATAATATAAAATTATCAATTAAAGTGGTTAAGGAGTAAATGGTCAAAAGAAGGCAAATAGGAACAAGTAGGTAGGCTTGCGGTGTGGGTGCCAACAAATGTCAAAGGGATCACAACAATCAAGGGTGCATATAAGGGTAGGCAAATCAAGGTAAAAGGCTTATCCTAGAAGGCCTGTATCATCTCCCGACTAGAGCAAACCTAGGATTTCGCTTTGCACACACACGGGGCAAGTTCTAGACACCAATATGCAACATGGAGTACAATAAGAATATGCCTCACAATACACATTGCACACAGTCCACACAAGATGATTCCATCACAACTCTCAATCAAACAAATAAGGTGCAATTTGTGAAATTTAAGCACTAATGCACAGCAGTTCACAAAAGAGTCAAGTGAGTGGACTCAAGCATCTCAAGGGGTTCATTCAATTTTTTTCTAGGCATGAATCACAGTTTTAAAACCAAAACGACACCACAAGTATCACATGCAATAAGTTCAAGTCCACCGGTATCAAACAAATCAAAGGCACCTAGCATTCTACCTATTTCTTTCATCTAGGCCACCTATAACTAACTACTCTAATCCTAAAAAGAAAAAAAATAGAAAAACTACCCGGTTCAAAGGCCTCCCGTGGAAAACAACCGAGGCCATAAAAAAAACCACGGGGTGAATGACATGTACCACTACAAAGCCTATAAAGAAAATCTTTTTGCATTTTTTCTAGTAAAACAAAAGCAAATACTAAAAAGAAAAATAAAATGTCATGTGACAAAAGAAAAATCCTAACGGTACATGCATCCCTAACCTCAAAAATAAAGGGGAGTTTCCCCACCCCACACTTAAATCAAGCAATGTCCTCAGTGCAAAAATAATAAAGTGCAAGGTAGAAGAAACTTCCCTGGAGTGCGGGCCTCGTTCAAGCTTCCATACAGCATGGGGTACTCAGACATCCCCTAACAAGTCATCAACAATAAGCAGGGGTGCGGCAAATAACTCAAAAAGGAGTACAGAAATTCCGAAACCACCCCAGCTGCGGTTCCACCCGCGGCGCGCCAACAAGGCGCCTGAAAATTTTTGCTTTCTGCCACTCCAGGCGCAGGGGCGCCCGCAATTTTTTTTTCGAACTGAATTCTTGTCCCTCGCGCGATACCAAGCACGGGGCATGCTTTAAAGCGCCTCAAATCCCTGACGAGGTTCTCTTCGAGTGAGACATAGTACGACGTTAGTTCAAGGTGCAAACCAGACTAAAACACGTCAACTACATCTCGTTTCGCACTCCCAACACCTACAAAAATGACAAAATAAAAACAAAAACTACGTGACACTATAAATAAAATAATACAAGTACAAACTCGGGTTGCCTCCCGAGAAGCGCCTTAGTTAACGTCGTGGAACGACGACACTTTTAGCTCACTTCCAGCATTTATGTCTTCTCTTCTTACGACGAACCTTTGCTTTCTTCCTTTCTTTGAGAGAACCCATATTCAACTTCACATGTGATGTGCCATTGCTATCTTGTTCCACATTCTGCTCACACATGTCATTTGGTTTACTTCCATGTTCTTGTCTGACACACTCGATCATAGAGCACTCTTCAACCTTAGTTATGTGCTCCTTCTCATTATAAACCTTGAAAGTAACCTTTTTTCCATGCGCTCTAACAGTCATCTCTCCCAGCTCCATGTCAATAATTGCCTTCGAGGTGACTAAGAATGGTCTCCCCAAAATGATTGGAGCTTCTCGATCCTCTTCATAATCTAGGACTACAAAATCAGCAGAGAATATAAACATACCAACTTTAAGCAACACATCCTCCAACTTACCAGCAGGGCAAGTGAGTGATCCATCCACCATCTTAAGAGTAACTGAAGAGGGTTTGATTGCTCCTAGCCCTAACCTTTTGCAAACAGATAGAGGCATGAGATTTATGCTCGCACCCAGATCACACATTGCACCAGTGATATTATGCCCTCCAATGGTGCAAGGAATAGTAAACCTCCCAGGATCTTGAAGTTTTGGAGGTAGCTTGCTCAAGATTGTGCTACGCTCCTCGACTAACTCAACTGTATCTATCTCTTGAAGCTTTTTATTCTTGACTAAAATCTCTTTCAAGAACTTCACAAAGGATGGAATCAATTCAAACACATCAATCAAAGGAATGTTAACTTGAAGCTCTTTCAACATACTCACAAATTTTTGATACTGGGCCACATCCTTCGATGGTATAAGTCTCTGCGGGAATGGTAGAGGCGGCAGAGGTGCCTCCTTTTTCTCTTCTTTCTTCTTTACCTTCTCCACTTTTTCAACTTTTTCTATTTTAGCTCTCTCCTCAGACTTGGACATCAGTTCTCCACCTTCAATTAAAGTCACTGCAAGACATTGCTTAGGCCCTTTTCTAACAGTACTCGATCCAGCATCACCAGGGGGTGCTCCATGTTGTCTAGAATTTGTAGCGCCCACCAACTGCCTCAACTGGTGCTCTAGGTTCTTTTGAGCATTAACAAGATCTTGTATGGCATGTGCATGGGCTGCAGTGTCAGCTATCATTCTCTGCTGGCCTGCAATTAGCTGCTTTAGCATATCTTCAACTGAATTGCTAACCTACTGTGCTGGAGCTGGAAGTGGTTGGTAATTATTTGGGCTCTCATATTGCCTTGATAATAAGCATTACCAAACTGATTTTGACCCTGCGGCCTGTTTTGATTACCCACGTAATAAACTGACTCTGGATTAGAGGAGCAAACCTCTGTAGCATGATCTTGACCACAAACCTCACAAAAACTCTGGAGTTGTTGCACTGGAGCCACTGGTTGCTGATTCTTTAGCTTGCTGATTTGGTTGGCGATGGCGTCTATCTTTGCATTCAATGCTGAGATTTCATCTAACTGAAGTACCCCCAGCAGATTTCTGCGTAGTAGCTCTACCATCTCCCTGCAAATCAGGATTGCTCTGCGAAAACTTGTCCAGTAATTCATAGATCTGGTCAAAGTTTAAGGTCAGTACTTGGCCTTCAGCAGCAGCATCTACCACGATCTTAGTGTGAGCAGTCAACCCTTCCACAAAAGTATGTGCAAGAACCTCATTTGATTGGTTATGGTGTGGAAAATCTCTCAGTAAAGCTTTAAACCGCTCCCAGGCTGAATACAAAGACTCTCCTTCTCTATGTCTGAAGGACATAATTTCACTCCTCAGCCGGGCTGTCTTGGCAGATGGATAAAACTTAGCTAAGAACTTCTTAGCCAAATCATCCCAATTAGTGATAGACCCAGGCTTTTCAGCTTTTAACCACTTCCTTGCTGCCCCAATCAGTGAAAACGGGAACAATGTCAAGCGAACATAATCAGTAGGAACTCCCTTCGGTGTATAAGTATCACTGATCTCCAAGAAATTCTGAATGTGTTGCTGCGGATCTTCATGAAATAATCCACCATATTGCCCAGTTGCATGCAGCAACTGAATCATGCCGGGCTTAATCTCAAAGTGCCCGGTGATAGCGGGCTTCACAATGCTAGACGCCACTCCCTCCAGGCTGGGGAGAGCAACATCTCGCACAGCTAAGGTACGTTCTTCTGCCATTCCTGTAGGTAAAGATCAAGCAGGACCTAATACCTGAAACAGCACAAAACTCAAAACAAAAATTAAACCTGAATAGAAAATAATAAAATGTTCAAAAAGAAATCAGTCAATTGTTTAGTCCCCGGCAATGGCGCCAAAAACTTGTTGCTCCCAACGCACACGCAAGTATACGTGGTTGACAAGTAATAAAGTGATAAGTAGAGTATCGTTCCCACGAGGACTATTCAGACTGGACTCCTAACAAACAATTTCTTAACAACTATTCAGGGATCTTTTCCAATAGTGAGAATATTATCAACTACAAAAATAGTAATTAAAATGGTAGAAGTGAATTCAAACAATGGAGCAAAAATTGGTTGTTATCAGTAATATGGAGACGGTCCAGGGTTAGAGCTGCGACCAATCCAGTTGAGTTATCCTGTTGATTCCACTTCTTAAGTCCAAATATTGCTAACTAACAGGTTAATTGTACCCGTAAAAATCTGTTGATTCTTCACGGTCTATGCAAGCTACTCTAATGTCTATATGTCTATGGAGTTAAATCACATGCACGCATTAACGAACTCTGTATTTAGCTAAGCAAGGTGAATAGGTATATGTCTATCCTACCCACAAATTGATTCTCTGATGCCCAGGTTCACAATCAAACCCTATTCTTTCTTATGTGCTTTTATAAATTCCCTCTGTCGAGTTCAATCTAAGAACCGTAGATAGTGTTCAATTATTCGGCCGGTATAATCAAACAATTATGATCAAGAAAGAATAAATAATCTGTAATTGGAATTCAATTCATGGAAATCAACATTCAAACCTCAACCTTCATAAATTCGCTCTAAACCTAGAACGATATATTTAGCTACGCTTACTCATAATAACAATACAAGGATTTGATGAAATAATGAAATACTGATGTAATAAATTAATGGAAGGAAGAAAAACCCTTGTTCAAGATGTTATGAGCTCTCAAATTTACTCCAAAGTGTGAACTCCTCTCTCAAAAACTAAGTAGAAGAGTATTTATAATGTTTACAAAAGCCTAGCAAATAGTTACGCCTAAGCCTAGACGAAATAGGAAATCCAAAAACGCTTCAGGGGCGCTATAGCTGGCGCCCCGTGCCTCAAACCGTGAGGAACCAAGCAGAGGACGTCGAATCTTGCACATAACGGCCATGCCCCGCGTCCCAAA
This sequence comes from Petunia x hybrida, assembly GCA_037355625.1. Taxonomy (NCBI): domain Eukaryota; kingdom Viridiplantae; phylum Streptophyta; class Magnoliopsida; order Solanales; family Solanaceae; genus Petunia; species Petunia x hybrida. The sequence goes on along the minus strand of JBBBVM010000014.1, from coordinate 9,521,823 downwards.
ATGCGGAAGAAAGTTGGGCGCTGCAGTGGACGCCCTGCGAGCCAAACCGCGCTCACACTGCGCGCTGTAGTGGGCGCCCCACGCCACCTATAGCGCCAGGGTAATTTCTTTGCTTTCGTCGTTCGCAGCTTGCTTCGTTCCGTGCCTTCGCGTGCTCGATCCAATCCTCAATCCAAATTCAATCTTTCTTGCTCGATTATGCTCTTCAAAGCTCCAATTGCACCTCACAACATCCTACAAGTCACACGACACAAAATCAGTGCAAAATCACATTCATCAACTAGAAAACGGGCGAATAAAGTACTCAAACGTGAGGAAATATTAAGGAAATATAGGCATAACATGCCAAACATCACTTACAATTTACGAATGGCTATAACTAGCATGTTTAATGGTAAAGTGGTTGTAGAGTATCACCTTGATGAAGCTGATTGGAGCCTTGTTCTTCGTCTTCTTACATTTTTAGGAAAAAAAAATTCTTGCTACTAAAGAATTTTCCAGTCATTATTATCCTACAGTTTCTACCATGTTGTATTTTATAGCTGGAATGGCAGAATTACTTAACGAATATAAAGTAGTGCTTGGTTATGAACAAGTCGTTGCTTCTATGATTGAAAATTTTAAAAATATTTTTTTTCTATTCCACCACTTTATTACATTGCTTCAGTATTACATCCATGTTTTAAACGGTTTAATCTGAAATGCTTATTAGAGAAATTTATTAGAGTTTGGAAATTACTGCTGATGAAACACCAAGTGTAGAACAAGCTTGTGCGCAGGTATTTCCAGATTGCCAACGGATTTATGAAAGATATAGGAGTGCAACTGATAATATTGTTCCAAGTGTTCCAAGTGGAGCTGGTTTGAGTTCAACGCAGGCGAGTAAAAGAGCTGCAGCCGGATTGGAAAACTTTTTCAGCCTTAATCAAAGGCTTTCTAGCAGGCAATCGAGTAGCGGAGAGTTCAACGAGCTTGATGTTTATTTACTTCATGGTTGTAAGGAAATTGAGGATTTTGGAAGTGTTCAACTATTGCAATTTTGGAAGGATCAACAAGCACAATTTTCAGTTTTATAAAAAATGACGCGGGATATTCTAATAATTCAAGCATCATCAGTTGCTTCAGAAAAAGCATTTAGCCAAGGAATATTACAAAATGGAGATCATATACATTCACTGAAGGAAGAAGCAATGGAGACGGTCGTATTATTCAGAGATTGGATTAGATCGGAGCGAAGAAATTTTTAATTTCCTTAAGAAAATGAACAAGCAGATACAACATATTCAACCGAAATCTTATCAGGTGGTGGAAATGTGGAAAATAAAAATTATTATGAATAAGATAAATCTTTGCCACTGGTTCCTCCTGAGTTGTCAGAAGAAATTATTCAGAAAATGAGAAGTTTCTTTATTAATATGTAGTTTTGCAATTTAATATCTATGTACTTTGCAAAAAAATCAAAAGTTATTCAATAAAATGTGTTACGCCTTGCTATAAGTTATCATTCTTTATTATATTCTCTATTTTTTTTTTACCTTTAGTTCAATTATCCTTTGTTATATTTTTTTGCAATTTAATTTAGCTATGTTAGTAAATACTAGATAGTAAATACTTAAATAGTAAATGCTAAATACTAAATACTAACTTACTACTTAGTGTTTACTTTGAAAAAAAAAAATAACAATTGTTATGCCCTTGCTATTAAGTTATAATTGTTTGTCATATTTTTTTTGTTATGTTTTCTTGCAATTTAATTTAGCTATGTTAGTAAATACTAAATACTAATTTACTATTTAGTATTTACTTTGAAAAAAAAATAAGTGTTATGCCTTACTATTAAGTTATAATTGTTTGTTATAATTTCTTATTAATAAATAGTTTTACAATTTTATTTAGCTATGTTAGCATAATAGTAAATACTTAAATACTAAATAGCAAATATTAAATCTTAACTTACTATATAGTATATACTTTGGAAGAAAAATAAAAAGTTATCTTGCTATTAATTTATAATTGTTTGTTATCTTTTCTTTAGTTATGTACTTTAAAATTCAAAACTACTTAAAAGCCAAAAAAAAAAAAAAAAAAAGCAAAAGACGTCTGAACCGTACCAGACCGGATCAACCAAAAATAAATAAAAATCCAAATTTTAAAAAAAAGTTGTTGGCAACGGCCATATACGACTATTTTACCCTCCCCAACCCATAAGCGCCCCAACGCCCCTCCCCTTCTCTCAACCTATTTTTTCCTATAAATACTCCCATATTTCATCAAATTAATCAAAATTCAATATTTTCTATCCATTTCTCTATAAAATTTCTATCAAAGGCTATTTTCTAAATTTTCTATCAAAATGTCTGGAAATCAACCTACTCAAGCTCAAGGTGAAGCCCCTGCCCGACCAAGACATGTATCTAAAGTTTGGGAATTTATCACGAAAAATCGTGATACTAACACTTCTAAATATACACTTTGTCAGAAAGTTTGGAATCATCACACTGGAGTACCTAATGGAGGGATTATGAAGTTTAAGCAACACTTAGAAGCACAACATAGCAACGAATGTGCTGCTCGGGCTGGGGGAATATATCTACATTGAATTGAGTCGTTGATCAAGGCATGAAGCACTTTAGGAAATATCTATGATTTATGTATTTTTCTAATTTCTAATTTCCATTTTCTAGTTTGTCACTTTAATTATGTATTTCCAACTTAATGTATTTCTGTATTATTCAATAAAATGATTCTGTGTTGTTATTTTTATCTACAACAATTTTTTAATCTATTTCAGAACCCAAAAAAAAAAAAAATAAATAAATAAACCGAATCGAACTGGTACCAAATCGGGTCGAACTGGTGTCGGACCGTTTTATACTTGCCGATACCGGTTCTGATACGACATCCTTCAACTGTACTGGTGGACCAGACCGGCGTGGACCAGGAAACCGGCATTCATTTTTTTGTTAAGCCGGACCGGACCGAAACTGGGCCGGACCGTATCGGTAGACACCCTTAGTGGGAACCATAGGTTACAATAGTATTAAATAGAGCGTGTTCCTGAACCTGGGCATCGGGGAATGGTTTCGCAGTTAGGTCACGCTTAGTCACTATATTGGAGTAATACATGCATTCTTGTTAACTCTAATTCCATAGACATACAGGTGTTAGATTGGCTTGAATAGGTGAACAGGGTATCGAAAGAGTCTTGTGAGTAAAATCAACCATGTGATTAGCGACCCAGATAAATAAAGCTAGTTCAATTAGCGGAAGAGTGCAATTGGATTGGTGAACGTCCCATGATCCTGGAATATTTCATCTCAGTGATATCTAAAACTCTTGAAATGTCTTGCGTTGAATTTTTACTTCATTTACTTTTTGTTAATTAGTTATAATTAAAACACTTGAAATTTGGTTGAACTCTCTTGAACGGTATTTGAATTCAAGTTTATCTAGTTAATAATTAATCGATAGTCCTTATGGAATCAATACTTTCTTATTACTTTATTACTTGATCGACTGTGTATACTTGTGTGTGCATTTGGAGCGACAAGTTTTTGGCGCCGTTGCCGGGGACGAAGAATTAATTAATTTCTAGATTAGCTTTTATTTGTTATTGGTTAAATATTAATTTTTATTCTAGTTGTCTTCGATTATTTCATGTTTTGTCTTGAATGCGAAGGAGCAAGAGTGACGATAAACTCTACACTTTTGAACATGAGAAACTTTTTCACAAGCTAAAAAAGGAGGCCAAACTCAAAGCAAAGCTAGTGAAAGCCCTTATTCCTGAACCTACAGAGATGGCTGAAAATCATAACTGCGCCATACTGAAAGTGGCCAGACCCATCCTTGATAACATGTCCAAAGCTATTTTGAGGCCCACCATCACTGGTAAATTTTAGCTGAAAGAGGGTACGATCCGACTCTTCCAGTCTAATAGTCAGTTCGCGGGGTTACCACAGGAAGATCTCAATAGCACATTCAGAATTTCTTGGAGATCAGCAACACTTACAAATATGCTGATGTGTTGGATGAATATATACGGCTTACTATGTTCCCATTCACTTTATTGAGTGAAACAAAGAAGTGGCTCATCATCCAACCGCCTAACTTCATTAGCTACTGCAATGAACTGGCAAGGAAGTTTTTGATCAAATTCTTCCCATCTGACAAGACTGCAAAGATCAGAGGTGAGATAGTGTCGTTTAGTAAGAGTCTATCAGAAGAGATAGGTGAAGCGTGGGAAAGGTTCAAGGAATTGTTAAAAAGCTGTCCACACCATGGCCAATAAAAAAAGGTATTTGGGCATATTTTTGTTGAGGGGCTCCAATCGAATAGCAATTTTTTTACTGGATGCTTATTATGGCTGACCATGTCTAAAGAAGCAGTATAAGGAGGTAGAGATCATTATTAACAAAATTGTAGAAGGTAGTGAACATTATCAACGGAAGTGGATTTACTGACCGCTATGATAGCTGAAATGGCGGCAATGTAGCATTCTTTTAAGCAGTAATTTAATGTTGTACTGGCTCAGGTGAGCAAACCACAGGTTCCACCCCGGTACAATAAGTGCAAACAGTCTCATTCTGTTATGTGTGTGGTGGAGATGATCATATAGGTAGTGTGTGCCATGCCAACCTAGAGCTTGCATGCTATGTGGGTCAACAAAATAGGGGCTTCAATCAGAATACTCAGTATGACAACACATAACCACCAAACTTCCAAAAACATCCTAACTTCTCTTAGGATGGTAATCTGGGAGTGCAACATCCTCCATAACAGCAGCAACGTGAAAGATCGAAAATAGAGGCAATGATACAACAATTGGTTGTTGATCTCAATCAGATGATTACTACCCTTCCAGCAAAACTAGGACAAAGCTATACGTTCTTTAGAAAATAAATGGGACAACTTTCTAGCAATTAGAATACAAGGCCACTTGGAGCATTGCCAAGCAGCACTGAGCCCAACCCCAACAAACAGGTACATGTTGTGACTTTGTGGGAGGGAGTTGGAAGAACTGTCAAAGAAGTCAAAAGAGTATAGCTCTGACAAAGAAAAAGAAGTTGAGCCAACAGCTGAAGTCGGGAAGGAGGTAGAACAGAAAGAGACATTGGTTGTTGCTAAACCACCACCTCCTTTCTCTCGAAGGTTGCAAAAGAATCTGCAGTATCCCGCATTCACAAAGGTCTTTAGCGTAGTCAGTCAGACCAGTATCAATATTCCATTGGTAGACGTGCTCCAAGGAATCCCAAAGTATGCAAAGTACATCAAGGAAATAGTGACGTCGAAGAGGAGGCTCAATGAGTTTTAGACGATGGCACTTACTAAAGAGTGCCCATCCAGAGGGCAAAACAAGCTCCCACCTAAGTTGAAAGACCCATGGAGTTTCACTATTCTTATCCGGATTAGAAACACTGAAGTGGTAGAGCCCTATGTTATTTAGGGGTAAGTATAAATTTGATGTCGCTTTTAGTGTTCAAGCAGTTGAGTCTCGGAGCTCCGAAGCCTACCACGATCTCATTACAGCTTGTTGGCTAGCTCCACAATATCCCGAGGGGTTGATAGATGATGTGTTGGTGCAGATTAGGAAATTTATATTCCCAGCTGATTTTGTTGTCCTAGATTATGAGGCGGACAAGGACATTCCCATTATCTTAGGAAGGCCTTTTCTGGCCACTGGTAATGTGGTGATTAAAGTGAGGGAAGGGAAAATGACCATGAGGTCGATGATGAGGAAGTGGTCTTTAATGTGTTTAAAGCAATTAAACTTCCCTGTATTTATGAGGAGTTGTCCGTGATTACTACGATGGAGTTTAGTGGTTCAAAAGAAGCTTTATCTTTGAGCCTGAATAATTTAAAAGCACGCCTTTCGATGAATGAAGATGTGCGGAGTAGCGAGACGGTTGAAAAAATGTCCAAATATTGAGTTGGAAGAGCTCATAGTGATAAGACAAGGAGAGATTGTTGGACACAAAACTCATAAAAAGCGAGCCCGTGAAGAAAGGAAAGATCCTCCTAGAGCGCGAAAAAAGGAAAAAATTCATCCCAAGAGGAGGAAATGCAACCGCCAAGCCTAGGCTAAATGGTGTGTCTTCGTCGTGCCGCAATGTTAAATCACTTCATGGGAGGAAACCCATTACTTTCTTTAGTTAGTTAGTTAGTTTTTATATCCAAAAAAAAAAAAAAAATAGAAAAAGAAAAAAAATAAAAAAATGACATTTTGTGAGTGTTAATGTGTTTGTGTAGTGTGTTTATACAGGTGATGGAGGGCTAATAGATGAGCTGAATGAGCATTGGATGAGCAAGATATACTGGAAGAATGGTTGCACCAGAGAAACTAACGTTGCAGCAGCTATCCCAGGGGAAACAACCTCCTATTCGTAGCATGGATGGTAGTTCCAGCCTGCAGTTATGAAGTAAAACTAACCTGTGTGAAAAAGCCAACGTGTGGGGCGCTATTTGGAATTTGTGCGTTAAAAATTCTTCGAAACAGCAACCAAGGCGTCGCACAGCTCGTTGTTCTCCTTGTTGTGCGAAGTTGTAAACTCCAAAATCGCAAAACATCAGCAAATGCCTCCATGACATGCTGTATGCGACATTAAATTGAGAAAAATTTCAAGTCAGTGTGCAAAATGGAATGCATCATTAAGTGTATCAGGTGAGTCACCCTTTTCAATAAAACATATCCACACTTGGAAAAATCTCAAAAGTCCAAACATAACGCACACCTCTCTTCTCTCGTTCTCATCTCTCTCGGCTTTCACAACTCCTACATAGTTCTTGGATTTTCAGGTATGATCCTCTTCCCTCTTCTCCTATCCCCTGGTGAGTGATACCTCTCTGCCTAGCTGTTGTCGACACCCATTTTTCCACGAACCCCGGTTAGAGTTCGAAACATGGCTCGACTTATTGGGACTCCCGGGTAAAGACTTGGAGTCGCCACCTAACATATTTTTTAACTAGGCGTATTAGGGCACCTACTTTGTTTCTAGTCAATTTTAATATTAACTCTGATACTTGATCTACTAACTGAGAATTCTGAGTAAGGGTTCAGATTAACCCAGAGGAAGGTGTTAGGCACCTCTCAGGTTCCACAAAGTGTGGTTCCTGACCGGACTAAATAATTGGGATTTAATAATAACTAAAGACAAATAAAATAATTTTTACTATATTTTAAACACAAATAATTGCATAAATAAATAAATATTCAATGTTCGCCATGAACTTCGTTCTTTGTAGGAATGTACCTCGCAAAAAGCATAAAGATGAAGTTAGTATTACAATTGATGAAATAATGCAAAACTAAAAGTAGAATAAAGTAGTAATAATAATAATAATAATAATAATAATAATAATAATAATAATAATAATAATAATAATAACAACAAGAAAGTAATAATAATAATGATAATAGTAATTATAAAAAAATAATAGTAACGATAATAATAAAAAATAAATAAAAAAAAGGTTAGTAGTAATAAAAAAATAGTTATAGTAATAATAGTAATAAAGGAAAAATAAAAGGAAAAATGAAATTTTTGAAAGTTTAGGCTCAGAATATGTATTGCGTCAAGCAGAGGTTAGGGATGTCGGTGCGGCTGCAAATACGGAGACGGTCGTATTGCCGTGCCAAGCACCTTCAATCCCACCACTCCACTATCGCTTACTTTGCAAAGTGATATGCATCGCCATAGCCTTTTTTGTTTGTCTTGGGACACGTAAGGGACAGTAGGTACGGGACGGGACTTGTATTGGCCTCCAATACGTCGTTGGCCGTGTAGTGATAATGTTCAAATCAATTTTCAAGCCTCAATATATATGTACACATTTTCATTGGCCTTTTCGATGTAGCAATTGTTCAACATCAGTAAATGATCCCTTGTAAGACTTTTCAGAGAAGTGTCTAGATTAGTAGCTTAACTAACACCGAAAGGGGAACTGCAGGAAACTTCTCAAAGGGAGATGTCTGTATCAGCATTGTCACTGTCAACAGCATAAAGCAAAAAACAATAATAAATAGCAAAAACATGTCCAAGACACCGAAAATATTTTAAGTGGCCCTTTGGCCATAAATTTCAAAAAATATTTGGAAAAGAGTTTTTTGAGTTGAGTTGAAAAAAGGTATTTGGAAGTTGAAGTTTTGTTTGGACATACATTTCATTTGGAAAAAAGTAAAATTTTATGAGAGAAGTAGTAGCTTTTTCTGAAAAACTTGAAAAAGTGCTTTAAACCACTTTTTGGTTTTTCAAAAACAGTTTTTCAAAAAAAGTTGAAAAGGTCACAAGATTTCATGGACAAACACTTTTCCAAAAAGTTTTTGAAAAAAAGGCAAAAATTTGCATGGACAAACAGGTCCTAAGAGAGATTGTATAAGCATACAACAAATGCGATAACCAGTTCCAGAAATGGCAAAGATAAACACTCCAAACGGGTCAATCGGGTGAGAATAAACCCAATTATAAATCAACAATGGCAGCGATAACACCAAAAAGGAGGAGGAACGACTGCCCGGAGACGTCGCTACCACCCCAACCCCTTCTGATTCTTATTTTTGATTCAATATCAATAGAAAAATAGAGTATCAGCCATGGCTTTTCCGGTGAGGTTTCAACAACGGTGGTGGTGTTTCGACGATATCTTGTACTACTCTCGATCTGAATTGATGACGATGGTATGAGTGTGTCTTTGTTCGGACCCCCCGTTTTGTACTGGGTTCCCACTGGTTTCGATCTCACCCCCCGTTCCTGTTCGATTTTTATGGGTGCGTGGATATATTTCCCGATGTTCCCCTGCTTCTCTGTTTCTGTTTGATCGGCGTGTGTGTATGGGTCCTTTGATTTTGTTTGTGTGTGGGTGTGTGTATCATTGGGAGAGGAGAGGAGTTGGGGTATATGTGTTTACTGTTGATATTGTCGCAGTGGAGAGGGAGAGGTATTGTATTTATATAGGTGTGGAGAAATAAGGAAGAAGTGAGGAGTCGTGTGTTAATGGTGTTCACTGCTGATGTTGTTGTAATGGAAAGGGAGCAGTGTTGTATGTGTGTGTAGTCTGTGTGTATTGTGGGAATGAGGAAGAAGACCCAAGGGGTCTATGTGATACCCTGTTCGTGTAGATTTGTGTGAATGGTGTTAAATAGTCAAGACCCCAACGGGCAAGAACTCCAAAAATGGAAAGGGAATAATGGCATATTTCAATAGAGATTTAGAGGTGATTAGGATGAGATTGGGCTAATTTCAGGGGATTGGGGGCTAATGGAGAGAGGATTTTGGGGATTTTTTGGGACAACTTAATAAGGAATAATGGAAAAATGTGTGGCAAAAATATAAAGAGTGTATTTGGTTATGAAGATTGTCTAGGTTCAAAGTAAAACCAATTTGATAAAAAGAAAGTGAATAAATAAAATAAATAAATAATATAGAAAAATTTTGGTAAAGGATTGAAAAATCGAATTATTTAAAATGTATGGAAGAAAGAAAAAGCTTATGTATCAAGTGGATGTATCCGGTCGAACTTTTGTCCAGATGCAAAGAAAATTTTTAAAATTGAATTCAAATTAACATGTCAATATTATGAAATGAAAATGGGTGGTGTGAGTTTTGATTAGACGTTTTAATTATGCCGCTATTTAATTTAAAGGTGAGAGATAAATGATTATAATAAAATATACATAAATTATATACAAAAGAAGAGAAATATGCACACATAAAACAATTGGGGTCAACTTAAGTTAAATACGTATAAATAGTCACAAATAATTATGAAATTTTATTTATGCAATAAATTACACAAATAACCACAGTTTCGTAGATAGCCTTAATGATGCGAACTACATAATATAATTACAATTAAGTATATAGTGTATAATTAGTGGATAATCACAGGTAAATGCATATTTCCTAATGCATATTTTGTTCAAACAGTCGATATTGCACCTTTAAACTAAATATAGCCAATTATGAAAAAAAATGAGGGACAAAATTGGGTGTCAACAGCTGTTACTACCTGCTGCGATCCCTACCCCCTTTTTCCCATAGGGTTCTACTTTTACTTCATAGTTTGAATGAGAATTCTTACTATATTGTGATATATATTGGCTGGTATTGGATTGTGGGGGGGTTTGGTGATGAACCGTGATGCAGAATACGTGAAAACTCTCGGAGTTGGGAGGGTAAAACACAACCAAACAGTCTACACTAAAGTTGTCCAAAATCATGCACGTAACGTGCTCGATGAAATTCTCCAGTAAACGTTTGAGATATTTGGCCAAGTCTGAGTAATCGAATCTGTTAGGGGACATATATGAACATAAATTGGGTAGAATTATGGTTTTGGAGAAGTGTTTAGGGAATATTAACTTGAGCGACACTCATTGCTTGTTGCACGCGCACGACGAATGTCATTTTGCACACTAGCTACATGAGTGGCTGCCCCGTTGTGTAATCTATGGGCTGCCCTTTTTGTTTATTTTAATTGAATGCTTCTCCATGCTTTTGTGATAGATACTAGCATAAGTGTGGGTGTACGAACCCGTTTTGCACACTTTGTCGATTTTAAATACAAGAGTTGTTTGAAACAAAGAGGTACACGCAGAGGGAAGTTTGAGTACCTCATGAATGTAATATTGAGAAGAGCATGATCATAAACAGTTCTAAATGTGAAACAAGCTAGAGCTTTAAATGTAGGTTGCTTGCACCCCGATTTTTTGCACTTTACTTGTGTTGAATAAAAGAATTGGTTAAAGCAGAATGAAGTGCGCATGAGGGAATTCTGATTACCTCAAGCTACCACCTTGTGTCCTTAGTGTCGTGCATTGGGGACAATGCACCCTTTTAAGTGTGGGGTAGGAGGGAAAATATTTGGAAAATTTAGGTAGTTTAGATTAGTAGCATAGTCCTCGAGTTTTCTTCAAGCCACGGTTCTTTCTCGAGGATGCCTTTTAAACGGGTGTTTATAGAAGTAATACTAGTTAATTAAAAAAACATGAAAAAAAATCATAAAATTCAGAAAAAAAAATAAAAAATTAGAAAATAGGAGTAGATAAGTTGTGAAGGACCTGTGCTTTCTTTATGACTTGTTTGATATTATCATATTTAGTCCTTTGCATACAAGTTGAACTTTCCTAGAGATTTTTTGTGTGAGTTCTATTTTGGATTGATAGATGTTTTTGCTAGTGACTCTTCGGCTCAGGTTTCTGACTTTACTTGTTGACTGAATATCATGATTTTGTTTCGCTTTTTCTTATTAGGAGTTGGAATTATTCCGTCTTGAGTAGTTCATGTGCCATGTGTGGTGAGGTGTTAGTTTTTATTCTGGTCCTTGCATTATTGGTCTAGAACTTGCCCTGATTGTTTTTTGAGGCGAAATCCTAGGATGTACTTGGCTCCTTCTTTGGCCATTTGAATTTTCTCTAGTCTTTCCTTGATGATATGACCCTTGTCAGCCCCTTTGAGCCTATATCCTTTTTATTGGAAGCCATATTATAAGCCGCAATCTACTTTTGCGCTTTGCACTATCCATTCTATTTTTTCCTATCTCCCTGAGCACTTATATGTACTATGAGCTGAACATCTTAAGTTGGAGTAAAAGGGTGGTGCGATTTAAGTTGATGATTATGAGAAGCAAAAATGTTGTTAAAAAGAAAGAAAAAAGACGAGAAAAAGAAGGGAAAAAATGTGTGGAAAAAATTTGAAAAGAAAAAAGATGGAAAAAAAAAAAAAGAGAAAGTGAGCAAACTGAGGAGCAAGGGGGGTTGAATTGAAAGGGAAAGCCGTGGTTGGGAAAAAAGTGGCGATTGAGGTTTAAATAATTTTTGTAAGTGCTTAGGGAGGTATAGTCAGTATTATCAATATATTTATCCAATCCGTTCCCTAGCCAACATTACAACCTTGATAAGTCCTATTTGATTCTAGTTTGAGTGTACCTATATTAGTGGAGAATTACAAGATTGGCAAGCTTATGATACCATTGTATGACACTTGAATTTCTTTGTGAGTGTGATCACATTCTTTCTATCTTAGACGTCCCAATTTGATCTATTTGTATGTGATTGGGACTGGGCTTTGATTGGTGAGGGCACATAGATTATGAGAGATATGAGCTTTTATTAAGCTACCTAATCTTGTGTAAATGAGCATGTCTTGAGTAAGTTGGTGAGTGGAGTCGATTCTTGAGGTATGGATGTCACTACTTGATTGTTTTGATAATTCATATTGTTCAAATATGTGAGTTGTAAATATAGTAAAGTTGTGTGCTTGTATGTTTGGTAATTAATTGTTGGTATCAACCAAAGTCATAGGTGTGCGCTTCCTTAAAATTCTTGTTTTGGTTGGATGAGTTTTACTGAGTAAAAATATGTTGGGTTTGTTTGTTCGGAGATGAACAAAGTTTAAGTGTGGGGTGTTGATGTTGGGCATATGTCTTGTGTTCCGGCGTTAATTTCTTATCATTTTTGCTTTGGTTTTATGATATTATGTGCCCAACAATGATTGAATTATGGTATATTGCTAACTTGGTGTGCTTGGGTGTTTTAGGAATGAATTGGACATAAATGAGAGCAAGAAGAAGGAAGGAAGCAAATTCCAGCCAAAACGGCACCTCATGCTTCGCATGGAAGAGTGTTTGGCCTGGGAAGCAGCAGTCTAACAAAACCAGAGCCGAAACAGCCACAATGCTAAGCATGCATCAGTGTTTGCGTTGTAGCAGTCCTACGTGAGTTTGGATTAACTTAGGTCATCCCACCCTCAATCTACTTCGTATGAAAATCCTTGTAAACGATATTTTGAGTCTTCTTACGTACTTTTGGAGGCAAGGAACATACTAGAGGCTAGAGCAATCAAGATTCATCAATTGAGTTGTAATTTCTTCTTCCCTCTTTATTGTTTCATGACTTTTGAATTATTCCGTGAGAAAGCTACCATGACTATGAGTAGCTAAACACTATTATTCTAGTGTTATGGGTTAACCATGAAAGTTGTACTCTGAAGTTGATTGAAATATATAAGGTTTATCACATTGGGTTGTTTATTTAATTATGCTCTTAATTACTTGATTTCCTGGCCAATTGTTGAGTACTATCTATGAACCTTATGCTAAACTCGAAAGTTGGAACCGTATTTTGCAATACAATTAAATAGAGCGTGTTCCTGAACCTGGGCATCGGGGAATGGTTTCGCGGTTAGGATAGAAATATACCTAACAGTCACGCTTAGTCACTATACATGAGTAAATACATGCATTCTTGTTAACTCTAATTCCATAGACATATAGGCGTTAGGTTGGCTTGAATAGGCGAGCAGGGTATCGAAAGAGTCCTATGAGTAAAATCAACCCTGTAATTAGCGACCTAGATAAATAAAGCTAGTTCAATTAGGAGAAGAATGCAATTGGATTGGTGAACATCCCATGATCCTAGAATATTTCATCTCACGGATATCTAAAACTCTTGAAATCGTCTTTCGTTCAATTTTTACTTCATTTACCTTTTGTTAATTAGTTATAGTTAAAATACATGAAATTTGGTTGAACTCTCTTGAATGATATTTAAGTTCAAGTTTGTCTAGTTAATAATTAATCGATAGTCTTCATGGGAATGATACTTTCTTATCACTTTATTACTATCGACTGCATATATTTGTGCGTGCTTTTGGAGCAACATCAGTATATTACAGTAATAAGATGGTTGAGGCTGGTACATTAACATGCTTCCCATATCTTCAAGAACAAAATCTAGGAGAAGGAACAAATCGGTCAAAGCAAAAGCCACCAAGGTGTCTTGTTCGTACATTAAATCTCTTGCTAAAGTAGCTAGACGTTGACAAACTTGAATATCAAACTCTGAAATGATTTTCATGGTTTCTCTTTCATCCTCTTCCTACTCTATTCTTTTTTCTTCACCATTTTCACTTATTTTCCAGCTTTAGTAATTTTCAAAGTTTTTCCGTGTTTTCAAAATCATATCTACAGTAATTTAATGTGATTTTTGGAAAATCAATAGTAGAAATGGAAAGAGGAGGCCAAAACGAAGCTGGGAATATAATTTTTATAAAATTCCAGTGGTAGCCGATAGTGGTCAACGACGCTTCTGGCGATGGAGCCATGGTGGGAGAAAGAGGAGAAGTGGGGGATGGGCTTTCTAGAGAGAGAAAATGTGAAAAACAAAGTTGCCAATAATTGTAGATAAGTACTTAAGGGGTAGTGTTGACACCCAATTTCGTCCCGAGATTTAAATTTATGATTGATTATTTAAATGAGATCAATTATTAAAATAAAATAAAATTAATTAAATTAGTCAATTAAAATAAAATTAATTAAATTTAGTTAAAGTAAATTAATTAATTTCAAAGGAAAAGCTAAGTGTTCAAAACACAGCTTTAAATTAAGCCTACGCGTGCAATTATTGGTTTCTTTAACCTATTCTAAAAAAAAGGGGGCCAAAAAACGTTTAAAGCCTAAAATCTGGTCCATTTGCGTAACCCATATTCAATTACAACCCGGCCCACTTTCAACATTACCCACACAACATTTCCCATTTCAGAATCCCAATTTCCCCTCCATTCAATCCCTAAACCCAATTCATTTTCCCCTCATCCGCGACCCGTTTCCTTCTTCCCTGACCCGCAATTGATTTCAAACTCCTAATCAGTCCAAAACCCTACCCCACTGGTCCCCCACCTTTAACCTCTCTCCAGTACAAGCAACCGATCTTGTTCGTCCCTTTTTTTTTTTAAACTGGATTCATCCTAGCCGTGGATCGATCCCAACGGATATTTTCCTTGGGGGTAAGGATAGGAATTGTACTATTTTAGTGGGAATAGACAATTCTCACCCTTACTCCATAAGGAATATCTATTTTCGGATTAAAAAATCAGGGGTCGATTTTGGAATTCAACATCATCCGAAAACCCTAATTTTTCAGGTGTATATTGTTCTTATTTACTCATTTTTGGGGGATTTAGTTTGGGGGGATAAAAAACGGCAGCTCATACACTTCACATTTTTTTTCCTTTAGTTTTGGTTTAAGTTCAAGAAGTATTACCATTGTTTCTGGACTTTAGTTTTGTTATTTTGCTTCGTGTTCGAGTCGACGACCCTGCTCGAGTCGTTTCGAGCTATATCGCTTCAGTTTACGCCCCAGTTCCTGCTCCTAAAAAGGTCAGTTCTTATTCATTTTTTTCTTGTTTTATGGTTTGTATAGTATAATGATTTGTTTCAACTTAAATGATTAGCTGGCTAGCTTGTTGATTCAAGTCGGATAATCTGAGTTAAATGACTAAAGTTAAAGTTTAAATCTTTGTTGTTAAGTCTTGTTTAAATCAGTGATCTATGACCTGTTATGAGCTTCATTTCATTTTGTCTATTGATATGAAAGTAGTACATTTTCATGCTATAATGATGATTGCTAACTTTTAAAAAAAATAGTGTGACTGTGTTCATTGAATGTAAAATGAGCTATACTTTTATCAATGGAAGAAATGGAAAGTGATTCCTAAAGGCATGCTTGAAATATTAGAAAATGAAAAGGTTTAAACTGTTGAATCTCTGACAATTATTTTTCTTGTTCTATAACTGTTTTTTAGCTCTAAAATCTAATCTTGATTTGCCAAATGGCAAGAAGTCTAGTTTCCTTGGTTTCTTCTTGACTCCTTCAGTTAGTTCCTGTCTTATTATGTTTCTACCTGGATGGTTTGCTTAGGAGTTTTTTGGAGGCTAGTAATGTGTGTGTATGTGCAGACATGTGTTCAGGTGGGGGGGTGTGTGTGTTTGTCAAGTGTTCTGTGAGCTAGGAGGGAGTTCAGTTTGTTTGAGTAATGCATAAGGAGAGTAGCAGGTGTAGGAGTTTTTTTGGTGAATCTGAGGGAGTGTAGTTTTTCCACGATAGTAGTTGGTTCTGTTTGGTGAGCGTGAGGAGCGCAGAGATGTATATATTTGTTCCAAGCAGTAAGGTTGGTTATAGGGTCCGGTATAGTTCAGGTAGGTCCAGGGCTTCTTAGGGTTGTTGAGGGGCCTGTTCAGGCAGAAGGAGTTTGGGATGAGGCTACAGAGATGTTGGAGTGTTTCAGGCAAAAAGGTAGAGTATAGCAGTAGTTCAGGGGAGCTTCTAATTCAATTTTAAGGTAGTGAATAAGTGTTGGTGTGTGTGCATGTGTTTTGGTCAGGGCCTAAGGTTTGGTTGAGGTCTTGTTGGTTTTAGGGGAGGTTCCTGGGTGATTGGAGGGAGCTGCTGCTCCTATGGTTTGTATGGAGGGGTTGATTTGTATCCTTGAGCGTTAGAGAGTTTCTGGTATTGTTATGAAGGTCAGGGAAGTGGTTATTGTGGTATGAAATGTTAAAGAAGTTGTTCTCTGTTCTCTGTGAAGATGAGAAGTGCAGCAGGTGGCCTAGTGTTTGGTAATTTCAGATCTCATAAATGTGGTTTTGAGCCTGAAAGTTCAGGTCTGGGTTCTGGTTTGATAATCTGTCCTTCTAGGTTGAATTGCTCATGAGTTTTCTACTTTTTTTTTCCTTTCATGTTCTTTCCTGGGTATATGTGCTAGCAGCTCTGTTGTTATCTTTTGCTGCACAACACAGTTTCAGTTAAAAATGAAGCAGCCTGTTTGGAGTTTAGTTCTTGCAAAAAATAAAGTTCATTTTACTTGATATGATCCCTGGAATCATGAAAATCCTGCACCAATTTTCCTAAGTGAGTTTGTGTCTTATAAATTGGATGAAATTCTTGCTTGGCCTGAGAAGTTTACCAGGTCGACTATTTCATTAGTTATGTTCTTTTGTCTTGAGTATCGTGCTGCATCTTTTTACTCACAAGATCATGGTTTGGTTCTTATTCTACCTGGGATGTAAAGTTATAATTTTATCCTACTATGAAACTAGTTGTTATTAGTTATTGAGATATAAGAGATGATTTGGAAATCCTTTATAAGTATTATTGTTTTTCCTTATTGGTAACATGAAGTAAAGTTTCGCATTATATTTTTTAGAAAGCTCAATTATTTTAAAAGAGAAATCGCTCTAATGAAAGTTTGTTGGAGTGACCAAGAGATTAACTTCGAAAATTCTATTGGTTTTGTATCAAATATAGCATCCTGTTTCATTTCTTGCCTAGTTAAGCTATTAATGGTTGAATGATTTGATTGTTAGCTTAGTTTGACATTGGTCCAGTTTCTAAGTTTGCATTAATCATGAGTGTATGCTAATCCTCTTATTATTTCTCTTTTTGCATGAACTACTTGGGACGAGTTGGTTAAAACTCACAAATTGGGACGGCTGTTTGCATTTGAAGTTATTTGCTCCGCTTCGTATTTTCGGGACTTGATATCCCCGAAAACGTAAGAAACGAAAAAATGAAAATCACAAAGTCCAAGGCTCAATGATGAGTTTGCGCTTCCGGGTTCTATCTTCTAAACTCCATCCTTCCCCGCTCCCTTAGAAAAAGCATGTTGTATAGGATTTCCCCCATGGACCGGATTAGTAGCCCTATAGGACAGAAATGATATTTGAATTGTGAATAACTATTGTAAATTACATAAAATATTTGTTTTATATGAATGCTTTGTATCATTTCTTTGCGAATCGCCAATTAATATATGGATGTTTAGAATCATTTGTCAATTAATGAGTGCAAAATCAAATTCGCTAAAAATCGTACCCTCGTCATAATTCGCATTTGAATTGCTTCTTTATTTATTATATTAAATATTCAATTATTTATTTATCTAATCTAATTTATTTATTTACTTAATCAATTAAATTTTAATTCTTTATTTATTTATTTATTTATTTAATTTCAATTAATTATTTATTTAATCAATTAAATATTTATTTATTTATTTATTTAAAATTAATAAATTATTATTCGTTTACTCTTTTATTTAATTAAAATTGATAAGTATTTATTTATTTAATTAAGTTATTATTTGCTTATTTATTTATCTATTTATTCAATCAATTAATTAATCCCTTTATTATCATCCAATTATTTATCTAATGTGTTTTACTTAATTATCTAACTTCATTTAACCTTTACTTATTCTATTAATTAATCAATTGATCATTATTTCATTATCCATTTAATTAATCTTAAATTGGGTCATCTATTTATCTAAGTATCGGCATATTTAAAATCTTATCTTATTTATATTATTCGTATTATCCTTATATAAAATTAGCTTTATATACTTTTTATCCTTAACAAATTCGTGAAAACCGCCGGATTAACCGCATTTAGCGAATTTTCGAAAGTGCTCTCGCTAGGGACCTTCTTTCGAATTTAACAGAACCACTTACCTAGAATCTCTGAATTTAATTTCTTTTAAATAAAGAATGAATTGCACTCTTTAGTTAACTTAGGTTCCTAATAATCCTTAAATTAGGCTGCGACTCCAAAGAAAACCCTTTGGAGTCTCCGTTTTGTTGAAATCAAATCCCGATGCATACTTGTGTGCATTTTTTTGGGAGGGTTCAACAGCGTGGCGACTCCGCTGGGGATACGCAAATGGTTCTAACCAAAATATTTTCACAAATGTGCGTTATTTATGTATGTGTTGATTGTATGTATGCGTAGCTTAACTCTTTGTTTGTTTGCATGCGTAGAATTAATTGTTGGAAATGAATGTATTGAAGCATATTTTTATTTGTGCATAGTCTGCATTCCGTTCATATTTCCTCCCTCATGGAGCCTGTCAATTCTCTTTCACCTCCTCGATTTCATCACGGTGCACCCGCTTGATGGGCAGTTATGCAGGAAGGGCATTGCCCTTACCTCACTCTTTGAAACTTCTTTCGTGTCACCAAAACTTAGTTCGGGATATTAAGATTGCCTGGTTTTGTCATGGCCAATTCTACTGCGTTGTGAGGCCAGGTCTATCCCGCATAGGTCGAGTCAGCCTCAACCGTTAGCCCACTCTTAGATGGAGCTTTTAGGAGCATGCATGCATTTACACCTTAGTCTGGACCCGGTCCTTGATACCGCCTCCATAGTTAGGAAACTGCCCTTACGTCAACGGTTTTTTTTAAAAACCCAACGACGATGCATATTATGTGCTATGTGATAACGAATCCTCAGTCCTAACTATATTTTGAGCAAAATCAGATTTGGAATTTTGTCTCCTATGTTGTCTTTTAGGTCAGAAAATGGAAGAATTTAGCAGAATTGAAATCATAATGCAGATTTTTGTGAACAAGGTAGAATTGTAGTCGGGGAAAAGTTAGGCAGATTTGGTTGGCTTGTGTTTTGGAGATGGTCTGGTGTAGTGAGATCTAAGAGGCGAAGTCCCTGGTGTCTTTAAAAGATCAGTGGGGTCCCTTTCGTGAATGACTTTGCGTGTGTGCAGGCCCATGTTGACTAACCAGCTGCAAATTCTTATGGAATGAAGTATGCTTGTCGCATACTAGGAGATTGAAGCCCCTATGTCTATAAACGACCGATGGGGTCCCTCCTTGAAGACCAGTGCGGTCTTGGCTACCTAGGAAACTGAGAGGTTTGATTAAAGCCGAGGATCAGTGAGGAGCCATATGAACAACGTCTGTGAGCCTTGCAAAACCTAGGAACCTAAGAGGTTTGCCGAGGACCAGTGAGGTTTTATTTTTGAAAGACCAATTGGCGCCTTTCATGATTTGCAGTCTGGCATTGTAAAAGCAGTTGGAAATCTCACCCCGGATGTTGTAAAATAATTGGGAGTTGTGCCTGGATGAGTGTGGATGTTTGCAAAGGTATGGAGTATTGTTTCGGGTTTTAGGCATTCGGGTTTTAAATTTTGTGCAGATGTTGTGGAGAGCATGAGTTGTGTTGGAATTTTGAGTTGGCACCCAACTTTGGGAAGATAGTTGGGATAACAGAATTGCAGTGTCGAGGCGGAGAGCTGATTGTTATCGATTATTGTTATTATTTATCACTTACTCTAAATCTGAATTGCTCAAAACTGGCATGAACTATTTTTCATTACCACTTGTTTGCGCGTCTTAGGCCCACCTCTGGCACAAAGAGGCACCTTACAGGGTAGGAAGCGTTCGCATTTTCATTTACGCTCAACTACTTGTGTTTGCCAAACATGTCAACTTGTTTAAAATGCAAAGCGCTACGTGATGCGCGCTACGTGATGCGCGCTACGTGATTTGTGTGCAATTTTGCCAATGACATGCAAATTAACATGGCTAGTTTTGAACTTTTTCTTTTGATTTGTTTATCCCCAAAGCAGAGGTTTGGTTTGTGCTGATTTAAGCTGGCTGATCACTCCTATTACACAAGGACAAAGGACCAATCTGCATACTGGTACACATTTCAATAACTGACAATGACTAGAATAGATGATGAACCTTGCAATACCGAGAAAAATCTTGCAACTCCTGAATCATCAAGAGGAAATGTCATTATTGCTCAAGACGAACTGATTCTTGAAATGGCTAAGGAACTACAGATGCTAAAAGATGAGCTGGCTGCGGTAAAAGGGCAAACTCCTAAAAACACACCGCTGCGTGGGCCCGATGCATCCCACTCTCTAGGTCAAATGGGGAAATCTCTGGGGAAATCTCTGAACTCAATTGACGGGGTCGCCAATATGAACACACCTTTGAACACCCACAATTCTCTAAAAGCACCAGTCCACCAAAGCAACTTGCCACTTGTCCAAGCTCCACCTCCAAATAACGCTCAATCTAGCCAAACAATTAACCGACCACCCATCTACCCATCACATCAACAATACCCATCATACACCCCGCACCCTGCCAATACTTATTATCAGACAAACACTCCATATCTATACCAAACCTCCACCTACCAAAATGAACCCATCCCACAAGCTTATACTGAAAATCCACCCGCACCATTAGTCCAAGTGGCGGTATCTGGCGGGCAAGATGTTCCTATTGTGCAAATTAATGATTACACCAATCCTCCTTATGTGAAGTTTCAAAATGGTGTTAGAAGAGCCGAAAAAGCAGTCGATGGGGGTGAAGATTTGGAGAAAAAGGTACAAGGTTGGGTGATGAGTGCTCTTAGCAAAGCATCAAAAGGCAAGGACAAGGAAAGTCTAGAATATGAAGACTTGTGCGTTCATCCTGGGATTGAATACCCAGAAGGGTACAAAGTACCAAAGTTTGTTAAGTTTGATGGCAAAGGCAACTCCCGAGCCCATTTGAGAAGGTACTGTGAAACCTTGGGAGTGGGGAAGAATGAAGAGCTTCGTATGAAATCATTCATTCATAGTCTTGAAGGCGAAGCTTTAGACTGGTACTCCGAGCAGGATCTCTCAAAATGGATTAACTGGAGGAGTATGGCTCACGACTTCATGGAGCGTTTTGGTTTCTATGCTAAAATACCATTAGATCGGTTGGCTATTGCAAGGTTTAAGAAGAAGCCGACCGAGACTTTTAGGGAATACGCAGTACATTGGAGGAGTGAGGCGGCCAAAGTTAAGCCTACCATGAGTGAGGAAGAGTTTGTGGGACATTTCATCGAGACATTGGATGAATTTTACTATGATCGAATGGCATCCATGACTAACTCTACTTTTGCCAATCTAGTGAAAATGGGGGAGATGTATGAAGCTGGTTTGAAATCTGGTAGAATCACAAATTTGGCCGCTTTGCAAGCTACAAGTAAGGCAATCCAGTCTGGGTCTGGTAATGGCTTTAACAAAAAGAAGAAAGAGGAAGTGGGAGCTGTTGTGGGGGACATCGAGCGTCGACCGGCTGTAAAGTTGAATTTTTACAATTCGTCTGCTTTTCCCACCTACCAAAACCCATATTACCCAAATTACCCCACTCACTACCAGATGCCACCTGTTCCTTATCTGGTTTACAATGCACAAGCAAATTACTACCAACCTAGAGCACATGCACCTACTCAATACCCTCGTTAGCCAAATTTTCAAGCACCCCCAGAATTACCAGCCTCGTCCTCCTGTTCGTCTCAATGTGCAAGGGTTTAATCAGAATTACGAAAGGAGAGCAACCAAAACCTATACTCCTCTAGCCGAGTCATACGACCAGCTTTTTGAGAGATTAAGGAATGCAGGAGTTGTGCAGCCTATCCCTGATAACACCCCAAACCCTCGTCCAAATTGGTATGATGCAAATAAGCATTGTGCTTATCACTCAGGAGCAGCCGGCCATGATATTGAGAGATGTTACACTTTCAAAGACAAGGTCGAGGGTCTAATCAAAGCAGGCACCATTCAACTCACCGGTACTCAGCCAAATGTGCATGATAATCCTCTTCCCAATCATGGTAACAATGCAGTTAATATGATTTCTCTTTAGGAAGAGCCAAATCTGAAGGGCACCATAGTCTCTATTTATCATAATATTGCTTCTAAGGTACCTAAGCAAGCACTAACTCTGTTGCCAAAGAATGAGGGAACTTTTGGCCTAGGTGGCAACCCCGCTGAAGGAAAGATAGAAAAGGCTGAGTCTGAGAAGAAGCCGACTAGTGTCATACCACAGTCTCTTTTACCATTGAACCAGTCATTTGTCCAAGCACCAGAAATGGCCATGCAGAATTTGATTGAAGGTGTTGGCAGCCTATTCTTGAATGATGGATTGAAATGCAGTGAAACTATTGAAGATTTTGAGAAAGAGCCACATGTGCAGAATGCTGAACCAAGTGATGTGATGGCTAATTGGACTTGTGGTCCAAAAGAGACTTGATGAATGAACTCGTTATTTTTGTTTTGGCATCACAGTCAGCTTGAGGCCCTGAACTGTGTTTTGCACTTTGTTTATGTTATGTCTATGTCTTTCAAATAACTCTTTTAAATCCTGCATGTTTACTTTTATGTTGTATGCCTCCCTAAATTAGGTTTTGAATAAACAAATGCACTGCATTCCTACCTTATTATTTTTGCTATACTTTAATTATTCATGGGCTTTATTATTTGCTTTTGATTAATATACTTACTATTGTTTCAAATTAAAAATAACAAAACCTGCTTGAACTTGGTTTGTGACCTATAACGAAACAACTGAACAATTTAAGGATGATGCATTGGAAAGTTACTCTTGTACTCTCTGGATATTACATTACCGTTAGAACTTCAAACTGGGGCAGCTTTATTTGCCGGCAATTGGAGCCGAAGCGTTTTATCTATACAAATGGAAGACCTTTATTTGAGAAACCATTCAAGAAGATAAGTTGGAAGATGTTGAATGCGCAAAGAGAAGACTTGAATAGTTTACTTCAAACCAGGGCAATTGGTGTTGAAGAATCTCTTTCCTAACTAAGAAGAAGCAACAGGAAAATTTGCGCCAAGTTGGCAATGTCATTATGTGGAAGAACACTAATACTGGCAGATATTCGTGATCAAGTTTGGCCTAAGATAATCAGCGCAGATGCCGTCAAAAGATACTATGTCTGAAGCAACCGCAAGTCAGCATTGGTTTGGATGTAATCTTTGATGTAATGCGAACTACGCGTAACCTGATTCCCAGGGCTGGGATACGTCAGCAACTCATATAGAGCTCGGTTACACTAGCATAGGAATCCCCTATTTCCTCTTTTATGTAAGTTCGAACTACTTCTTACCTGATTCCTGGAATGGCAACAGGATAAGTAGGCAATCCTTATCGGATTCGATCAAAATATTGTAACACTTTAGGCTTGTTTATCTTTTATGATGTAGTTCCGAACTATGCATCTGGGCAGATGTGTAGGTTTTTTTCGATTCGGATGCAGCTTCGGACTTAGACTGCCATATTTTCCCCAAAAATCTTTATATAAGCAGAACTACGCACAGTCTGATTCCCATGGAGGGATACCTAGGCGCTCTTAACGGGCTCGACTCTATAATATTAAAATTTTCAGTCTCCCCTAAGGCAAGCAACTGGGGCAAATTTTGCAAGATGAATTGAAGATAGGGAAGGTAGGAACTGGGGCAAATTTTGCAAAAAGAGTTCGAAGGCATAAAGATTTGGGGCAGATTTTTGCAAAATTGGTATTACTTATCAAGGATGAAGTGGCAGAGTTTTAAAGTATTCAAGATTAGCACAAGTCACAAAGACAAAGGACGTTCAGTTTGTTTCAAGATATGTCATGAGTTTGAGTTAAAGCGGAAATTTTTAAATGCATTATAACTTCGGTTATATCAATGATTATTTGTTTAATATTTTATCAAACTACTTTACTTTGCCTCTATCTTGAAATATTATAAAATATTGAGTTCATAAGTCAAGTCTCTAAGTATAATTTGCTAGCCCAAGTCTGAAGAAGAACAAGGGAACAGTGGCAGCAAGTCTAAGATGAATCAGCACAAATCAAACGCCCCTACCCAAAACTAACAAATTTTTTTTGAGAGCAGGAACGAGAAAGCTTGCAATGAAAGGATTATTCACACTACGGACGAACAATTATTTGAACACGCATCCAAAGTTGCCTTGCAAATAGCGTCGCATTGCCCTTTTCATGACTTAAAGCATTATGCTCTGTCATGAGTTATTACCGAACAGGCGGCATTTCCACCTCTATGACTTTCATTCCTAATAGGCGACAAAGCCGAGGCTTGTTTTGTGTTTTCATAACTAAGCCAAATAGGGCATCGCTTTGTTTCAGGTTGACCATCGGCTACGAGGATTCCCTTTGTTGGGTTATCTCGCCTATTTATTCGCCAAATGGCTCTTGCATTGCTCTACATTCCCGCACTGCTTTTCTTTGCACTTGCTTTAGATTATGTCGTCACACTTGCTTTAAAATTGATGCCTTGCTTTACGTTTTTCAGGTTGACCACCAGATGGGGCTTCTCTCTTGTTGGACTTTCACGCCTATTGATTCGCTAAATCGCTTTTGCGTTGCTTTACATTTCACGCTAAATTGCTTTGCACTCGCTTTATATTATGACTTGCTTTACTTTAGTTTAACAGGTTAACAAGTCAGCCCCGAGACCCTCCTTGCTTCGTGCCGGACCGGTTCGCCAGCTGATTTGTAGACAATCAATTCTAAGACCCTCCTTGCTGCGTGCCCGACCGGCTTGCCAGTTGATTTGTCAAGATGTTCAAATTGCCTTGCACTTGCTTTCAATTATGACTTTGCACTTGCTTTATATTATGAACCGCTTTACTTTTAGCTTAGTAGGTTAATAGGTCAGCCCCGAGACCCTCCTTGCTTCGTCCCGGACCGGTTCGCCAGCTGATTTGTAGACAATCAATTCCAAGACCCTCCTTGCTGCGTGCCCGACCGGCTTGCCAGTTGATTTGTCAAGATGTTCAAATTGTCTTGCACTTGCTTTCAATTATGACTTTGCACTTGCTTTATATTATGAACCGCTTTACTTTTAGCTTAGCAGGTTAACAGGTCAGCCCCGAGACCCTCCTTGCTTCATGCCGGACCGGTTCGCCAGCTGATTTGTAGACAATCAATTCCAAGACCCTCCTTGCTGCGTGCCCGACCGGCTTGCCAGTTGATTCGTCAAGATGTTCAAATTGCCTTGCACTTGCTTTCAATTATGACTTTGCACTTGCTTTATATTATGAACCGCTTTCTTTTAGCTTAACAGGTTAACAGGTCAGCCCCGAGACCCTCCTTGCTTCGTGCCGGACCGGTTCGCCAGCTGATTTGTTTGACAATCAACCCCAAGACCCTCCTTGCTTCATGCCCGACTGGCTTGCTAGTTGATTTGTCAAGATTGTTGAAAATGCTTTGCATTATGCCTTCGCACTTGCTTTATTGCTTTGCCAGTTGATTGGAAGACAACTTATCAATGATATCGCAACCCGCACTTGCAAATCTATATCATCAATATTTGATCATTATTTACTTTTGATTATCAGGCTTTATTAGCAGTTGCTCGCTTACCGTTTGTTAAGTCTTTACAGAATTTTGGCAATACCGCAGCGGCATTTGGAGCATAACGTGGAACTTTTTCTTAGCAGTGAACTGAGGAAATCGTTGATATGAGCTAGACTCGTCAACGAGGATCTGAAGAATCGTACTCGAACAAGCAAGTCTTACCTAATCTTTCATTTCAGATTAGGACGTCAGTTTGAATTCTTTCTTATTCGTGCGTCGTTTTCTGTCAATCGTGCGAGTTTTCGTGTCTAAGTGTCGTTGAACTACATATGGCCTGATTCTCTTTCAGCCCGAGATATGTAGGTAACTCGGAAACCGGAGTTCGGCCATATCCATAAGCCTCGCATTTTGATCCTTGGAATCGAATTACTTGGCTTTGTCGTGACAAAATTGGTTTCTCGTCAACTTCTTTACCCTGAAAACTCTTTCATCCTTTTCGGATAAAGAGGGGCACCTGTTGATACCCAATTTCGTCCCGAGATTTAAATTTATGATTGATTATTTAAATGAGAATCAATTATTAAAATAAAATAAAATTAATTAAATTAGTCAATTAAAATTAATTAATTAAATTTAGTTAAAGTAAATTAATTAATTTCAAAGGAAAAAGCTAAGTGTGCAAAACACAGCTTTAAATTAAGCCTACGCGTGTAATTATTGGTTTCTTTAACCTATTCTAAAAAAAGGGGGGCCAAAAAACGTTTAAAGCCTAAAATCTGGCCCATTTGCGTAACCCATATTCAATTACAACCTGACCCACTTTCAACATTAGCCACACAATATTTCCCATTTCAGAAGGGACAATTACATGGGCTGACACCCAGCCCACCTAAATTGCCAGTACCAGCCCATATTTACTTACCTTACCCATTTTGTCACCCTTACTGTTTTTTTAAAAAATTTCTTACACAAAATAACACCCCCCTCTTCCAAACGGTAATCTCCCCTCCAAACGCTACACCCTCTCCAAACAGCTGCATATGTAACCCCTAACGAATTGCTGCTTCGATCATCTTCTTCAAATTCCAACTTTCTTCCATAAATGTAAGTCCCACTTCTGCATTCCTTTAATTCTTTTACTTCTGTCTGCTTTTGTGTAAGTTTTCATATTTTTCATTTTTTTGCTTTTTTTAAATAAAAAAAAATTCTATAGAAACAAATTATTTTGTTGTTATGATTATGTTTCTATTTTATGTTTTATTTCCTTGTATTTGTAATTTTTTTATTTTTATCTCACGTTAGGGTTTCTTTAGCAATTTTGGTTATAGTGTAATTTTTTAGTTCGCTTTTTGCTACGCTCTGTGTTCCATAAATTCGTAATTGTGTGTGTTTAATTTCCACCACTGGTCATTTATGTTATGGTTGATTTTTTTTTTAGATGCGAACAAAACAGCGTAGTCCCATGGATTCGAAGAAGATACTTGGTAAAGATAAAAAGGTTGATACTAAAGTAGTGACTGGGTTGCCTTCACAGCGTAGTCCCATGGATGATGATGATTTTGAGTCTCCTGTTCATTGTGCTGAAGCAGCAAGTGGCCGTCGTACCCGGTCACAAACACCAATTGTTATTCCTTCAGGCAGTATGGATTTAAAGTCACCTAGTGCGAAAAGAGCATTGAAACTGAGTCTGCAGAAGCAGAGAGGCCCTAAATCTGTTCAGGTTGGTAAGAGGATTGTGAAAGGACCGGGTAGTAAAGAGGATGTAAATTCCGTAGCCATTGATGATGATTGTCGTCGTCCTGTCAAATCAAAAAAGAGAAAGGCCAGCGTTGATGATGCAAGCAGTTCTCGAGCTACTGGTAACAATAAAAGACAAAAAATTCGCCAGCCAAAGGTGATGAAGCCCAAAGCTGTTGTTCAGGTACTTTGTATACTTAAGTATATATTTGTATAAATATTATGCTTTGCTAAAGCTCATTTGTATAACCCTATATATGCTTTGTTAAGCTATTGTATAAAAATGTATAAGCAGTATACGCTTGTATAACTTTTATACTTTCTGTTTTGTGGATTAGATTACCTTTTGTCTCTTGATCGTTGTTCCTTGTTTTTGATTTTCTATTCCCTTTTTCATGTAGGTTGGTGCGTTCTATTTAGCACCAGAAGACCATTTCCATACAAAGGTTAGTGCACATACCAACACGGATATTGTGAGCAACCTGAAAAAATATTTGACTCCTACACAGGTTGAGATGTTCCGAAAATGCTGTTTTGGATACTTCCTTGATTTGTCTCCTTTTGTTATCTAAAATCAGCTTATATATTGTTTACTACTTCAGGAAGTTGCACCTGGGCAAGATAAGGAGTTGTGGGTTAAGCTCAATGGTACTACGTTGAGGTTTGGGATTGTAGAATTTGCTCTTATTACTGGCTTGAAAATGAGTAAAGATGAGACCACTGTGTATGAGAGACTGGAAACGAACAGGTTTCTGGATGAGTATTTTAGCGGAGTCGATTAAGTAAGTAGGAAAGGCTTGTTGGATCGCTTCAAGGAAAAGGGTTGGAAATCTGATGAGGACGCACTGAAGATGGCTGTGATGGTGTTCATCCACACTTTCTTATTTTCAGACGCTGATAATCATTCTATTACGAATAAAGATTTTGATCTTGTTGAGAGTGGTGTATATGAGAGATATGACTGGGGAAAACAAGTGTTTGATGACATGCTTCGGACTATGAGGGATAAACAACGTGGCAACTTGCAAATGTACAGGTTAGGAGGTCTGCCTCTAGCATTCCAGACTTGGTTTTATGAATGTTGTTCTTCATTCGACAAGAAGCTTGCTGTTCGTGTTCAAAATAAGGTGCCGCGTATTCTGAATTGGAAATCAAGTGCCAATCCAAAATATGTGGACATCGTCGATGGTTCTATGATTAGTATTGATCTGGTAATGTTCGGATCATTTTAGGGAATGCCTTCATATCCATTTCAACCAGAAAATGAGTATGAATGAGAAAGAAATTGAACTTCTTAATCCCATTTTTGACAGCAAGAATTTCCTTGAAGGTGGAGTGGTAATGCTGTTCAGATTCCTTGAATTTACCACTAGCATAGCCACACACTTTTCTTCCACTATCCAGTTCTTCAAGTAGAACTGCACTCCAGTACTGATCACTTGCATCAGTCTGCAAGATCATCTTTCCATCAGAAGGAATATGAAGAGGTTGGGCTTGCTGAGACAAATGTTTAAGTTGTCGGACAGCCGCATCTTGATCTTTTCCCCATGCTGGAGGTGCTTTCTTTAACATATTACTAAGAGGTGTAATATGTTCAGATACTTCAGGAATAAAATCTCGAATGTAATTGACAATTCCAAGGAATTGCTGTATCTGTTTCTTGGTGAGATTTGTGTCTGGAAATTTGAGAAGCTCCTGGGAAATATGCCCACCTGGACTGTATGATCCTGAAGAGAATTCCATGCCTAAAAACTGGATCTTGGTTTGAGCAAGCAGCATCTTTTTTGCTGACAACATGACACCATACCGTTTGACTAAGTCAATGAACTGATTAAGCAACAGTATGTGTTCATCAATGGTATTGCTGAACAGGAGAACATCATCAATATAGACCAAAGCTGAGTGTAAGATCGGCTGGAATATTTTGATCATGGCTTTTTGGAATAATGAAGGGGCGGTTTTGAGACCGAAAGGCATAACCTTCCATTGAAAATGGCGATCTGGTATGCAAAAGCCTGTTTTTGGCCTATCTTCCGGATGAATTCCTAATTGCCAAAACCCTCACTTGAGATCAAATTTTGAGAAAATTTTTGCTTTGGATAAATGGGAGAAAAGGGTGAGCTTATTTGGTTGGTTCCATTAGCAGACCAGGCAAGTATGACTATGTTGTACGATATGATGTCCCAAAATGGATTCATAACTCTATTTCAGAAATCAATCCATCTGGTTGGAATGATGACCAGAGCCTGTTTCTGAACAAAGCAAAGCCAAGTTCACCACAAAATTCCACACACAAAGCCAGAAAATCACTGCCAAAAATTTGCATGTTTCAGCCCCTCAATTATGCCGATCATTTTCCACCTTTAACACCCTTTACTAAAGAAGGGGCAGACCATACTCCTAAAGTTCCCAAAAGAAATGTTGTTTTGCCTTCGGGGGCTAAGGATTCAACTGGTGAGCTGGAGGCGACAATCAACTGGCAGACAGAGAATGCTTTGGCACAAAACAGGTTATTGACAACCATTGATAAAACGCTGAAAGAAACAGCTGTGAAAGTTGATAAGGTCTCTGATCAATCCATAAAGAATCAAAGTTTAATCAAGATCTTAGAACGACAGCTTCAGGAAGTAAACAACAAATTGTGTCCCCCAGGTATCTCTCTGTTTCAGTTTTTTGATCAACAGAAAATTGAGATGGCTTCTCTCAAGGAACAAATCAGACTTCTCAAAGAACCTCACCAAGCACATTTGCCACCAGATCCACGTCCATCCATAAATCCATCTTTTACAACCCCTTTCCATTCTCCTTTCACATCCTCCCAGACAATTCCACAGCTCTCGCTATTCTCTCAGTACCCAGTTCAACCACCATCCCCAAGCTCTTTTGATTTGGCTAAATTTGTATGGGAAAAGAAAGATGCACTTGCCGCTGAAAAGCAAGCCCAAAGAAGAAAAGAAAAAGCCAAGACCAAGTCAGTACCTTTGTCTGACAAAAAGTCTGACCCTGAGTCAAGTACTGCTCACTTTGGCGATCAAACACAATCCATGTTCACAGACTCTTCTTTACCTAAAGTTTATGCCATTAAAAACCCAGCCGATGATTCTGACAACGCTTCCACTGAAGCATATTCTGAGTCGAGTGATGCCATGGAAAACTCCTTTTCAATGTCAGAAATTTCATCTGAATCCAATAATGATTCGTCCTACTCACAATCTTCTGTGGAATCATTTGCAAGTCAGATCAAGGATTTGCCTCAAACCTATATGGTTCGCCCAACTGAACCAGAAGTTTCAGAGGTTAATGACGAAACTGATGGTATGACAGAAGATCCCATTCCTGAAACCAGGCCAGAAATCACTCCGCCTAAATTAGTCGGCACAGGTTTCCATACTTTCACCCTTGATGACATCCCCATCA
Organism: Petunia x hybrida; assembly: GCA_037355625.1. Taxonomy (NCBI): domain Eukaryota; kingdom Viridiplantae; phylum Streptophyta; class Magnoliopsida; order Solanales; family Solanaceae; genus Petunia; species Petunia x hybrida. The sequence continues at coordinate 9,490,958 of JBBBVM010000014.1, read as the reverse complement.
CCAAATGGCCTGAAAGAATCCAGGATTTCTATACTTGGATGATCACAAAACAACTGGTGGAACGAGAACATATTCTCATTTTGTCTGAATTCACAGCAAGACTATCTGGAACTCTCAGAGAATGGTGGAATTCTCTTGGCCCGGCTGACAAGAATGCATTCCTCACTTCACAGGATTTCACTTGGAATATTAAAATTCTGCATTCTTATTTTTGCGGAGATCAAAGCCTAAACAAGGAAGACTTGCGCAAGCAAATTTTCGAGATGAAATGCCTCACTTATGATAGAAAGAAAATTGATCGTCATTTCCAAAGAATGATCAAACTCTTCTATCATATTGGTGGAGATGAGTCCTTAAAACAGGCTTTTGTATCTTCTCTACCTCCAATCTTGTCAGAAAGAATCTCAGCCTTATTGAAAGAAAGAAGAACACCAATTTCACAGATGCAAGTTGGTGAAATTAGACAGGCAGCTTTTTATGTTCTTGATGACCTGTGTAGCAAGAAGAAATTCTTCAATCAAATGAAGAGTATGTCTAGAGACCTAGAAAAAGCATGTACTAGATCTGATCTGGTAATCAAAGCCGACAAAGGATGCTCAGGCTATTGCAATCCCTCAAGAAGAAGGAAGTTTAAACGTTTTAAAATACCACGGTTCAGGGAGCAGGAGGGCAGGCAATTCCGCAAAAGGAGAAGGTTTTTCAGACGGAGCAATTCTAATAAATCTTCCAGGCAGAAACCCAAAGCATGCTATACTTGTGGGAAGATTGGTCATTTTGCAAAGAATTGCCCCCAGAATAAGAAGTCTATCAAATTGATTTCTCAGATACAACAATACACTGGTGTTGATATTGAAAATGATGATCTTGAATCAATCTTCTCACTTGAAGATGAGCCCAGTGATGATACTTTGTTTTCCCTTGAGTATTATGAAGAATATGGTGGAGAACAATACCATATCTCCTCCTGCGCAACTTCAGAACAGTTCCCAAAAATTCAGGCAATCATGGAAATTCCTCAAACAGAAGTTCGACTGTATCCCTCCAAGTGGGATAAGCCTATTTCTGTTATTGCCTTTTATGACACTGGCGCAGCTCACTCAATCATGGATCCAGCAATTCTTCCAAAAGAATACTGGACACCACATTTCAGGACTTTTGGCACTGCAGGAGATGGAGTCTTCACAACTACTGTGCGAACAAAGCAGCCTATTGCCATTGAGTTTTTCCCAGGTTTCAAGTTCAGAACCAAACTGTTGGGATCTGATATCCCTGGTAAGGATCTGATAATCGGGTTTGATATATACAAGCAGTTGAACAATAAGCTGTGTATTGGAGCTGATGGAATCCGATGGAAGAATCATTTCAAGCGATACACAGAAATCCCTCGTCTATTTCAGCTGGCTGACACTGATGAGATTGGTCAGATTGATAGTTATATCAAGTCTCAACTCTGTGCAGAATCCCATGTTGAATTCCTTGGAAAATGCACCCATCCATTGTGGCACAATCATGAATTTTTCATTCGCTTGCCCTTCAAGAAGAATGAAAATATCAATCCTACGAAAGCCAGTCATTCTGGAATGAATCCAGAGCACCTCTATTTGGCAGTCAAAGAATGTGAAGAATTGCAACAATTTGATCTAATTGAACCCTCAGATTCTCAGTGGGCATGTGAAGCATTTTATGTGAACAAACGCTCTGAACAAATCAGGGGAAAGCTTCGATTGGTTATCAATTACCAGCCCCTAAACCATTTTCTCCAAGATGACAAATTTCCCATACCAAATAAGCTCACCCTTTTCTCCCATTTATCCAAAGCAAAAATTTTCTCAAAATTTGATCTCAAGTGAGGGTTTTGGCAATTAGGAATTCATCCGGAAGATAGGCCAAAAACAGGCTTTTGCATACCAGATCGCCATTTTCAATGGAAGGTTATGCCTTTCGGTCTCAAAACCGCCCCTTCATTATTCCAAAAAGCCATGATCAAAATATTCCAGCCGATCTTACACTCAGCTTTGGTCTATATTGATGATGTTCTCCTGTTCAGCAATACCATTGATGAACACATACTGTTGCTTAATCAGTTCATTGACTTAGTCAAACGGTATGGTGTCATGTTGTCAGCAAAAAAGATGCTGCTTGCTCAAACCAAGATCCAGTTTTTAGGCATGGAATTCTCTTCAGGATCATACAGTCCAGGTGGGCATATTTCCCAGGAGCTTCTCAAATTTCCAGACACAAATCTCACCAAGAAACAGATACAGCAATTCCTTGGAATTGCCAATTACATTCGAGATTTTATTCCTGAAGTATCTGAACATATTACACCTCTTAGTAATATGTTAAAGAAAGCACCTCCAGCATGGGGAAAAGATCAAGATGCGGCTGTCCGACAACTTAAACATTTGTCTCAGCAAGCCCAACCTCTTCATATTCCTTCTGATGGAAAGATGATCTTGCAGACTGATGCAAGTGATCAGTACTGGAGTGCAGTTCTACTTGAAGAACTGGATAGTGGAAGAAAAGTGTGTGGCTATGCTAGTGGTAAATTCAAGGAATCTGAACAGCATTACCACTCCACCTTCAAGGAAATTCTTGCTGTCAAAAATGGGATTAAGAAGTTCAATTTCTTTCTCATTCATACTCATTTTCTGGTTGAAATGGATATGAAGGCATTCCCTAAAATGATCCGGATCAATCCAAAAATCATTCCTAATCCACAGATACTCCGTTGGGCACAATGGTTTTCGCCATATCAGTTTGATGTCAAACATCTGAAAGGGAAAGATAATATCCTTGCTGATTTCTTATCAAGGCCTCATGAATTTTCAAAGCAAGTTGAAGGTCGTTCAAAGATTTTGATGTTCCAAAGAATGACAAGGTCTAGAGCTAAAGCTTTACGTTCCACTCAAGCCAGTACAAGTAAAAGTCAGTCTTGGTCACACAACCTCCCAGGCCATCCACCAGAAGTTTTCAACCTACAATATCCTTGGGATCCTTCTGTGTTTACAGAAAGAAGAACACATTATGAATTGCAAGTTTTCAAGATCCATGGCGGATCTATCTTACAGCCTTATGGGGTAAATCATGTGTATCCTTTTGCACATATCTTTGTGGCTAGTCCATCTGATTTCTCGGAAGAACTCCTATGGATGTTTTGGTATTTACTCAATCATTATCACATCCTTATGGAATTTCGTTGCAGTAAGTTCAGAGAATTTGATCAACTTAACCCATGGTTAAAAAGTTTCCTATTATGGTTTAATGATCAAAATTATTGGACTTCCTTGTTTAAGGGTATGAAAGGAATCAAGAAATATGCAGTTCTCTGGTTCAATAGGCCTGTAACTATATTTCAAGGGAAACTTCATCCTCTACCTCATGCTAGTATAGTTAAATGGAATAAAATTTCAGTCCTCAAGGATGAAGATGAATACTCTGAGTTGCAGCGCTTTATCTTTCAAGAAAATAAATGTATCCCTAAAGAGATTTGGCCAGGCTCATTAGCAAGTTGGAATTATAATGACATTCATCATCCACACCAACAATGGATCAAGGCAGCCAAGAAAGAATATCAAGAGATGCATGACTATTTTCAGGACTCTCAGGATCCTTATCCAGATTTCACAAAAATAGACTTAACCCAGCAGGAAATGGATACCTTACGCATAACACGTATCTATGAGGATAATCCTGATAATACAGAGGATGATGTCAAAAGAAAGGTACGTCCAATGGTCTCTATAATTGAGGACTCACCAAGGAAAAGAAAGGATAGAGACAGATCGGAAAAAAGAAGAGCAAAAAACAAGGCCAAATATAAGATAAGACATGGTGATGACTGGTGGCTAGAGATGGGATACTCGACAAAGCCCTCTACTCCCTCATGGACATCTGGAAGTTCCACAGACTTCTACGACTGACAAAAAGATAAGAGGGAATCTCGTCACATGGGGAGAAAGGACAACTTATCTTTTCGTCCAACTTATCTTTTCCTTTATTTTGGTATTCTGTGTGTCAGCCTTATCTTATCATATCTTATCTTTACTTTGTCCTAGTGGTCACTTTAAGTCACCATGCTTGTCTGTAAATTATTGTCCTTATGGTCATGATAAGTTTCAGTGTTTGTCTGTAAATTATAGGGGGTCTACGTAAGCAATGACGCTTTGTAAGATAGTTCTTGCCTATAAGAGGCACTTGTAAGATGTTGGAGAAATCATCAGAAAATCTCCCTTGTAAAATATTGTGTGATCAATAAAATGTGTGCTTTCTAAAATTCTTCATCGTTCCCAACTTACCAAATGATAGTTGAATCCGATGCCTAGTTTGAATTCCAAAATAGCTAATGGTGATTATCCTCCTAAGTGATTATATGGGGTTACCATACTAGGACTCTAACATGGCAGTTTGATTTGGCGTTTGGCCGTAAGAGCCGTAGTTAGTCAACTTGGTACCCTCAAATTCAATCAGAATTCTTACGAGGATTCAATCATAAGAATCCATTAGCTTAGCTTACTCGGTTATTCTTCTTTTGTCATTATGTATAAACATATATCTGTCAAGTTGTTATGTTTTGCCTGCGGTTTATATTGACATAATATCATTTTTTTTAGTTGCATTATCGAAACATGTCTCCTACAAGTAAAGAGAAGTCCAAGTTGAACCTTGATCAGCTATTCGAAGATTTCAATCCTCCACCAGGAGATGTGCATGCCTCTAATGTTGCTGATGGCATCTTCTCATCACCAGCTTGTCCTTCTGTGAGTGATAATCCATTGGCGGATGAAGTTAAGCAGTTGAGGGTTGACCTTCGACAGGTACTACACACACACTACTTTGTTTTGGTTGTTTTTTATTGTATAATATGTACACATTCAAACATTCTTATTTGTATAATATTTTTGTCCTTTTTTACTTTATCTTGTCTAGCTTACGAATCAGGTTGTGATTCTGAACAAGTTTGTGGTTGATTCCTTTGCGAAAGTGTTTACAATTATTGAATCTAAGTCAAACGACTTAAAGGGAGGCGAGGTTCCTGTTTCTGAGGTATATTTTTGTACATTTTAGTTATTTTTTTAAATTAAAAAATGTCAGTTAATCTCTTTCCTTATTCTTATTATTATTATATTTTTTCTTTTGGGGCTTGGTTAGCAACCTGGAAATGTTGCTCATGAAAATATGGATGGGCAAGGTGGTGACGAAGATTTTGATTGTTCGTTCTCGGCTTGGAAAACCCCTGCAACCACTCAAGTTGATAATATGCAGTCCAATGTGAATCAAACTGATGGAGTTGAGCATGTGGACTCCGATGTGAAGCAAACTGATGGAGTTGATAATATGGAGTCCGCTGTCAAGCAAGCTGATGGAGTTGCATCGGCTTTTCCTGGTACAAAATGTTCCTTTGATTTTTTTTTTTTTTTTTTTTTTTTTTTTTTGCATTTTGTATTTAGATTGATTGTGTTTTAGGCAACCAACTTGATACAGAATAAGGAAAGAATAATACAAATTTATACAGATTTATACAGAATAATACACAGTTTTTGCTTTAACATATATACACAGTTTTATACTTAGATAAAGTTGTCTTATACCTTTTTATACAATTATATACCAGTATATACATGCACTCATTGTAAAGATTTTACTTGATTTTTTATTTTCATTCATTTTCTCCACTGTTTTGGGGCTGTAGATGATGTTGACAATCTGGACAATTTTTCGGATGATTTTGATGAAGAGTTCCCTGGGGCAAATGACTCACAACTTGTCACTTATAAACCAATTCCTCCTCTACCTGTCCATGAAGTTGAGGAACCTGCCCATGAAGTTGAGGAAGCTGCCCAAGAAGAAGCCAATGCTATAAAAGAACAAAACGCCACCCCTGAACAGGTTGGTCGTCAAAAGAAACCCGGAAAATTTGCCAAATCTCCATATACTCCAGCTTTTGGTTCAGCTATTGGTGACACATCTGGATCAACACGCAAGAAGATCTTTTCTATGAAGCATCCTTTCATGGTTGCTGCAAATCTGTATAATCCTCTATCGGATTTGGCTCAACGTTTTTTTGAATTTGTCGATGAAGGGGTGGATTCATCACAGAGGTAACTTGATTAATTTTACAGTTTAATGATTTCATCATAAAGTTATGTTACTGTATTAGCTTATATTAATTTTTCATTATTTTAAAAGAGCGGAGCAGCTTTATCCGGATGACATAAATAACCTCGAGAAGCCGTTTGTCTTTGGCTCATGTGTTGTGGATAAGAAGGATTGGTTTCATCATCTTGCATACAGTGGGCAGCTGTTGTCTGATTTGGTATGTACTAAATTTTTTTCCTACCCTTTTTGTATACACTTGTATAAAAGTGTAGATTATAGTATAACCATGTATAAACTGCCGTCTTATATAGCATGTGGTGTACTTCTTTCCTTCCATTGTATAACTTTGTATAATAGTATAGATAATTGTATAACCAATGATAAAAATGCGTAAAAAGTTGTCTGCTATGGTGTGTGGTGATCTTGTATATGTTTGTATAATAAGTACAGATATATGTATAAACTTGTATGTATAATCATTGTTTAACTTTTCGTGTGTTTACTTAGTATTCTTTGTAGCAGTTTTCAAATCTAACTTTATTTTATTTCTATTTTGTTGTCTCAACATATTGATACCATATTTTACTACTTGCGAAAAAAGGGAAAATATGGCCCTAATGTGGCAGTGAGCTTTACTACAACTGACTGGACATTCAACAACAAGATCACTTCACTTTTTACCACATTTGAGCGAAAGCACCGAGATTTTTGTGTGATCCCCGATGAGCATGAAGTGGCTGAGTACATTCTTGGCTACTACTGTGATGCAAATTCCCCTTGGCACATTGTTGACCATGTCTTGTTGCCTATTTATGTTAAGCGTGGTGTGGGCCATTGGGTTTTGGGTGTGCTTTCATTTAAAGATAGGCGCATTGATGTGTATGATTCTAACCGTGGAGCTTTGAATGATGTTGCCGTTCTGAATGTGATGTTAGCTTATGCTATGCTGATTCCTCATTTCCTTAATACTACCGGTTTTTATGGCAAGCGAACTGACATTGATTGGAAAAGTGGTGCTTATATGGATAAATCTTTGTCTGATCCTTTTGATGTGAACCTAGTGAATGACCTGCCACATCAGATGACGAAGTAGGTTTTGTTTTTACATCATTATCTAATTTTTTTTGTGCTGTATATTTTATTTATTTGATTTTTGTTGTTGCCTTTGTGTTTTTTTACAGTGATTGTGGTGCTTATGTCGCTGGATTTGCCGAGTACTTTATCGAGGGAAGAAAGATAGAAAAAGATGACTTTGATATTGAAGATATTCGTGGAAGGTTTGCTTGTCTGCTTTGGGATTATGGACTGAAAAAACAAGATTCTGATGCAATTAGCGATGATGAAGTCACTGGCAGAGTTTTCAAGAGGAAGAGGGGACGACCGAAGAAGTAGTTTAGTTAGTTTTTGTTGTATCACATGGATGTAGACTGTTATTTTCACATTTGCTCTTGTTTTGCTATTATGAAGACTCCCTTACTGTTAAATGATGATTCAAATAATGTTTTTTGTTTTAACTTGATTGTGTATGTTTATTTTATAAATTTATACATTATGATGCATGCAATTATATTTTTCCCTGCACAAGAGTTGGTAAAGCACAATATACAGGTTTATACAATGATATACAACTTTTGATACACCTTTATACATTGTTATACACTGTTATACATTACACACATGCAGTGTATATCTGCATTGTAAACTGTTATTTGTTGTTTCTTACAGCATCAAGATCTGTATACATGTTAATACAAGTTTATGCTCTTATATGCAGCTTTATACACATTTATACATCCTTATACACAGTTATACATGACATGAAAATAGGCAGTTTACATCTGCCTTTTATACACATTTATACATCCTTATACACAGTTATACATGACATGAAAATAGGCAGTTTACACCTTCCTTTTGTAGTAATCTGTCATTATTATCTGTTATAGTATCAAATCATGCAATATGTTCTAGAGTCAAACATCTATTCGTACTTGGAAACACCAACATAAAGTTTGCAATGAAGTTTAATAGCATGATTAAACAATGTATAAAGGTAAAAACTGTCTTAAAACTATAATGTGTCAATCTGTCTTTGGTAGGTTCCTACACGTCTTCTTGTTGTGACCAGCTTGTCCACACACCCCACATGACAGTTTGGATCTCTTGGGTGGTATCTCCAAGATGCTCTGTATCTGGTCTTTTTTGGCCTTCCTGGAGTTCTCTTTCCTTTAGGTGGTTGCACCACTTCCTTTAGGATTTCTGTAGGGATGTCCCATGCAGACTCATGTGGCATTGGATATACTGGATATTCTTATGTTTTACGGAGAAAATTCTTCCTGTAGTAAACCGAGCAAAAGTTGAATGCTTCCACTCGATTGCGCATTAAAACTGCCCAAACATGTGGACATGGCAGTTCATCTATTTGAAAGCCCCCACAGTTGCATTCTTTCTTTGCAAGGTTCACAGTGTTGTGCATTGCTCCTTTATACACTGTGTATAAGTCGTCATTTGAAGACCTCACCTTCATTTAAAAGGAAAAAAAAGTATCTGGTCACAACAAATTCCAATAAAGTTGCATTCATGAAATCAGTATTTTAAACTCTTTATACCGTCAACTGCATCGACGCAATCAGATTTGCCTAAAGCATTTTGTTGTATTTCTTCCCAAGGTCTGTGAATGTTGACATTGCACGCCTTCTGTTTTTGTCGTTCCAGTCTTGTGCCAAATTATACATGTATTCCAACAGGCGCAGTACTGGGAGATCCCTTACATGTCTTGTGGCTGAATTAAGTGACTCTGCGATATTAGAAGTCATGTTCATTGGTCTTTTGACCTTGGAGTGTGCTCAAGACCACTTGTCATACCCAATTCCGTACAAGTAATCTTGTATTCTTGGTTCATTCTTTACCATATCTTCCAGTTTTTTTGTTGAACTCCTTAACTGTGTAAGCAAAAGCAGCTGCAAAAAAGTTGTCTTTAAGATTTTCAGGATTTTTTTTAACTTGGCCTTGATGTTGTTCCACAAATGGTAAATGCAAAAACAATGCGGCACATCTGGATAAACAGTCGCTGCAGCTTTCAAGATGCTTTCATTCCTATCCGAGACAATGCACATTCCTTCCCGAACCCCAAAAGCGTATCTTATTTGAATGAAGAACCACTCCCATGACGCATCGTTCTCTGAATCAACAATGCCATATGCAAGGGGCAGTATTTTTCCTATTTAAACAGTTTATACATCAGGTTTCAAATGGAAAGCTGCATCTTATACAAAGATATACATGCTTATGCATAGTTATAATGTGAGCTAAAACAGACTTATACAACTTTATATAATATTATACAATTATACAAATTGATGTCTTATGAAAATAGTCAGACTTTGCAATGGTGTTTAACTTACCATTTGCATCCTCTGTGCAAGCACTCAAAAATGTGCCCTTGTGTGCTGCTGAAAGAAAGCTCTCATCAACCACCAACGTTGGCCTGCAATACTTCCAACCTTGGATTGATGAATTGAGCGCAACAAATGTATATAGGAAGCGCCCGTCATCAGATTTATGCAACCTTGTAACTGAACCTGGATTTATCTCCTCAACCATATACAAGTAACTTGGAAGGTGTTGATAAGATTCAGTAGGGTCGCCCCTTAATATTTCTAAAGCAGTTTGTTTTGCTCGCCATGCTTTCATGTAGGTTAATTCAATACCGTGGTCCTTCAGCATGTCAATCCTTATACTATTTGCATTGTAGACAGTTTTAGGATCTATATATTTGTTTTTGATCATTGTAGCAATCACAAACGCACTCGCTTGATGTTGTTCTAAGTATCTTTCACCAAGTGAGCACGTATGACTATTAATAAAACTTCGCACCTTAAATATTTGCGCCTTGCCTACAGCTGAACTTTTGAAACTCCAGGTACATTTTGCATCAACACATGAAAGGTAATACCTATTGATAAAGAGCGTTGAACTGGTAAATACAAATTTATACACATAAATACAGTGCTATTTTGATATACATATTTATACAAAGAAATATGTCTCTGTATATACAAAGTGTCGACACAGCAAAGATGCTTTCTGTATTAATATACAACTTTATACAAAACAGTATGATCGCGAAAACAGTTTTGAATAAAATTATACGCAGTGATACAAAAACTACTTATATTAGTTTATACCAATTTATATCAGGTTTACTAAAGTCTCCATACTTGAAAATGTGATACATAGTGACTCAGATGACAAAAAAAATCCAAATACAAATTTATACACAATAATACAGTGTTTTTGATTTAACTTATACACAGTTATACAAAATTATACATATCATTCAAACAGATTCAACCAAAGTTATAGACAGTAACATAAAGTTGTTTTATACTTGTTTATACAGTTATATATCAGAATAAACAGCTTTAAACATACCTTTTTGTACTTGATCTCTTCACCTTGAACTGAAACTTATTTCGCAGGGCATAGTGTTTCATTACACTAACAAGTGTCTGCTTGTCCTGGTAAACCTGATTCTCTTCAACTTTCTCATGTAGCATATCATCTATTATAGCACAATTATCAATCAATATATCTTCTATATAACTATGATCCACCAATTCATCCACATCTATGTCACCTGCCTCATCAATCTCTTGTATAAGTTTTCCACTATCTATACAGTTAAAACTCGTCGAGGCTGAATTAATATTCGAGCATCCAGCACCAGTTGACATCTCCTTCATCCTTACACAGAGCATATATGCAGTGAAATCTGGATGTTTTTTCCTTAATTCAATGTAAACTTGAACACCAGTATCATTGTAGATCAGCACAGGTGGTAAATCATTACTCGGAATGAACTTGATTTCTATGCAATTCAATTCAAAATTAATCGCAATCTGCTTTAAAATTTTTGCAACTAAATTTTCATAATTGAAACTAGATCGAATAACAATGCAATCGGGGATGAAATTCACAAATTTATTTTCGTGATTCCATTCCCCTGTGTGTTGAATGTATGTTGGAAAAGTGTCCATTGAAAAAAGTAGAAATTGAAATTCAGAAGCTTCAATTTCGCATTATTTTTGGCGATGAAAGGGTTCGTAGATGGAAGGAGATCTTTTGCTCTCAGTGATGGTGTTTTAAAAGGAAATAGAGTTATGTTTTGATTCAAATTTGGAAGGGCTGTTTGGCGCGAGATTTATGCGCGACATTTATGGTATAATGAATGCTGTCATGCTGATGAAAGGTAAAATATGGGCCTCAGCGTTGTAAATTAGTGGACTGGGCTGCCTATTAGTGAAATTTTCCCATTTCAGAATCCCAATTTCCCCTCCATTCAATCCCTAAACCCAATTCCTTTTCCCCTCACCCACGACCCGTTTCCTTCTTCCCTGACCCGCGATTGATCTCAACTCCTAATCAGTCCAAAACCCTACCCCACTGGTCCCCCACCTTTAACCTCTCTCCAGTACAAGCAACCGATCTTGTTCGTCCCTTTTTTTTAACTGGATTCATCCTAGCCGTGGATCGATCCCAACGGATATTTTCCTTGGGGGTAAGGATAGGAATTGTACTATTTTGGTGGGAATAGACAATTCTCACCCTTACTCCATAAGGAATATCTATTTCCGGATAAAAAAATCAGGGGTCGATTTTGGAATTCAACATCATCCGAAAACCCTAATTTTTCAGATATATATTGTTCTTATTTACTCATTTTTTAGGGATTCAGTTTCTGGGGGGATAAAAAACGGCAGCTCATACACTTCACATTTTTTTCCCTTTAGTTTTGGTTTAAGTTCAAGAAGTATTACCATTGTTTCTGGACTTTAGTTTTGTTATTTTGCATCGTGTTCGAGTCGACGACCCTGCTCGAGTCGTTTCGAGCTGTATCGCTTCAGTTTACGCCCCAGTTCCTGCTCCTAAAAAGGTCAGTTCTTATTCATTTTTTTCTTGTTTTATGGTTTGTATAGTATAATGATTTGTTTCAACTTAAATGATTAGCTGGCTAGCTTGTTTATTCAAGTCTGATAATCTGAGTTAAATGACTAAAGTTAAAGTTTAAATCTTTGTTGTTAAGTCTTGTTTAAATCAGTGATCTATGACCTGTTATGAGCTTCATTTCATTTTGTCTATTGCTATGAAAGTAGTACATGTTCATGCTATAATGATGATTGCTTACTATTTTTTTTTTAAAAAAAATAGTGTGACTGTGTTCATTGAATGTAAAATGAGCTATACTTTTATCAATGGAAGAAATGGAAAGTGATTCATAAAGGCATGCTTTTAATATTAGAAAATGAAAAGGTTTAAACTGTTGAATCTCTGACAATTATTTTTCTTGTTCTATAACTGTTTTTCAGCTCTAAAATCTAATCTTGATTTGCCAAATGGCAAGAAGTCTAGTTTCCTTGGTTTCTTCTTGACTCCTTCAGTTAGTTCCTGTCTTATTATGTTTCTGCCTGGATGGTTTGCTTAGGAGTTTTTTGGAGGCTAGTAATGTGTGTATGTGCAGACATATATTCAGGTGGGGTGTGTGTGTGTTTGTCAAGTGTTCTGTGAGCTAGGAGGGAGTTCAGTTTGTTTGAGTAATGTATAAGGAGAGTAGCAGGTGTAGGAGTTTTTTTGGTGAATCTGAGGGAGTGTAGTTTTGCCACGATAGTAGTTGGTTCTGTTTGGTGAGCGTGAGGAGCGCAGAGATGTATATATTTGTTCCAAGTAGTAAGGTTGGTTATAGGGTCTGGTATAGTTCAGGTAGGTCTAGGGCTTCTTAGGGTTGTTCAGGGGCCTGTTCAGGTAGAAGGAGTTTGGGATGAGGCTGCAGAGATGTTGGAGTGTTTCAGGCAAAAAGGTAGAGTATAACAGTAGATCAGGGGAGTTTTTGGTTCAATTTTAAGGTAGTGAATAAGTGTTGGTGTGTGTGCAGGTGTTTTGGTCAGGGCCTAAGGTTTGGTTGAGGTCTGGTTGGTTTCAGGGGAGGTTCCTGGGTGTTTGGAGGGAGCTGCTGCTCCTATGGTTTGTATGGAGGGGTTGATTTGTGTCCTTGAGCGTTAGAGAGTTTCTGGTATTGTTCTGAAGGTCAGGGAAGTGGTTATTGTGGTCTGAAATGTTAAAGAAGTTGTTCTCTGTTCTCTGTGAAGATGAGAAGTGCAGCAGGTGGCCTGAGTGTTTGGTAATTTCAGATCTCATAAATGTGGTTTGGAGCCTGAAAGTTCAGGTCTGGGTTCTGGTTTGATAATCTGTCCTTCTAGGTTGAATTGCTCATGAGTTTTCTACTTATTTTTTCCTTTCATGTTTCTTCCTGGGTATATGTGCTAGCAGCTCTGTTGTTTTCTTTTGCTGCACAACACAGTTTCAGTTAAAAATGAAGCAGCCTGTTTGGAGTTTAGTTCTTGCAAAAAATAAAGTTCATTTTACTTGATATGATCCCTGGAATCATGAAAATCATGCACCAATTTTTCTAAGTGAGTTTGTGTCTTATAAATTGGATGAAATTCTTGCTTGGCCTGAGAAGTTTACCAGGTCGACTATTTCGTTAGTTATGTTCTTTTGTCTTGAGTATCGTGCTGCATCTTTTTACTCGCAAGATCATGGTTTGGTTCTTATTCTACCTGGGATGTAAAGTTATAATTTTATCCTACTATGAAACTAGTTGTTATTAGTTATTGAGATATAAGAGATGATTTGGAAATTCTTTATAAATCTTATTGTTTTTCCTTATTGGTAACGTGAAGTAAAGTTTCGCATTATATTTTTTAGAAAGCTCAATTATTTTAAAAGAGAAATCGCTCTAATGAAAGTTTGTTGGAGTGACCAAGAGATTAACTTCGAAAATTCTCTTGGTTTTGTATCAAATATAGCATCCTGTTTCATTTCTTGCCTAGTTAAGCTATTAATGGTTGAATGGTTTGATTATTAGCTTAGTTTGACATTGGTCCAGTTTCTAAGTTTGCATTAATCATGAGTGTATGCTAATCCTCTTATTATTTCTCTTTTTGCATGAACTACTTGGGACGAGTTGGTTAAAACTCACAAATTGGGACGACTGTTTGCATTTGAAGTTATTTGCTCCGCTTCGCATTTTCTGGACTTGATATCCCCGAAAACGTAAGAAACGAAAAAATGAAAATCACAAAGTCCAAGGCTCAATGATGAGTTTGCGCTTCCGGGTTCTATCTTCTAAATTTCATCCTTCCCCGCTCCCTTAGAAAATGCATGTTGTATAGGATTTCCCCATAGACCGGATTAGTAGCCCTGTAGGACAGAAATGATATTTGAATTGTGAATAACTATTTTAAATTACTTAATTTTTTTATATGAATGCTTTGTATCATTTCTTTGCGAATCGCCAATTAATATATGGATGTTTAGAATCATTTGTCAATTAATGAATGCAAAATCAAATTCGCTAAAAATCGTACCCTCGTCATAATTCGCATTTGAATTGCTTCTTTATTTATTATATTAAATATTAAATTATTTATTTATCTAATCTAATTTATTTATTTAGTTAATCAATTAAAGTTTAATCCTTTATTTATTTATTTACTTAATCTAATTTATTTAATTTCAATTGATCATTTATTTAATCAATTAAATATTTGTTCATTTATTTATTTAATTAATCAATTATTATTCATTTACTCCTTTATTTAATTAAAATTGATAAGTATTTATTTATTTAATTAAGTTATTTATTTTCTTATTTATTTATCTATTCATTCAATCAATTAATTAATCCCTTTATTATCATCCAATTATTTATCTAATGTGTTTTACTTAATTATCTAACTTCATTTAACCTTTACTTATTCTATTAATTAATTAATTGATCATTATTTCATTATCTATTTTATTAATCTTAAATTGGGTCATCTATTTATCTAAGTATCGGCATATTTAAAATCTTATCTTATTTATATTATTCGTATTATCCTTATATAAAATTAGCTTTATATACTTTTTATCCTTAACAAATTCGTGAAAACCTCCGGATTAACCGCATTTAGCGGATTTTCGAAAGTGCTCCCGCTGGGGACCTTCTTTCAAATTTAACAGAACCACTTACCTAGAATCTCTGAATTTAATTTCTTTTAAATAAAGAATGAATTGCACTCTTTAGTTAACTTAGGTTCCTAATAATCCTTAAATTAGGTGGCGACTCCAAAGAAAACCCTTTGGAGTCTCCATTTGTTGAAATCAAATTCCGATGCATACTTGTGTGCATTTTTTTGGGAGGGTTCAACAGGTAGAAGTGAAAATATGTTTAAAAAGTGCTAACAAATTCAAGACCATAAAAAAAGTGCTCAGCAAGTCAAGACCATGCCCAAAAGTGCTCAATTCACACGAAAAAAATTGAAAGTTTATTACCAATATGGGCACATATTGAAGATTCTACCCTCATTCTACCCATATCTGCTATATTTTTTTAAAAGAAAATTAAAAACCCTTGCAACCTCATTATTTCCTCCTCATTAATAAAAGAAAGAAAAACATAGCCTTCAATCTGTCCTGCCTTCTTCTTCCCCTTCTAAGAGAAAATCCTCGCGCCACCACCTCCTTCCCTCCTACTTCTGACCAAAATCCTCTCAGTGATCGCTGCTCAGCCAATACCCTCGTCGTCACCGCTTACTTCTTTTCTTCTTCTTAGGGGCTACTGCTTCTCTTCC
Source organism: Petunia x hybrida (assembly GCA_037355625.1). Taxonomy (NCBI): domain Eukaryota; kingdom Viridiplantae; phylum Streptophyta; class Magnoliopsida; order Solanales; family Solanaceae; genus Petunia; species Petunia x hybrida. Next base: position 9,475,185 of record JBBBVM010000014.1, on the reverse strand, counting down.
ACCTTTGTTGATGTGCCACTACTGACGGGAGAATTCAATTGGGCTATTTTTGTCATCATCTTCTTCTTCATTTTTCTTTCGATCAAAAATCACAATGTAGATCTAGTAATAGTTTGTTAAATCTATTACTTGGTGTTCAGATTCCACTTTTTTTGTAAAAGTTTGTAGGTTCGACAAATTATTCAGTGGCGGCTCTTTAAGATTTCATGTAGATTTGTGCAAATCTAGTATTTTTCTTTATGGATATATATAGATTTACTATTATTTTATTTAGAACAATGAAAAAATAATGTATCACTATTATACGTGTTTATACACTTTTATACATATGTATCAAGATGTATAAATTTGTATAAACGTATATAAGAGAGAGTGTATGTGTGTGTGTGTAAATTATCACATCTATGTACTATTTGTGGATGTGTGTATAAGTTTTTCAGATTGTGTACTTTTATTATTTATGTCCTTGAATATTTATTTCGTTATGTATATATGTATGTACAATTAATTTTTATAGATTTTTGTGTGTGCATAACTTGTGAAACTCATGGTATAAAAATTTGCGAGTAAAAAATAACTCCAAAGAAGGAAAAAAGTTACTCCTAGGAAGAAAAAAATCCGACGACAACAGCCGGCAACGGGAGGGTAGTAGCTGGCGGCTTGGCAAGATGAGGAGGGGCCGTGGCAATTGGATTTATGTAAAGGTAATGTACCATAAAAATGTAATAATGAAATTGAGCCCTCTTATTATCATTTCCTAATTTCACCTAACTAATTTTGAAATTTTTTATAAATATTGTCAATTATCCCAAATCCTCACAAGCTACTGGCCCACCACAGTTTCCAAATTCAGCCCACAAAAACTCCAAACAGCAGCTACCACAAAATCAAAGAAACCACAGGAAATAAGCCAATGGTGGCCACATTCCCTAGATTTTCCAACCTCTCACAATAAAAATTGGGAATCAACCATCTTAAATCATCGATAGGAAATGCACACGTAGCTTATTTTGCACGCACTATTACATTTTTTACCAATTATGTGTGTGCCTTGACAAGGATCGGTCATTTTAGATCAAAATTGCTTTTCTTCATAGCAGTTAGGTTGAAGTTCAATCTATATTAAGTTAATTTCAGCCTTTTTGGCCCGAAGTGGAAATTTAATTTATTTTTTTTTGCTTAATTTTAAAAGCGCCCAACTTCACAATTTTTGTATGAATTTGACTCAAATCTAAGTTGAGTAAACTTCCGGTGATTTGAAGTTGAATACATAACTTTAGTCCCAATATAATTTGAAGGTGAACGACTAATACTTGAAAATTTATATCTTAAAAGTGACAACAACAACAACATAGTCAGTATAATTCTATTAGTGGGGTCTGGAGAGGGTGGGATATACGCAGACATTAACCCTACTAAGGTGGAGAGGTTGTTTCCGATAGACCCTCGGCTAGGAAAATAATTTAAAAATAATTGAAAATAAATGAAATATTTTGAAAATATGATAGAAAACAAACAAGGTAAGAAACACCATGATAGCTCAACCACATAACAATTACTATCAGAGCAAACAGAAGACACCAATAGCGAAAAGGACGCAAGATAATATACAAACCACTATGAATAAGAATAATAAAGCTAAAATGTCAACAACCAATCGTCTTCTACCTAACCTTCTACCATAATCCTCGACCTCCACGCTTTCCTATCAAGGTCATGTCATCGGCAATCTGGATGTGAGCCATGTCATGTCGAATCATCTCGCCCCAATTCTTCTTTGGTCTACCTCTACCTCTCCGAAGACCCAGCACAGCCAGCCTCTGACACCTCCTCACTAGAGCATCGGTGCTCCTTCTCTTCACATGGCCGAACCATCACAAGCTCACTTCTCGCATCTTGTCCACCATTGAGCCCACTCCGACCTTATCACGAATGGCCTCATTCCTAATCTTATCCAACCTCGTATGCCCACACATCCATTTAAGCATTTTCATCGCTACTACGTTCATCTTCTAAATGTGTGTGGCTTTACTGACCAGCACTCTGCATCGTACAACATAGCTGGTCCAACAACCGCTTTGTAAAACTTATCTTAAAGTGACTAAAACCTAAATAGCGCGGCGCAAATAGACCGTTCTCAAATTAAGCCCACAAAGGATTTCAAGACAACAGCTACCACAAATCTAAGCAACCACAAAAAATAGCCAATGGTGACAACTGACAATTCCCCTAGATTCCATTAATCCATCACCACCCAACTTAATCAAGTCAACATACACCCTATATCAAAAAAACACCCTTATCCAAAACAATATTCCAAGTTACTTAAATTAACTTAATTAATCTCCATATACCATTTTCCTCATTTTTTAACAATTCCAAAAAATGGATAAAACAAAACAACTTATCCACAATCTCAAAATACCCATTACTACCTTTCATGTCATTTTCAATATTATCACAAAATCTTGAACTAAATATTTTTCTTTCTTTTTCTTTTTTTTTTTGTCTCTTTATATATCTTTCTTGATTTTATTTTATTCTTTCTTTGTTACTGTAGATCTCCGCTAAATATAGCGGAGATTTTAGTCAATAGCCACTAGTTATGGCTATATTTGAAGAAATTGTTGATTTTCTTGGAAGACCAACAATAGGTGCAATATGTTTAGAGATGTTGTTTTGTTTAGGGCCTGTTTGGATTGCATTTTTTGTTGGTATTGTTGTAGGATGGGTATGGAAACCAAAATGGGCTAGTTTTAAAAACAGTAAATTTGAATTTTCAACCCCCTTTTCAGCTACTACTTTGGTTACTTCTCAAGCAAATAGTTCTGAAATTACTGAGATTGAACAGTTTGTTAAGCCTCAACATGGTTCTGCTAAGAGTGGGTTTGTTAAGCCTCAATATGGTTCTGCTAAGAGTGGGTAAGTTTCTTTTCTTGATTTAACTAGTTTATGTAGTTTTTTGCATATGATTTGTATTGTCTATTACGTTTCTTGCAGTTTTAACATTAAAGTTTGAAGCTTTTTAAGTGTTTAGTGAATGTTGTGTTACGATTACGCCGGGGGCATTGGTCTAGTTGTAAGAGCTAGCTTGTGATGTGTGAATTAGGCGCACGTCACGACCACTGCATCAGACAGAAGGGTAGTGCAGCTAGCCCATTATCCATAGCGTTTCAAACCGTGCACCACTAACTATCGGGCATTTAGGATTTATCGGTTATCGAAAAATAATGTTGTATGATTACTGAAGATGCCAAATATAGATTGGCTTGAGCAAGTATTTTGTGTAGATTTAATGGGGCCATATTTTGAAGTTGTATTATTAAAGTTTGAAGCATTTGTGTTTGTTTTGGTGTGAGAATCATTCTTTTGGCTGCATTGTTTTGAGAGTTTGCTGAATGTTGTGTTAGGATTTACGTCTCCGAGAGCGTTGGTCTGTAAGAGCTAGCTTGTAAAGTGTGAGTTAGGCGCACCTCACGAATCTGAACTCTGCCACTGATAAACAGCCTGGTATTTTAGTGGAAAAGGGTAGAGGGGTTGGGCCATTATCCCACATTGTTTCGGCGATTTATTGGTTATCTAAAAATAATGTTGTTGTATGATTACTGAAGATGCCAAATAAAGAATGATTTGAGCATCTTGTGTAGATTTCATATGGCTATTTTTCATTTAGTTTTTGCTTTTTGTGTAGTCCATTGCAGCTGAACAACGTTGAGAATTTAGCAGTAACGGATGAAGATTTAGAGCAGTTGTATAACCTTGTTGAGAGGAAAGATGGAGGGCCTGCCTGGAGGCATATGATGGATCGTTCGATCCCTCATATGAACTACCAAGCGTGGCAGAGAGATCCAGAGGTAGTTAATGTTTAACATAGCTATGTTTGAGTTTTGTCCGAATTGTTAATTAGTCTCTTGATTGTGTGTCCAGACTGGTCCACCTCAATATTGCAGCAGAACTGTTTATGAGGACGCAACGCCTGAGTTATTGAGGGACTTCTTCTGGGATGATGAGTTTCGGCTAAAGTGGGATGACATGATTATAAGTGCTGAGACAATCGAAGAATGCCCCAAAACCGGAACAATGGTAGTGCACTGGGTGAGAAAGGTAAGAAGAAGCTGTTATAAACTCATTAGTATTTTATTAAACATGGAATACTTGCTTAATCAAATGCTCTCTGTGCAGTTTCCTTTTTTCTGCAGTGACAGAGAATATATAATTGGCCGTCGAATATGGAATTCAGGAAGGTCATATTATTGTGTAACAAAGGTACAATACTCGTGCTCTTTCCCCTTAGTCAGCTGAAGTTGTGAGAGCAGCATTCTAATTTGAGCTTCATTTATGCTAATAGCTAGCTACTTCTTTTCATTATTGTGATAGCTCAATTAAGCTTTGACAAGTGACATTGTCTCTTCTTAGTTCTCTCTCATAAAGCGTCTGGGAGTTGGGAAATAAGATGAACATTTAGGAGCACCATTGTCCATTATGTGTTAGTATTTGCAAAGTTTCACCATCGTTTAGTTGTGCAAAAATTCCAGAGTCAACTAGATGAGTGATGGATTAGAATATCTGTTACGCAGCTATTGGGTTCTTTGTTCTGGTCACTGAGTTCTGGTGGAATGAAGCTTAAAATGATGCTTGAAAGAAAGCTAGCATAGTTCCATATTTCACGGAGTTGCAAGACCACGTGAAAGGGAATAGTAAGGAATTGTTGTCAAGAATGTAACCACGAGCACCTTACCTAGTGTGATGTTTTCACTCCACCACCTTCCCCCTCTCCTGTACTAGGATGTCAATAATTAGAGGGTGGATGGGCTGGAGAGGCATGTCAGAGGTTAAAGAATTCCTCTTTTCCTTGCTTCCCCAAAATCCGAATGACCTTTTACATGTGAGGATTTCATTTTTCGCATTATATTGCCCTGATCTTCCTTTTCAACATGCTCAAACCTCTTCCCAACCCCACAATGTGGATAAGTGATGCATCAGTTGCCGCAAGCTTTTCTACCTAGTTGTATGTCCTTCCCACTAATTTATTCTTGTGCTTATTTTTCTATACTTTTAGGACCTCTTTGTTTATCGATTTGCCTTTTGATTTTGTGTACCAGGGAGTGCCACACCCTTCTATTCCCAGGAAGGACAAACCAAGAAGAGTTGACCTGTTTTACTCAAGTTGGTACATTAACGAAGGTAGGACAGCTTTACATCTTCTTTGCTTCTTTGTTTTCCCCGTCTTATTTGTATTTTTCTTTTTCTTTTGGTTGGGGGGTGGGTGGGGTGGGGCGGCAGAAGGTTTCCTATTATTTTGCATCCCAAATAACCTACCAATGTCCAAGAATCAGAACAAGTAGCTTGTCATTGGATTGCTTAGTGAACTATGGGATTTTATGTATTCCCTACCTCCACTCTTCAAAAATACAACTTTTTAGCAACCGATTGGAAAAGAATATATTTAATTTAACTTTGTAGCAAGTATTACTAACTAGAGGTTGCTTGCTATAAGTCATGATCTTCTCCAATGTTCTAATATACTTGCATTATGGTGTATGAAACAGTGGAATCGAGGAGTGGAAACAGAGCATGCGAGGTTGTTCTCTTCCATCATGAAGATATGGGCATCCCATGGGAAATTGCAAAATTTGGCATTAGACAGGGTATGTGGGGTGCTGTCAGGAAGATTGAGCGAGGATTCCGTGCCTACCAGAAAGCTAAAGCATCTAGCTTGGAACTATCTCCAAGTGCTTTCATGGCTCAAATTAATACGGAAGTTGACCCCAAATACTTGAAGTTGATGAAAGATGATGATGAGGAATCATCCAATGAAACTCAACTGCAAGCTTTACCTGCAAAATCCGAGGGCATGAACATACCAAAACTGCTTTTCATCGGTGGAGCTGTGGCAGTTGCTTGTACCCTTAACCAAGGAATCTTGTCCAAGGTGGTTTTATTTAATGTTATGAAAAGGTTTGGAAATATAGGAAAGAGGGCATGCCCAAGGACATAGACATATAACTCATTCGTGCCTTTGGCCTTTATTTCATTATTTGTTTTTTCCTGTTTAAGCATCCACTTTTGAGCTCTTTATACTTGTAAAAACAAGCAAATGTCATTTATTCAAGTTCTGCTGTTGTCATCTTGTGTGCTATATGGCCTAATTTTAGCCTTCAATACTAACTCTACCGAATTAATGTATGAACTTTGAGAACATGAGAATCTGTTTCTCATGGGCGTTGCAGCACGAAAGACAGTGCTGTTGTATTTTGTCTTCCCCTTTTTTCTACTGTATGAGCCTCATACGAGCCATGTGTTGCTTAAAACTCTATGTCCTTGGTCAGATCAATTCAAGCAACGAATTTCTACAAGTCCTGAATTTCTTAACAGAGTCCTGGAGTTCTCAAACCTGTTGAGCCAACTTCACCATCCCAGAACCTGCATTTGCTTCTTCCTTAGTCTTGGGACCAATCGATCGATAGGTGCCAAGAATCTACATCTACTTCCTCTTCCAAAAATGCCAAAAGGAGAGAACCAGAAGGTAAGTTGAACCCTATTATTATGTATAGAGGAGTATACCAGATGTACCTTGGCATTGGCTCTTTGATAAATACTAACGAGGCCTCTTGCAACAGCGGCTACAGCTGCAGGCGTTTTCATCTGAAGTACACCTTATTATGCCATTGTTCAGCCAGAATCCAAAGGGAGATCAGTAATAGGATACTTCAGCGTTAAGTGTTTAACATTTGACACACCGCTTAAAGATCGTTTAATTTTTAGCCCTCGTCACCAGAATTTGGAGCACTTCCTGGCAGATCACTACAAAGGTTTAGATATTAAACTCTTTTTTAGTCAGGGCTAAAAGCTTGCCATTGGCGCTTGTCAGGGCTACTAGGGACATGAGAATCTGTACTAACCACAAATAAAGAAAAAGAGAAAGCTAAAGAATATTTGATGCCTTGACAGACAAGGAAAATTAAAGAAAGGAGCGATAACTGATATCAGACGTTGAGAACTTCAAGAAAGGTATAAAATAAAAAGAACTAAATGACTCTTTTCAGTGAAAACAGTATTCAAAATCAATAATCGAGATTAGTTCCCGATTTACACTGTAGAGTTATTAAAGGAAAAGTGTTCTCTCGAAAAAATTTCTCCAACTTCATGCCTTGAATTGAGATCTCTAGTTAATAGTGTCGTCATCATCCATTCAGAAGAATCCTTGCTTTTACGAACCAGATGTCTCTAATGACCCCTTCTCACTGAGTGCAAGTCCGAGTTTCTCGTTTTGTTTTTCTATAACTAATGGCACATAAAGTTTAAAAAAAAAAACACGCACAAAACTAGTATGCGTTACACCTTAACTTTCAATTTTGTAATGGGAAAACTGCTGAGCGCACAATATTCTGAAGGAGCTTTGGCTATACCACATTACCCTTTACAGGATCATAAAATTTGACAGTGTGTGATATTACAGCAGAACTAATGAATCTGTATTTCATCGTCTGTCTTTTCTAAAATTCCTTGTGGAGTAGCATCGAGATCATACATGCAAAACTAGAAACCTCGTGCAACAATTTTGAATTCGAGTACTCGACCACGCTTCAATTTAAGTGTCCCAACATCCTACTAGAAAAAGTATGTGCCAACCAAAGAATTTTTCAACCCCCCTTCTTGTTTAGTCCAGAAAATAATTTACATGCATCTAGTATATACAGTGAATCACATCACTATGCCATATTAAATAAACCAACAATTTTTTCCCCAACCCGCTGTAGCACATCCACTGATTTTACAATTGATCAATTTGATGCGATAAAGGACTGAATTGGTCATCAATTTGTCATTCAGTTGATAGAGATAAAAAAAGGTGGAGTTATTATCAAGTGATCAGTGATAGGTGATTGCGCTCTCGTTATTGTAACAACTTGAGATATACACAATCTTTACATAAATAGTTGGCTAAATTCATTGTTTACATCCCATACAGGAGACATATATTATATATTATAAACTTATTATACAATGATCTTCACATACTATACAAGAATTATACGTGCTATGCATACATTGTACAATTTAGGTTAATTTTCTTAATTAACATCATGATTGAGTGATAAACTGTAAGTAAACACATCTTACAACTTACAAGCTAAAAATCAGTAGTGCGTGACTAAGTGATAATGCGCTATTAAGTAAAAGAACTCGAGTATCTAATTCAATTAATAGTATAGTATATCAACCTTCGGAACTTAACACATGACAATAGTCACAAGGACCAAAAAAAAAAAAAGAATCTTAATCTAGGAAAATTAAGTAAAAAACTCAATAGGGAATGATCGTTTCGAAAGAATAAACCCCGTCAAATTCTGGGGCGAACCTTGTCCTCAACTGCCGCTTTTGTTGTTGTGATGATGATTTTGTAGTTGATGACTCTTCAGCTTTCTTTTGACCAATAGTTGATGAAGTAGACATTGAAGAAACACCAGTTTTGGCATCAGTATTGGGTGCCAAATGAAGGTTTACTTTCTTGCCAATATATTCAGCAAAGAGAGCATCAAAGGGACTGAATATTATTGGCATCGACATTCTTGGTTACACAGAAAGAATTGTTTTGAGGGGTTTGTACGAGGAAAAGGTGTGGTGATATTCGAACTTGTATATGAAGAAAACAAGGTAGAGAAGTGTCTTGTATTTATAGGGAGAGGAGAAAGTACTTCTCTTTTCCAAGTTGAACTGGGAATGGAAACCGAGTAGAAAAAGGAATGTTTGATCTTTGTTAGGTAATACTGTCTCCGTTCCAAAATGGTTGTCATAGTTTCCTTATTAGTTGTTCCAAAAAGAATGGCACAATTCTAAATTTGGAAATATTTTTGAGTTGAAACTACTACTTTACCCTTAATGAAATGCTTCATAGCCACATATTTATATATGGCTTATTTTGGACCACAAGTTACAAAAGTCTTACCACAATTCTTAAACTTCGCTCCAAGGCAAACCATGACAACTATTTTGGAATGAAGGGAGTATATAATTTGTTAAACTGATTTGCAAGTTTGGAGCTCCACACGTATTCTCCATAAAAACAAAGAGTAACTATGAATCCCTAAATCTCATAAATAGGATTCATAAACTTGGTAAAAATGAGTACTAAAAATTGTTTGTTCTGGGCTCTGATACATATGTTGGAACTTTTTATTATTTAGATTATGAAGCATAAAACATTGAACATTTTAAATAATTATGATGAACTTGATGATTTTCACAAAGAATTTAATAAAGAATAGTTTAATCGAGAAAATTTAAATGAATCTATGATATTTCTTTTAGCACAGGATCGTTGAATAAAGTCAAGGAAGCGGTTGTTTTAGGCCTCAAACGTATAGAGGACTCCTCTTTTATTAATAAAATTATGGGTATACTTCTTTCTAGTTAAAAAGGCATGTATAATTTTTCTTTTTCAATTCTTTTCAATTTAAAAAGGAAAATATAGCCCCAATAGTAGAAACTTGTTGGCTAACTCCATTTTGCAATAGTTTAGAAATGTTCTTTAAAATATAATAGTCACTCTGATATTGATGGTTCAGACTTCAAAATAAAAGTATGAATGAAAATGATATAAGTAGAAGATAATACTCTAATTGATATATTAATTTAGATTAAAAGACTTGATTCTTTTCCAAATGTCTATATTGCTTATAGAATAATATTGATAATTCCTATTATTGTTGCCTCCACTGAAGAAGTTTTTCGAAATTAAGATTGATAAAATCTTATTTAAATCAAGAATGTCTCAAGAGAGATTGAACGACTTAGTCATATTGTCAATTAGAAAAGAATGACTAAAATAATTCGAATATAAAATAATAATTCATAACTTTAGAATTATATATATATATATATATATATATATATATATATATATATATAGAGAGAGAGAGAGAGAGAGAGAGAGAGAATAATTTATGGGCTCTTACTAAAGTTTCACTTAGGGCACGATCACTGTTGAGCCGCCCCTGATTTCCTTGATCCAACTTGAACACAAAATTTCTTATTAAACATGCTATAACATTGGGAAGAATACAAAAATAATCAACCCATAATTGTATCATATATCTAGTTAGACCTATCAAATACTAGTCATATTCTTCTTAACTATACATTACCTAAAATCAAGGGCATTAACATGATAAACTGATATATTGTGTTAATTTAGCCTAACATCCTAACAACCAGCCATAATTAGTATTCAAATATACCTAAAAGATATGCATATCAAGTACATACTTACTGAATATTGTCAGATAATTATAATTTTTCATAGTGAATGATATATGCATATCAAGTACATATTTATTGAATAAAGATCATAAAAATACAGTAAATAATATATACATATCAATTGCATACTTATTGAATATTATCAGATAATTATATATTTTTATAGTGAATAATATATGTATATCAAGTACCTACTTATTGAATAACGATAAAAAAAAATATAGTGAATAATATATGCTTATCAAGGTCATACTTATTGATTATTTTCATAAACTATAATTTTGCAAAACTAGTGAAATTTTGATATATCTTCTAAATTGGTGTGCAACTTTTTTCCTTAATATTACGTTTGAATATATGATACTCCGATGTGTATGACAAATGAATACAAAATACAAAAATAATTATACAAATCATGAGAAAAAGGGATAGTGGCAGCCAAACGGATAAGTAAACAAGAGAGAAAGCAATTTGAAAATTATTTGACTCATAATTGCTAACGTAAATCAAGGATATCAAATCAATTCTTAATTAATAAAAGTTATACATAATCCATTAAAATAAGAGAAGTACATCGTTATCCCTTAATAAATTGTTCAAAATATCCACCTCTTATAATATAACATATTGGTTAAAAAATGAGATAAAATATTCTATTTGTTTATATCGCCATATTTAAAAAAAAAAATGTGTTTAAACTTTGAACAAATCTTTGTTTAATGTTCACCTAGTATTATTTTTCTTATAAAGTTTCTCATTCAGCGTAAAATCTGGAGTGTAAAGCTAACTATTTTCAAATTTAAATGCAATTCATTTTTTATGTAATGGAGTAAAAAAAAAAAAAAAAAAGTAGCATATCACAATAACCAGAAAGGAAGAGGAATAAAAGAAACAAAATGAGATGTCTTTTTTCAATGCATCCGGTATGTAAGATCTAATAATCTGAATAATTCGATAACAGCGTAGTATCCAACTAACCCTCTTTGTAACGTCACTCAACTTTTTTTTTTACTTTTAGGACACTATCAGTGTGGAAGATAATCCAATAAACTCCATGGTAGGACTCAAGTACAAGATATATAAAAATATGATATTATAATTTGGTTAGGATACATGATAAGTGGTCTTGGAAATATATATCACCGAGAGATACAAGTAAAAATTTTGGCGTAAGGGCCTGTTTGGCGTGCGCTAATTGATTTGTAGCCGTTAAAAATAAATTCGCTGAGAAATAGCCACATTCGGATAAGTCCTAGTATTTATACTGAGAAACTTCAGTAAACTAACCCCAGTATAAAATACTGGGCTTTGAACAAGTTTTGTTCAAAGCCCCAATATTTTGTTATGGGACTTTATATAAAGCTTCAGTCCCATAATAAAATACTGGGGCTTTGAACGAAACTTGTTCATAGCCCCAGCATTTTGTTATGGGACTGAAGCTTTATATATAAAGTCTCATAACAAAATAATGGGATTTATTTATTTTGTTATTGGATAAAGTCCCATAACAAAATAATGGGACCTTTGAACATGTTAGTTCAAGGTCCCATTATTTTGTTATGGGATTATTTTGTTATGAGACTTTGTATAAAGCTTCAGTCCCATAACAAAATACTTTTGTTCAAAACCCCAGTATTTTATTATGGGACTAGTCTGGGGTGTTTTTCCAACGCTAATGGAGCGTAAGTGTGCGCGTGAATTTTTGGCTATTTCTCAATGAATTTTAAAACGGTGAATTAACGCTGTCCACCGGCCCGGTCCGATCCGGTTTCGGTGCGCCTTGGCCGGTCCGGTTCGGTCCGGTGTAAATGAAAAAAAAAATTCGAAACCGTCCCGGTACCGGTCCGGTCTAACGGTGCATTTGCACCAATGCTGGGTCATAACTGGTACCGGCAAGGGGAAACCGGTTCGGTTCTGGTTCGACCCGGTCCGATACCGGTTCGGTTCGTGTATTTTTTTGTCTTAATTTTTTGATTATTTGAAATAGATTAAAAAAATATGGTAGACTAAATAAACAACACAAAACACACATTTTATTCAATAATACGACAATACATTAAGTTGGAAATGCATAATTAAAGATTTAAACACTTAAAGTGACATACTAGAAACTAGAAATTAGAAAAAGACATAAATCTTCAACTTCAACGACTCAATTGTCGCGCTTGCGCAGATATATTTCACCATCACGAGCTGCCCATTTGGGGCTATGTTGGTTTTGCAAGTGAGTCCTAAACTTTCCTGTCCCTCCATGATTTGCTCCAGTTTGATAAATCTAAGTTTTCTTACAAAGAGTACACTAAGTAGTGCCAGTATCATGATTTTTCGTGATAAATTCCCAAACTTCGGATCTTCCAGTTCTTGGTTTGGAGGGACCTTCAGCAGTAGCACCTTGAGCTTGCAGCCATTTTTGCTAGACAATTTAGAAAATAGCCTTTGATAGAAAATTTTAGAGAGAAATGTATAGAAAATATTGAATTGTGATTAATTTGATGAAATTTGTGAGTATTTATAGGAAAATAGGTGGGAGAGGGCTGTTGGGGCGTTTATGGGGGTGGGGGAGGGAAAAATAGCCGTTTATGGCCGTTGCCAACGACTATTTTTCAAAAGAGGAGCTGAAATTTTTTTGTTGGACCGGTCTGGTCCGGTCCGGTTTGGACGATTTTTTTTTTTTTTGGCTTTTGTTTTTAATTTGTAAGTAGTTTTTGAATTTTAAATTTGACTAAATAAAAAATAATAAACACTTAAAAATTGATAGCAAGGCATATAACTTGCTATTTTTTTATGTAGTTATTTCTTATTATACTAACTAGTATTAAGTATTTAGTATTTTAGTATTTAGTATTTAGTATTTAGTATTTAAGTATTAAATTGCAAAAGTATAACGGAGAATATATAAAAAAGAATGATAACTTAATAGCAAGACAAAGCACTTGTTATTTTTTCAAACTTAATATTAAGTATTAAGTTAGTAGTATTTAGTATTTAATATTTAGTATTTTCTATTTAGTATTTACTAGTTAGTATTTAAGTATTGAATTGCAAAAAGGTATAACAAAGGATAATTGAGAATATAACAAAGGATGATAACTTAATAGCAAGACATAGCACTTGTTATTTTTTCAAAATAAATACTAAGTATTAAGTTAGTAGTATTTAGTATTTAGTATTTAGTATTTAATATTTACTATTTAGTATTTACTAGTTAGTATTTAAGTATTGAATTGCAAAAAGATATAACAAAGGATAATTGAGAATATAACAAAGGATGATAACTTAATAGCAAGGCGTAACGCATTTTATTGAATAATTTTTGATTTTTTTTAAAGTACATAGTACATACTACATAGATATTAAATTGCAAAACTACATATTAATAAAAAAAACTTCTCATTTTCCGAATAATTTCTTCTGGCACCTCTGGAGGAACCGGTGGCAAAGATTCATCTTCTTCATAATCATTTTCATTGTTCACACTTCCATCACCTGATAAAATTTCGGTTGCTGCTTCTGCATCTGCTACTTCATCTTCTTCAGCAAATCCAAAATTTCTTCGCTCCGATCTAATCCAATCTCTGAATAATACGGCCATCTCCATTGCTTCTTCCTTCAATGAATGTCTATGATCTCCAATTTGTAATCTTCCTTGGCTAAACGCGCTTTCTGAAGCAATTGCTGATGCTTGAATTGTTAGAATATCCCGCGCCATTTTTGCTAAAATTGGAAAATGTGCTTGTTGATCCTTCCAAAATTGCAGTAGTTGATCGCTTCCAAAATACTCAATTTCCTTGCAACCATGAAGTAAATAAACATCAAGCTCGTTGAACCCTCCGCTACTCGATTGCCTGGTAGAAAGCCTTTGATTAAGGCTGGAAAACGTCCCAATCCGGCTGCAGCTCTTTTACTCGCCTGCGTTGAACTTGATCCAGCTCCACTTAGAATACTTGGAACAACATTACCAGCTGCACTCCTATATCTTTTATAAATCCGTTGGCAATCCACAATTACCTGCGCACAAGCTGTTTCTACACTTGGTGTTTCTTTATCAGTAATTCTCAAACTCCGATAAATTTCTCTAATAAGAATTTCGGTATTAAGCCGTTTAAAACAGGGATGTAATACATAAGCAATGCAATAAAGTGGTGGAATAGGAAAAAAATATTTTTAAAATTTTTCAATCATTGCTTCTACGACTTGTTCATAACCAGGCACTAATCTATAATCGTTAAGTAATTCTGCTATTCCAGCTATAAAATACAACATAGTAGTAACTGTAGGATAATATTGACCGAAAAATTCTTTAGTAGCATAAAAAAACTTTTCTAAAAAAAGAAGAAGACGCTCAACAAGTTTCCAATCAGATTCTTCTAGGTGATACTCTACAGTCACTTTGCCATTAAAATAACTAGTTATAGCCGCTCGTAAAGTGTAAGCAACAGACAAAGAGTCATATACAGTGTTCCACCTAGTTGAAACTTTCTTAGGAACTCTTCTAGGCTACAAACCTTCTTTCGTATACTCTACCTGAAAGTCCCTCCATCTATCCGGCTTTTTATATTTAAAAATATAACTAATTGCGAGTCTAACCTTCACAATAGTAGGATCAAATAACTGAAGGTCATCTTTTACAACTAAATTATATATATGACATGCACATCTAACATGAAACAATTCTTCAAAAGGGGGATGCAATGCGGATCTTAACTTACCAATAGCAAAATCATTGTTTGCAGCATTATCAAAAGTTATACTTAAAATTTTGTCACTAATAAAATACGTCTTACAAATATCATTTACTTCTCTCTTAATAAATGTTCCCTCCCCTATGTGGTTCATCAACAACACTATTTGCTAAAATTCTTTTTTGCATTACCCAGTTAGGATCTATCTAATGACAAGTGTTAAATAATCATACCCATTAATACCACGACCCAAATCAGTAGTAATACAAACTCTACAATCAAAGTGATAAAACATATATCGTAAATATTATCTACATTCATTTTTAAATTTTATAATATCAATTCTAACAGTAGTTTTTGGAAAACCTTGAAAAGATGGATTACATACGGTTTGAAGATAACGAACAAAACCAATACAAGAAGCAAATGTAAAAGGTAAGCATTCTACCGCAATCATTTTTGTCATTTATTCCCTATCTTTCTTCTTATCATAATGCATGAGCCCCCCGGTCACTGGGTTAATTTTCTGTTGAACTCCACTACCTTACGATGGATCCATTCTGTTTTCTGATCGAGTGCCACCCGGCCTCTTTTCCCATTCATCCTTATAATGGTTTTCTAAGTGTGTTCTCAACTTCCCTGTCCTACCATGATGCTTGCCGGTTTTAAAAATCCCAAACTTTTTTACAAAGATTACATTTAGCGGTCTGAGCCGAAATATTTTTAGTCATAAATTTCCACACATCCGATCTATCCGGTCGTACCGCTGGTTCTCTACTAGGAGGCATATGTGGTAATTCAGATTCAGTTTCTTCAGGTTCATCATGAAATTGACTAGTGGGTGTTTCATATTCTAAATTAACCCCTTCGGTATTTTCTTGATATCGTGCCTCTAACATATCATTATCTAGTGGTTGATCAAAATCAAAATCATGATAAAATTGCGTGACATCTTCCTGAGTAAAATCATCTAGATGAGCTAGAAGTACCAATTGGTCTTGTACCTAAAGCACGACTACGTTTATCATCCCCCCTCGGTTAGAAGTACGTGATCTACGACCGCTACCCGTACGCCCAGTAATTGATCTCCACAGTCCAGACATTATTATAATTTATAAGTAAAGCAAACAAATAAATTACTAAAATATGCTAGAAACAATATTGCACAAAAATTAAAATAGATAATAAGAAGTAAGAAAGAGTTTACTTGATGTCGTGAACTTAGAATGTAGAAATTAGGAAGTGAAAGTTGAAACTTGACCGGAACCACACCGAACAATTTTCAACTTCACTCCAAATATTTTTTTGTAATGCAATTTAGCACTTAAATCCTTTTTGCGAGAGCAAATTTGAATTATTTAGCAAATAGCCTTTGTAGAAATAAGAGAGATTGAGAGAGAATATTAGAGAAATTGTGAATAAATTGATGAAAAATGGTGGTATTTATAGAAAAAAATAGGTTGGGGGATATGGGGGCACCTAGGAGGGTGGGGGAGCAAATATGGCCATTTTTGACCGTTGGGCCAACGACTGTGGGTGAAAGAGCCATTGCCCAACGGCTATTTTTGCACTCAAAGAGCCCAATTTTTTTTATTTTTTTCGGTCTGGTTCCGGTCCAAAAAAATCCGGTCTGGTCGACTCAAATGGGGGGTGACGGGTCGGGGGACGAGCCGTGCCAATTTTTTTTTATTTGGTCCGGTTTACGCCGGTCCGGTCCGGTGAAAACCGGACCGTTGGACAGCCTTACGATGGATAAAAATCTTTGAGTGCGTCCAAAAATGGCTACGCATCAAAATTTCCCGAGGTACAACACTAATTAAAGTAATGCAAAATTTTACACATAGAATCCTAAAGAAAAGTCCCTTCGTGGCTATACATTAAAGAGGCATCTTAAGTGGGCTTAATAAATCTCATGGGAGCAAAACCAAGCAGCTCATTAAGTCTTTTAGCTACATTAGCATAAGTGGGATTCTAAAGGACCGTGTATGTTCCTTTGCTTGGGACGTGAGAAGCAAAAATCTCTACAACACAGAGAACAAGTAGGCAGAATTATGTGCAGCAAGGTATCTTCGAAAATCCTTCTAGGTTTCAATCATCTAAGAAAGCTTAAGGTGAAAGTTTGTAGCAATTACTAGTCCTGGTTCAAGAAGTTTTGCTCAAGACCTCAAGGAGGGGAAAAGTTGGTGTTCTTCAAGGAGGTAAAATCTTTACTTCATCCCAATATATATATGATAGAAAAAAAAAGCTTAAGGAACGAGTTTAGGAATTGAGTTAATTATTTCGTTTATGTATTAAGCCAACCCTAAAGGTGGGGTATTCTTGAGATGGAATGAACTGCTGAAGGAGATAAATATTATGATTTTGGCAAAGATGAAGCGATTTTATGATCTTAATGAATCTAGTGAATTATTTCATGTTGGATACTAAGTTATTAAATATGAAATTTTGGATTAATAGAAGATTCGTATAGATGGGTTCTTGTAGCTAAACCGCAAACTTTACACTGGTTATGTTAAATTCAATTGAGTATAACTTGATAGAATTGAACCATGCATTGTAGATTGTGAATTCCTTGATGTGAGTGGATTGTTTTGGAGCACACGTTTAGGCCTGAGGAGTAGTTGAGGTGAGTTGATATAACCCTTTACTAAAGAGATTTTACTCACAAAAGTCCGCCTATAAAGTATTTGATAAAATTCCTTAAAGAGCTAATATGTGCTTAATTGGAGCGAGAAAGTGCATATTAGCTAAACCATATTCTAGTTAACGTTCAAGATTTTATAATGGAGTTATGCACATTTATGTTCATATTTTGTTATATTTAATTTACGCGATTTTATATGTCAAGTTTTTATGAATTAAATAATAATTAAAAATATTTTGAACGATCCTTTCATGTGTTCATGTCATGTTTGACTCAAGAGTATTATAGTTTATATTCATAGATTATGTTCAAGAAATTTATTGGAGCTTAAAGTGGCTAAGTAAAGTTTTATGAAAATATTTTGAGAGTTACCTTTAGATTCTCAGAAGGGTCTCGTGACCTTTAGTGGTTATTACTGACCCCGAAACTACTCGTGCCAAAGTGGGAGTTTGTTATAAGATTTGCCTGACACGGCCAAGGCACAAAACGCGCAGCATGCTATCACCTGGAACTGTGTGGCGCCACAGTGAAGGGGTCTATTCGATCAGGCGGGGATCAAATCCATGCCGATCACATGGTGACTTTATGGAATCATGTTATGTCAGAGTTAATTGGTACTCCCTAGAAAAGAAAAGAAACTATTATTTATATGCAATTAAAGTTCAGGATTTTATTGTTTCACGTGATTTCAGTTATCTTTAAATGTTTTAAGTTCTCATGGTTTTAATGAATTATGTGCATTTCAAGTTTCTTTCAAATATCTCGTTCCCACTTTAATGAGGGTCGTTGAGACTCACTAAGTACTGCTGTGGTGTGCTGATGTTCTCTTCATGGGATATGTCAATGTAGGCACAGATTTTTGCAGGCAAGCAGGCTATGAGCTAGGATGTCCTCCCACTATCCGGTCAATTGCTGAGCTCCGCATTTGTTCGTGGAGATTCTTTATTTTTCCAAACTTTCTCATTATTAGTAGTAATGTCAGGTATAAATTCTTAGAGGCTTCATAGACGGTTTAACAGTTGGGTGTGGTTGTCCATTTTGCATAGTTTTGCACTACATTATAAAGTTAGTTATCTTATAAATACAATTTTAAAATTGGCTTTTTATTGAAGTATTTCTTTAAAGATTACGTCATTGACATAGCATGACAGATATAGAATATCACAGACAAGTTTCGAGGGTTCACTCGGTCAAGTTCAGGTATCAAATGTCGGTCGCAGCTCGTTCAAAAAATGGGTCGTGACAAACTTGGTATCAGAGCATCATGTTTAAAGTGTCCTAGGGGTCTATGAAGCCGTGTCAGTAGTGTCTCGTTTATCAGTATGAGGGCCCCATATCTATAAACGAGGGGCTATAGACATTTAGGAACAGTTTTCTATTCTTTCTCATGCTAGATTGTGCGTTAAAGCCTAAAGTGAGACTCCGACTCCTACTTCCGTCGACCAGTGAATTTATTGAAAAGCGCTACACGGTCAGAGAATGTAGGAGCTAATGCTTACTTAAAGTCACAACTATTTGATATATGTTGTGTCAGGTGTTAGTTGTCCTCGAAATGGGAATGCAGACGAAGGTCAGGAATAAATTAAGATATATGTGGCCAAAAAGGTAATTGAGATAAAAGAGGCAATCCGAAGTGGGATTCAACAGATTATAACTAACATAAAAATGGCATAGACTTATAAAAACAAGGATGAGATGATATCGCCGAATATCCTCAAAGTTGGAATGGAAATTGCTAGGAGTTACAACTAAGCAGATGTGTTGGAGAGAATCAAGCAGTCGTATTTCTGTGCTACGCGTAGACTCTATCGGGATCCTAGAAAGCCCAATCACGACAACGACCCACATGGATCAAAGGTGATGAAATATGAAGGGAAATATATTGAAAGGTCTGTCCATAAGTTGAAATTGAATTAAGTTCGAAGCCATAATACTGACAAGTCGGGTACAAAGGAAAGATGAGTAACCAAGAACCGAGACGGAAAGATACAACCTAAAAGTTGAAAGATAAGATAAATTGGCTAGGGAGAAAATCAATTTGGTGACAACATCAAGCTTTACCAAGTTATGTATGCCTAGTCGTGCGATGGTTCGGAGAAAAAATAAGATCAAGTATGGGCAAATGAAAATGCTCTTGGTAGAGTCAACTAGAATTGAATATTAAGAAGGATCCAATTTTCATGTTATAAGCAAGACAAATGTTACAAATATCAGTTGAAGCGAATAACAGACCTTCAACCAGCTATTACGTGATGCATTTTCTTAAGGCCGTAGACTCCTTAAAATGGTAATGATGCATTCGAGGCTACAAAAGTTGTGAAAAGGAGCATAAATACATGAAAATGTGCCTAAAGTCTTGCGTATATTGTGTTTAGATTTTGGCCACAGGCGACCTATATGATTAAAAGGTGGATGTGAGAATAATCGTGTCTTTACGAGTTAAACCCATAAACAAATAGTATGCATGTAAATACATAGTGCACTGAAATGTATTTATTTGTTGATAACATGAATTTCCAGCTAGCAAAGGAGAGATATTATGATGCTTAAAAGAAATGCCAGACCCGGACCAAAAAGGTTGTGAATATCCAAAATATATTTTTATGCATGCAGATAGTTATGATAAAGCAAAGCAGTTTTTAGATTTTGTACAGAAGCAACATGAAATTGCAGGGAGCATCACTTTCTCAAGTCCAGTTGAAGGTGACAATTCAAAGAGTCTTAAGAAATAGTACCGATAAGGCTTGGTTGTAAGGCGTGCAACTTACCACAGCCTATATGAAGCTCAATAAGGTTCATACACTTGATTAGCGATTTTTGAGGTGTGGTAAAGTTTTACACAATAGAAGCCAAGAGAGGCAACATAATGAGTGTTAATCCTACAGGGTGGTCAGACATTAAGTATGCCAGGAGCTTGATGGTGGAAATAGCCACTAGTTGAAATAACTGCTAACTACTCATAGCAAGAGAAATGAGTAGTGATCGATAGGAGACTCAGAAAAAGCGGTTATGACTCGAAGAAGTATAGAATATTATGGAAATATTAAGCCGTTGGTGCAAAGCATATTTAAGAATATATCGTCAATATTATGATACATGTAGACCTAATGATCAATTTCTTGAAAACCTTATATGTAAGGCAAGGGTTGAAATTTACAAAGGTAACTTCGCTCTAAGAAGAGAATGCATGAAAAAAGGGGTACTTCGCCGCAAGGACAATGAATGATCGACATGCTACCATTGTGAATCATTTCACTTAAAGGGATGGTCCTATAAAGTATAAAAAAAATGTTAAGCGCACACCTCAGCCCCTTCGAGTGAGAATCTTGATAAGCAGAGCTAGTTTATAGTTGACCCTAAAAAAAATGTCCTTGATATGCATCTAGCACAAATTAAAATAGAAAGAATTGTGTGAATCAAACTTTCCTAAATTTTAGATCCTAGGATCAGACTCGATGGTGAGGAAAAAGAAAATCTTTATGGACCATCAGGTTGTTCCAAATAATTATGCAGCTAGGGAGGGATGCGAAGTCCTTAAGGTGATAATAGCATCAAGGTCCTTGACATTATCTTGGATAGTACCAGGAAATTCGATTTGATGAGGAGACAAAATACAGGCATAGACATTCTAGAGTATTCGACGAGCAATTCCTACAAAATTTGTGAAGTTATGAAGTAAACCACCTGCAGAACCAATCACTTACGAAGTTAGACATCCTACCAATTTGTTATGCAACTCCAATTATATCAACCAAGTGAAGGGAGAGCCAAGTCACCTCTTTGAGGGTGAGTAAGGTAAGTACGGGTTATGCTACACATGGGAAGAGGTAAAAAGGAATGTGTGAGAAAGATATAAAAGTATGCTACACATGGGAAGAGATAAAAAGGAATGTGTGAGAAAGATATAAATGAATAATCCATGCAGACAGAGCTATGTTGATAGATGATGTCTTATAATAGGAGTCGTAAAGAGAAATGGTGCACTCTAATGTGTGATTTATGAGAAAGTTTATGTACTTTGAGAAGAAGAGCAAGGTGATGCCCCAAACCTATTGGATCTTAAAGAATTATAAAAGTCATGAGGATGAAGCGACTTAGAGGGAATTATATTTTGAAGTTGCATTCAATTCACTCCATGTTATGTGTCAACCTATAGAAATTTGTGCATAAACCTAAATATTTGTCTTTCCAGAACGTAAAGGATAAGAAGATGAAAAGCGGAAAGTCGCAAACTAAAATATTAAGAGCTGAAAGTTGGGACAATATGACAAAATCGCTAGCAAGCGAACTTATGGTGGGACTACACTTTTATGGAACCTGTATATGAACATATATAGCAGAATCTGGTCATAGACCAGTTCGGTAGCTTGAAAAGACAAGACAACTAATCATACACATTAAGTATGAGCTAGAAGAAAAGGAAGCAGGCCATGAATCTTGATGATGGTCTCATTCTCAAGGAATAATTGATGTGTTAAAGCAAAGCTTGCTAAAAGGAGCATCTTAATAATTGAAGTTGAAGTGCTACTTCTTTATGAATTCAATTAATCATCTTGTATGACAAACAAAAATTATACAGCAAGTTTAGATTTAGAATGTGCTGGGATTGGTTAGTTCATATTTATTTTGGAATCATAGATAGTGGTGTCAACTGTCATGTGTGGTCTAATATTAAGGTACTTTTATTTTAAGGTCATGAAAGTCCTGCATAAAACAAGTTTTATGTTGTCCTTGAGGAGTAGTAGACTTAGAACATATTCAGGAGTGGCTTCATAGAAATTCAAGGACATGGAATGAGGAATAAAGTATATAAGCTCTTAAAAGTTTTGAAAAGTTCTCGATTGTCATAAATGTGCAAATTGTGACACCTTATATGTTTCCATAAGATATATATGCTCGTGGGAGGCTATAAGTTGATTCTTGAATGTGGGAAATCATTATGTAGGACTGCTATATTAAATTGCACCAGTTAAAATTTTAGGATAGTCAAATTTACAAAGGAAACTATGATGAAATTTTGAAAAGATCCGATACTTAGCCAAATTTTTAGGTCACAAGTAAGTTGAGAATGTGGCGATAAGACACAAGATCCCATTTTGAAAATGCAATCCAAAAGGGGATTAGGACCTAACCATCAAGAGCCAAGCAAGAAGGGTGCGAGGACGCAAGGGCAAGTGCTTCGGAGATGAGTCGAGGGACCAAAGAAGCGAGGAGAAACGCCCAAGACCCTTCCCAGGCTGAGGAGGAGCGCCCAGCTCCTAGGAGGGGCGCCCAGACTCCCCATGATCCAGGCGGAGCGCCCAGCTATCCAGGCGGAGCGCCCAGGCAACACCTTGCCCAGGCGGAGCGCCCAGCTTCCCAGGCGGAGCGCCTAGCACACTAGGCTGTGTGCTCACCACCAGGCAGAGCGCCTCCCACCCAGGCGGGGCGTCTAAGACGCTGAAGAGGCCAACATTTGGCTTGAACTTCCTATTTTGCCCCTCAGTGTTATGTATGGCCTTAGCTTGGCTTGAGGGTATTTTAGTCATTTCACCTAGTCTTGTGAAAAACTATAAATAGGATACTTAGCATTTCATTTCATAACTTACCTTGTATGAACAATTGAGAAGAGAGAATTGAGAGAAGGCCGAGCCTTTCTTGATAAAGCCCGAGGCTTTATGTATCTCATCAACTTGGAACTATGGAGATCGACACCTAGTTTGAATCCATTGTAAGGTTCGAGTTTCACTTTCTCCCTTTGGATAATTAAATTCTTGTTTGAATTGTTTATCCGTTCTTTCTTCTAATTCTTGTCTTCCTAGTCTTGAACTTCTCGATATCTTAGATATCTCGTTATCAAATTTACTTGCTTCCGCTCGTTTATCGTTTAGTTTGCTTCCGCGTATTTTCCATTGCATCAGTTGGTATCAGAGCAAGGCTCGGGTTATGTCCTTACAAACCCCCGTTCCTTGTTCAACATGTTAGTATTGTTGTTGTTGTTGTGATTGTTCTTGAAAATTTGAAGAAAAATAAAAAAAATTGAAAAACTAGAAAACTCAAGAAAATTAGGTAGATCCGGTTGGAATCGTATCCCCAAGTATTAAAAAGTATTGGGGTTTGTTCCTTATAGTATTCCCGTCGTTTTGATACCCATATATCACAATTTGGTGTTACGAATCAAAATTTCCAAAATCAAAAAGTTTGAAAATTCTTGAAAATGCTTCAATCTTGAATCGAAGCTTGTTGTTATTTGTTTGGAGTTGAAAACCATTGGGGATTTGTTTATATAGTTGAATACACCTTTGGGTATCATTAGTTTTGTGTATCGGGTTGAAATCGAACCAAAAAGTTGGCCAAAATCACAAAAAACCCGTTTGGAAAAATGCTGAAAATCGCGTCCAGGCGGAGCGCCTAGGACCTGGGCGGACCGCCCACTTCTTGTGTAGTAAGGTCAGCTAGGCGGATCGCCTCCCACCCAGGCGGAGCGCCTCCCACATCTGGGTGGAGCGCCTCCCCCACTGGGCGGAGCGCCTAGCCCTGAAACGGCTCGGATTTGTTTCCGTTTCGTTCCTTTTGTGTTCTGTTGGTTTCCTAACTTCTTGGTTAGTGTTTTTAGGGTAATTGGCCTACTCTATTGACACTAATCCTTGAGCGTATTAGGACACTCGTGCGTAGAGGAGATTAGAATTCAAAGAAGAGTCGTACAACTCCTTTTGGCCTCAAGTGCGCACTTTAAATAGCCGTCCGTACATCGAGTCTCATTAACTCCATTCCGAACTTTAACTTGGACATACTAGTTGTGATCACCTTGGTTCCCAAGTTGTTAAGGCTCGCCTTTGAGTGTTCATAAATCGAGTGATACACGTGAGGGGGTGACTTTTGGGAGGTTTTGATCTTTTGGTGTTGCAATTATGTCGGATGATGAATGTGGAGGTTATGGCTCATGTGGAGACGAGGGAGACTACGGTTCCTACGAGGGCGATGATGGATCTTGCTATGATGACTCGGGGGACTATGGCTCGTATGAGGATGAAGCGGCTCACTATGAAGATCGTGAGGTTGATGACGACTATGAAGCTCATGAAGATGAATTTGATGAATCTAATGCTTCAAGTCAAGAAATCGAGGATGGTGACGCTTCAAGGTACATTGATCCTACTTACTCTACTTGTGATGAATTTGAGCATGTAGATAGTGACATAGAGGGAATTGATGATGAGGGTGAGCATTATTCATTTGCATCTTCTCTTGGTGTTGCTAGTGGTGTGCAAGGGAGTAGTAGAGGTCCTTCCATTAGTATGGGAGGAGGTGGTGGTTGTTCCGTGGAAAAGAAGAAGCTTGCATCTTCTAGGTACGCTAAGCGACCTAATGCTTCTAATTCCCATGAGGAGGATAGTTTGAGAGATGGTGTTGCTTTTGCTACAAAGAGGTTATATGCTGTGAGGGGCGTGGATGGTTGTAGTAGGAGTAGTACTATGGGCTATGGGACCAAGGCGAGAGGCACTTATGGGTTCCATGGCAAGGATCCTTCCTTGACTTCCAACAACGTTGCTAATGTTGGGAGAGTGACGGGAAGTGGAGGTTGTTCTAGTGGTGTTGCCACTAGTGGAGGGAAAAGGAAGACCCAAGTTGTCGGAGTTGACACTTGTGGGCATTCAAGTTCTCACTTGGATGCCAATCTACAACACTTGGGTAGATGTAGGTTCGTTGTTGAGGTAGATGGTATTGGAGGATACTTGCTCAAGATTGGTGGTACCGATGCCAATTGTATTAGCACCTCTTTGGTTGATAGGCTTAGGATACCATGCCATAAGCTAGAGCATCCTTATGAGTATGATGGAGTGTGGGTTTCTAAGGAGGCTCGGGTACTCATATCTCATAGGAACTATAAATGCTATGTGTGGTGTGATGTGTATCCCATGCGTCATGTTGATGTGTGGATAGGTGACCGGTGGTTGGAGGGGAAGAGGGTGCAATATAGTGTGGTGAAGGGTGCGTATCTTGTGGGCGTAGGGCAAAGAGTTTATGACTTTGTGCCTTACCGGGCGATGAGCTAAGTGCCTACTAGTGCACCTTCTTTGGCTAGGCAAAGGAGCAAGGATCGGGAACTTCATTCCATGGGCAACAATGTGCAAACAAGAAGTTCTACAAACACAAGCAATGGTGGGACTAGTGCTACAAAAGAGTTGGCGAATGTCAACAAGGTGAGCCCGAAGCCACTTCCAAAGCCGAGTGGTTCACCAACAAAGAAAAAGGAGACATCAAGTGATGGGTCTCCTAGTCCTAGATTCCGGGTTGACGTGAAAAGTCCACCTACTCCGGCTATGGGTATTCTTGGGTCTCGACCCAATTCGCCCGAATTTGAGAGACAAAAGATAGAGAGGAGTAAGGGAGCGACCGGTGACAACTCTCGAGTGGAAAAAGGAGAGGTTGTGTTGAGTGATGTGAGTGGGTTGTCACCACCCGAATCTACACCCGACCTTGAAAAGAAAATGAGGGAAAAGAAAGAGGTAAAAAGAAAAATTGAGAGTGAGGACACCCCTTATTCTAACCTTAACCCTTTATCTTTTTCTTCTACTTGTTTGAGTACTTGTGTAGGTATTCTTGGAGGCAAACCGATGGAGCCTCAACCATGTTCAAAGATGGAAAGACAAGGTGAAGGAGATGCCGAATGTGAGCTACAAGGTGGAGACATTCATGACACTTCAAGTGCATTGAGTGAGCAAAATGGCCACTCAAAGGTATGTGTTAGTTCTTCCTTCCTTGAGCATGATACTTCCTTGTCTTGTGATATCATTTGTGAAAACTCTAGGCTAGCTGATGATTTGTATGATTACAATGTGTTTGCAACTAGTGTAGAGCCTTTGGTCAACTTGTGTGTGAAAATGAACCACTAGTTGAGAGGGTTGAAAAGCCACATCATGATGTGAGCTCGATTTTCATTGAACCTCTCCTTAGTGAAAATGTTGAAGTTGACCTTGTGTGTGAACCTTGTTATGACACCCCACCCATATTTGATAAAGGAGAAGATGAATTGCATGATGATATTATTCTTCCCTTTGATTGCTTAATTGATAGTGGTGGTCCCTTGTGTCGTAGTGAGGGTAGATTTAACCTTGAGGAGTCTCTTGAGTGTGAGATGGATCGATTTATTTTCGGTGACTCCTTGAGTGAGAGTGAAGGACCTAGTATGGATACTATGCTTTTGCGTAACCATGAATTTGAGGTGCATGACTTTACATTTTTAATGTTTGAAGGCAATCTCATTTGTGGTGGTGAATTGTATCGGACTAGGGTCGGTAATAGAGTCGAACCTCCATGGTTTGTAAAGTTAGGCTCTAGGGATGATCCATTGTTTGGGACTCCAAGTGAGGAGAGTAGTCTTGATATTAGTCGTGTTGACTTTTCTTCTAGTGGTCCTAGCCTTCGTTGTGTGGACTATAATGATGAAGAACCTATTTTGGAGACTTTCCTTTGGAGTTTGACTAGTGAGGAGGATTGCCTTAGGGTTGATTTGGGAGGTGAGGAGGTACCTCTCGGTGTGTGTAAGAATGCTCTTAAGAAGGGGAATGGAGTAGTCGATGTTAGTTGTGAGTTGAACTATTTTACTTAATCCATCCCATATGTTGAGCACACCTTGAGTGATGAGCATTCCATAGCCGATGTGTCACATTGTGATAAAATTGATTTGAAGGCTTGGTATGTTGATAGTAAGCTTAGGGATCATAGGGAACGTGATTGCTATATCTTGCATGTTCCATACTCTATTGATGTCTTTGCTTGTTCTTGTGTTGAATGAACTATCTTGTGGGGTCAAGTACTTGTTGTTTCCTTGGGAGACATAAGCTTTTTACTTGTTATTGATGCTTGGCTCTATCATAAGAGTGTGTTTTCTACACTTTTGGAACTAACCTACTCTTGTAGTATGAGATATTTTTGTTTGTGTTATCTTTGGGTGTAGGTTTTGATGGTTTGATTTCAAGGACGAAATCCTTTCAAGAAGGGGAGGATGATGCAATCCAAAAGGGGATTAGGACCTAACTATCAAGAGCCAAGCAAGAAGGGTGCGAGGACGCAAGGGCAAGTGCTTCGGAGATGGGTCGCGGGACCAAAGCAGCGAGGAGAAACGCCCAAGACCCTTCCCAGGCTGAGGAGGAGCGCCCAGCTCCTAGGAGGGGCGCCCAGACTCCCCATGATCCAGGCGGAGAGCCCAGCTATCCAGGCGGAGCGCCCAGGCAACACCTTGCCCAGGCGGAGCGCCCAGCTTCCCAGGCGGAGCGCCTAGCACACTAGGCTGTGTGCTCACCACCAGGCGGAGCGCCTCCCACCCAGGCAGGGCGTCTAAGACGCTGAAGAGGCCAACATTTGGCTTGAACTTCCTATTTTGCCCCTCAGTATTATGTATGGCCTTAGATTGGCTTGAGGGTATTTTAGTCATTTCACCTAGTCTTGTGAAAAAACTATAAATAGGAGACTTAGCATTTCATTTCATAACTTACCTTGTATGAACAATTGAGAAGAGAGAATTGAGAGAAGGCCGAGCCTTTCTTGATAAAGCCCGAGGCTTTATGTATCTCATCAACTTGGAACCTATGGAGATCGACACCTAGTTTGAATCCATTGTAAGGTTCGAGTTTCACTTTCTCCCTTTGGATAGTTAAATTCTTGTTTGAATTCTTTATCCATTCTTTCTTCTAATTCTTGTCTTCCTAGTCTTGAACTTCTCGATATCTTAGATATCTCGTTATCAAATTTACTTACTTCCGCTCGTTTATTGTTTAGTTTGCTTCCGCGTATTTTCCATTGCATCAGTTGGTATCAGAGCAAGGCTCGGGTTATGTCCTTACAAAACCCCGTTCCTTGTTCAACATGTTAGTATTGTTGTTGTTGTTGTGATTGTTCTTGAAAATTTGAAGAAAAACAAAAAAAATTGAAAAACTAGAAAACTCAAGAAAATTAGGTAGATCGGGTTGGAATCGTATCCCCAAGTATTAAAAAGTATTGGGGTTTGTTCCTTATAGTATTCCCGTCGTTTTGATACCCATATATCACAATTTGGTGTTACGAATCAAAATTTCCAAAATCAAAAAGTTTGAAAATTCTTGAAAACGCTTCAATCTTGAATCGAAGCTTGTTGTTGTTTGTTTGGAGTTGAAAACCATTGGGGATTTGTTTATATAGTTGTATACACCTTTGGGTATCATTAGTTTTGTGTATCGGGTTGAAATCGAACCAAAAAGTTGGCCAAAATCACCAAAAATCCGTTTGGAAAAATGCTGAAAATCGCGTCCAGGCGGAGCGCCTAGGACCTGGGCGCGGACCGCCCACTTCTTGTGCAGTAAGGTCAGCTAGGCGGAGCGCCTCCCACCCAGGCGGAGCGCCTCCCACAGCTGGGCGGAGCGCCTCCCCCACTGGGCGGAGCGCCTAGCCCTGAAACGGCTCGGATTTGTTTCCGTTTCGTTCCTTTTGTGTTCCGTTGGTTTCCTAACTTCTTGGTTAGTATTTTTAGGGTAATTGGCCTACTCCATTGACACTAATCCTTGAGCGTATTAGGACACTCGTGCGTAGAGGAGATTAGAATTCAAAGAAGAGTCGTAGAACTCCTTTTGGCCTCAAGTGCGCACTTTAAATAGCCGTCCGTACATCGAGTCTCATTAACTCCATTCCGAACTTTAACTTGGACATACTAGTTGTGATCACCTTGGTTCCCAAGTTTTTAAGGCTCGCCTTTGAGTGTTCATAAATCGAGTGGTACACGTGAGGGAGTGACTTTTTGGAGGTTTTGATCTTTTGGTGTTGCAATTATGTCGGATGATGAATATGGAGGTTATGGCTCATGTGGAGACGAGGGAGACTATGGTTCCTACGAGGGCGATGATGGATCTTGCTATGATGACTCGGGGGACTATGGCTCGTATGAGGATGAAGCGGCTCACTATGAAGATCGTGAGGTTGATGACGACTATGAAGCTCATGAAGATGAATTTGATGAATCTAATGCTTCAAGTCAAGAAATCGAGGATGGTGACGCTTCAAGGTACATTGATCCTACTTACTCTACTTGTGATGAATTTGAGCATGTAGATAGTGACATAGAGGGAATTGATGATGAGGGTGAGCATTATTCATTTGCATCTTCTCTTGGTGTTGCTAGTGGTGTGCAAGGGAGTAGTAGAGGTCCTTCCATTAGTATGGGAGGAGGTGGTGGTTGTTCCGTGGAAAAGAAGAAGCTTGCATCTTCTAGGTACGCTAAGCGACCAAATGCTTCTAATTCCCATGAGGAGGATAGTTTGAGAGATGGTGTTGCTTTTGCTACAAAGGGGTTATATGCTGTGAGGGGCGTGGATGGTTGTAGTAGGAGTAGTACTATGGGCTATTGGACCAAGGCGAGAGGCACTTATGGGTTCCGTGGCAAGGATCCTTCCTTGACTTCCAACAACGTTGCTAATGTTGGGAGAGTGACGGGAAGTGGAGGTTGTTCTAGTGGTGTTGCAACTAGTGGAGGGATAAGGAAGACCCAAGTTGTCGGAGTTGACACTTGTGGGCATTCAAGTTCTTACTAGGATGCCAATCTACAACACTTGGGTAGATGTAGGTTCGTTGTTGAGGTTATGGTATTGGAGGATACTTGCTCAAGATTGGTGGTACCGATGCCAATTGTATTAGCACCTCTTTGGTTGATAGGCTTAGGATACCATGCCATAAGCTAGAGCATCCTTATGAGTATGATGGAATGTGGGTTTCTAAAGAGGCTCGGGTACTCATATCTCATAGGAATTATAAATGCTATGTGTGGTGTGATGTGTATCCCATGCGTCATGTTGATGTGTGGATAGGTGACCGGTGGTTGGAGGGAAAGAGGGTGCAATATAGTGTGGTGAAGGGTGCGTATCTTGTGGGCGTAGGGCAAAGAGTTTATGACGTTGTGCCTTACGGGGCGATGAGCTAAGTGCCTACTAGTGCACCTTCTTTGGCTAGGCAAAGGAGCAAGGATCGGGAACTTCATTCCATGGGCAACAATGTGCAAACAAGAAGTCCTACAAACACAAGCAATGGTGGGACTAGTGCTACAAAAGAGTTGGCGAATGTCAACAAGGTGAGCCCGAAGCCACTTCCAAAGCCGAGTGGTTCACCAACAAAGAAAAAGGAGACATCAAGTGATGGGTCTCCTAGTCCTAGATTCCGGGTTGACGTGAAAAGTCCACCTACTCCGGCTATGGGTATTCTTGGGCCTCGACCCAATTCGCTTGAATTTGAGAGACAAAAGATAGAGAGGAGTAAGGGAGCGACCGGTGACAACTCTCGAGTGGAAAAAGGAGAGGTTGTGTTGAGTGATGTGAGTGGGTTGTCACCACCCGAATCTACACCCGACCTTGAAAAGAAAATGAGGGAAAAGAAAGAGGTAAAAAGAAAAATTGAGAGTGAGGACACCCCTTATTCTAACCTTAACCCTTTATCTTTTTCTTCTACTTGTTTGAGTACTTGTGTAGGTATTCTTGGAGGCAAACCGATGGAGCCTCAACCATGTTCAAAGATGGAAAGACAAGGTGAAGGAGATGCCGAATGTGAGCTACAAGGTGGAGACATTCATGACACTTCAAGTGCATTGAGTGAGCAAAATGGCCACTCAAAGGTATGTGTTAGTTCTTCCTTCCTTGAGCATGATACTTCCTTGTCTTGTGATATCATTTGTGAAAACTCTAGGCTAGCTGATGATTTGTATGATTACAATGTGTTTGCAACTAGTGTAGAGCCTTTGGTCAACTTGTGTGTGAAAATGAACCACTAGTTGAGAGGGTTGAAAAGCCACATCATGATGTGAGCTCGATTTTCATTGAACCTCTCCTTAGTGAAAATGTTGAAGTTGACCTTGTGTGTGAACCTTGTTATGACACCCCACCCATATTTGATAAAGGAGAAGATGAATTACATGATGATATTATTCTTCCCTTTGATTGCTTAATTGATAGCGGTGGTCCCTTGTGTCGTAGTGAGGGTAGATTTAACCTTGAGGAGTCTCTTGAGTGTGAGATGGATCGATTTATTTTCGGTGACTCCTTGAGTGAGAGTGAAGGACCTAGTATGGATACTATGCTTTTGCGTAACCATGAATTTGAGGTGCATGACTTTACATTTTTAATGTTTGAAGGCAATCTCATTTGTGGTGGTGAATTGTATCGGACTAGGGTCGGTAATAGAGTCGAACCTCCATGGTTTGTAAAGTTAGGCTCTAGGGATGATCCATTGTTTGGGACTCCAAGTGAGGAGAGTAGTCTTGATATTAGTCGTGCTGACTTTTCTTCTAGTGGTCCTAGCCTTCGTTGTGTGGACTATAATGATGAAGAACCTATTTTGGAGACTTTCCTTTGGAGTTTGACTAGTGAGGAGGATTGCCTTAGGGTTGATTTGGGAGGTGAGGAGGTACCTCTCGGTGTGTGTAAGAATGCTCTTAAGAAGGGGAATGGAGTAGTCGATGTTAGTTGTGAGTTGAACTATTTTACTTACTCCATCCCATATGTTGAGCACACCTTGAGTGATGAGCATGCCATAGCCGATGTGTCACATTGTGATAAAATTGATTTGAAGGCTTGGTATGTTGATAGTAAGCTTAGGGATCATAGGGAACGTGATTGCTATATCTTGCATGTTCCATACTCTATTGATGTCTTTGCTTGTTCTTGTGTTGAATGAACTATCTTGTGGGGTCAAGTACTTGTTGTTTCCTTGGAGACATAAGCTTTTTACTTGTTATTGATGCTTGGCTCTATCATAAGAGTGTGTTTTCTACACTTTTGGCACTAACCTACTCTTGTAGTATGAGATATTTTTGTTTGTGTTATCTTTGGGTGTAGGTTTTGATGGTTTGATTTCGAGGACGAAATCCTTTCAAGAAGGGGAGGATGATGCAATCCAAAAGGGGATTAGGACCCAACTATCAAGAGCCAAGCAAGAAGGGTGCGAGGACGCAAGGGCAAGTGCTTCGGAGATGAGTCGCGGGACCAAAGAAGCGAGGAGAAACGCCCAAGACCCTTCCCAGGCTGAGGAGGAGCGCCCAGCTCCTAGGAGGGGCGCCCAGACTCCCCATGATCCAGGCGGAGCGCCCAGCTATCCAGGCGGAGCGCCCAGGCAACACCTTGCCCAGGCGGAGCGCCCAGCTTCCCAGGCGGAGCGCCTAGCACACTAGGTTGTGTGCTCACCACCAGGCGGAGCGCCTCCCACCCAGGCGGGGCGTCTAAGACGCTGAAGAGGCCAACATTTGGCTTGAACTTCCTATTTTTCCCCTCAGTGTTATGTATGGCCTTAGCTTGGCTTGAGGGTATTTTGGTCATTTCACCTAGTCTTGTGAAAAACTATAAATAGGAGACTTAGCATTTCATTTCATAACTTACCTTGTATGAACAATTGAGAAGAGAGAATTGAGAGAAGGCCGAGCCTTTCTTGATAAAGCCCGAGGCTTTATGTATCTCATCAACTTTGAACCTATGGAGATCGACACCTAGTTTGAATCCATTGTAAGGTTCGAGTTTCACTTTCTCCCTTTGGATAATTAAATTCTTGTTTGAATTGTTTATCCGTTCTTTCTTCTAATTCTTGTCTTCCTAGTCTTGAACTTCTCGATATCTTAGATATATCGTTATCAAATTTACTTGCTTCCGCTCGTTTATTGTTTAGTTTTCTTCCGCGTATTTTCCATTGCATCAGAAACTCAAAGAACAATATTGTCGACATTCGAGGACGAATGTTCTTAAGTGAGAGGGAATGTAGCAACTTGGAAAAAAAATTGTAAGACCATCAATCCATCAAGTATGACAAATGTGGTAAAAAGGGGTCTAAGGGTAAGGCTCGGCTAACATTCAAGGACGATGTTTTTAACGGGAGAAGAATGTAATGTCACTCAATTTTTTTTACTTTTAGGACACTACCAGTGTGGAAGATAATCCAATAAACTCCATGGTAAGGCTCAAGTACAAAATATATAAAAGTCTTATATTACAATTTGGTTAGGATACATGATGAGTGGTCTTGAAAATATATATCACCGAGATGTACAACACTAGTTAAAGTAATACAAAACTTTACACATAGAATCCTAAAGAAAAGTACTTTCGTGGCTATATATTAAAGAGGTCTTAGGTGGGCTTAATAAATCTCATGGGAGCAAAACCAAGCAGCCCATTAAGTCTTTTAGCTACATTAGCATAACTGGAATTTTAAAGGACCGTGTCTGTTCCCTTTGCTTGTGACATGAGAAGCGAAAGTCTCTACAACACAGAGAACAAGTAGGCAGAATTATGTGCAGCAAGGTATCTTCAATAATCCTTCTAGGTTTCAATCATCTAAGAAAGCTTAAGGTGAAAGTGTGTAGCAATTACTAGTCCTGGTTCAAGAAGTTTTGCTCAAGACCTCAAGGAGGGGAAAAGTTGGTGTTCTTCAAGGAGGTAAAATCTCTACTTCATCCCAATATATATGATCGAAGAAACAGCTTAAGGAACGATTTTAGAAATTGAGTTAATTATTTTTGTTTATGTATTAAGCCAACCCTAAAGGTGGGTATTCTTGAGATGGAATGAACTGATGAAGGAGATAAATATTGTGATTTTGGAAAAGATGGAGCGATTTTATGATCTTAATGAATCTAGTGAATTATTTCATGTTGGATACTAAGTTATTAAATATGAAATTTTGGATTAATAGAAGATTCGTATAGATGGATTTTTGTAGCTAAACCACGAACTTTACACGGGTTATGTTAAATTCAATTGAGTATAACTTGATAGAATTGAACTATCCATTGTAGATTGTGAATTCCTTGATGTGAGTGGATTATCTTGGAGCACACGTATAGGTCGGAGGAGTAATCGAGGTGAGTTGATATAACCCTTTACTAAAGCATTACTCACAAAAGCCCGCCTATAAAGTATTTGATAAAACACCTTAAAGAGCTAATATGTGCTTAATTGGAGCGAGAAAGTGCATATTAGCTAAACCCTATTCTAGTTAACGTTCTAGAGTTTATCATGGAGTTATGCACATTTATGTTCATATTTTGTTATATTTAATTTACGTGATTTTATATGTCAAGTTTTTATGAATTAAAGAATAATTAAAAATATTTTGAACGATCCTTTCATGTATTTATGTCATGTTTGACTCAAGAGTATTATAGTTTATATCTATGGATCATGTTCATGGAATTTATTGGAGCTTAAAGTGGCCATGTAAAGTTTATGAAAATGTTTTGGGAGTTACTTTTAGATTCTGAGAAGGGTCTCGTGACCTTTAGTGGTTATTGCTGACCCCAAAACTACTCGTGCCAGAGCAAGAGTTTGTTATAAGATTTGTCTGACACGGCCAAGGCATAAAATGCGCAACATGCTATCACCTGGAACTGTGTGGTGCCACAGTGAAGGGGCCCTTTCGATCAGGCGGGATCGAACCCGTGCCGATCACACAGTGACTTTATGGAATCATGTTATGTCAGAGTTAATTGGTACTCCCTAGAAAAGAAAAGAAACTATATTTATATGTAATTAAAGTTCAGGATTTTATTGTTTCAAGTGATTTCAGTTATCTTCAAAGAAACAACAAATTTTTGAATTTTCTTACTTTTACCCCCTTTTTTTGTAAAATAACAACACCAACAACAAACACCAACAGTAACAAGAACGATAACAAGAACACGAAACGGAAAACAATGACACAAATGCACGAAAATTAAAGATAACGTCGAACAGGATTTGAGGTTATAAGAACAAGCTCAAACCGTGCTCTGATACCAAGATGGTGCAAGCTAAATCCGCTGATGAAGCCAACAACTGAAATCAATAGCGGAAAACAAGATAAAAGTTTGACACAACTTTACTTGCTTGAACGGCACCAAGAAACTAGTCTCGGTACGATTCAAGTAGAAAGAAAGAGCACCTAAACTATGCAACAATCCTCAAGAGAACAATGCCTCTTGCAAACTGAATGATCAAAGAGGAATTGTTCAATCGGATTCACTGAAAGCCACAATTTCCGAAGACCCCATCGGGTTTGCTCACATCTGAGACTTAAAAGAGTGATGCCCTTGGCAATTCTCATTCATTAATCAATATCCAAAAATTAGCTCCTTACAATGAAATGGAATAAGGTTTATATAGGAAATACTAAGGGTAAATTAGTAAAATGGTCACAAGTGACAAATAAAAACAAGCCATGCAGGGCTGAAATAAAGAGTGTTTGGCAGCCTTGACTTAGATGCTCGGTTGTTTGCTCGAACACATTTATCATCGGGTGCTCAGTTGACTTCGAACACAATTTGTTGTGTTCGGTTCTGTGCTGCTCAGCGCCAAGGGTTGGTGTTCGGTCACTTTGTCATCAGGCTCGCATTTGAGGATGTAGCCTTCGGCTCAAGAACTTTGTCATTCTTCCTCCGAACACATGCTTCCTCCGGACCAAGCCAGCTGAATGTGCATATCAAGTAGCAATTTGGCTTGATTTCGTGTCATTGGCCTCGGTGGATCATTTATTGACTTCGGTGGATTATCGAGCACTTGATCAGCACTTCGGGCTGCATCATCCTCCCCTTCTTGAGAAGATTTCGTCCTCGAAATTGCTTCAGCATCTGTCCCCGGTGCTTGGCCTACAACACACGGAGTTAAGTCAACAACATTGACAGTGTTGGACACATTATACTCACCTGGGAGGTCTATCACATAAGCATTGTTGTTGATCTTGCTCAGCACTTGAAATGGACCATCTCCTCGAGGTGTCAACTTTCCTTTCCTTTGGTTCGGGAATCGCCCTCTTCGGAGGTGAACCCAAACCCACTCCCTTCCTCAATTCCAACTTCTTTCGCCCCTTGTTCCTTTTCAATGCCACTTTGGCATAAGCTTCCTCGAGATTCTTCTTTGCATTGGCGTGCAACTCGAGCAAAGCTTTGGCTCGGTGAGTACCTTCAAAATCAATAATGATATCTCGAGGCAATGGGGTTAGATCAAGTGGAATTAAAGGATTAAAATCGTACACGCATTCGAACTGGGTCATATTAATCATTCGGTGCACCGTTCGATTGTATGCAAACTCCATCATGGGAAAACGATCAGCCCAGTTTCCGACCTTGCCTTTGGTCATTGCTCGAAGCAAAGATCCCAAGGTTCGGTTGACTTCCTCAGTTTGTCCATCAGTCTGAGGATGGTGAGACGTCGAAAATAGTAGTTTGGTGCCGAGGGCACCCCACAAACATTTCCAAAAATGACTCAAGAACTTCGAGTCTCGATCACTCACAATCATACGTGGCACACCATGCAATTTTAATACGCGAGCAATAAACAAAGAAGCAGCATGTTGTGCACAATCGCATTTCTTGCAAGGAATAAAGTGAGCCATTTTGGAAAATCGGTCAACGACAAAAAAGATGCTATCATGTCCTGCCCCCGACCTCGGTAACCCCAATACAGAGTCCATGGATATATCAACCCAAGGTCAATCAGGCACAGGCAACGGGGTATACAAACCATGAAGGTTGGACTTCGATTTAGCTTTCTTGCAAATGAGACAAGCGTTGCAAAGCTTTTCCACATCTCGTCGCATTTTGGGCCAATGGAACTGCTCGGTTAAGATACCAAGAGTTTTGTCGACACCGAAGTGTCCCATCAAACCTCCGGAGTGAGCTTCTCGAACCAAGAGCTCTCTCCACGATGACACTGGCATACAAACCCTCCCATTCTTGAAGAGGTAGCCATCCTGCCACTGATATTTCTCAACTCTTCCGCTACTCAAGATCGCGTCACGAACGCTTTTCAGCTTGGGATCGTCTTCGTACATCAACTTGATGCTTTCGAATCCCATGAGCCTCAAGGCGAGAGTGGTCGCTAAGGCAAATTTTTCTTGATAGCGCATCGGCCATAATATTGTCTTTTCCCTTTTTGTAATGAATTACATAGGGAAAACTTTCAATGAATTTAACCCATTTGGCATGTTTTCGGTTCAATTTCTCTTGACCTCGGAGATGCTTCAAGGATTCATGATCACTTTTAATTACAAATCCTCAAGGCCACAAATAATGCTGCCAGTGGGCGAGTGCTCGAACAAGGGCATACAACCCCTTGTCATATGTCGAGTAATTCAAGGTTGCGCCCTTAAGATTTTCGCTGAAGTAAGCGATTGGCTTCGATTCTTGCATAAGCACTCCTCCAACCCCAATTCCAGACGCATCACACTCGACTTCGAATGCTTTGCCAAAGTGAGGGAGTTGCAACAGCAGGGCAGAGCAAAGCCTCCGTTTTAACTCTTGGAAGGCCCTCTCTTGGGACTCTCCCCACACAAATAGATGGTCTTTCTTTACCAGCTCGTTCAAAGGAGCTGCTACGGTGCTAAAGTCTCGAACAAACCGTCGGTAAAAGCTAGCTAAACTATGGAAGCTACGAACTTGAGATACCGAGGTTGGAGTTGGCCAATCTTTGATGGCTTCGACTTTTGACTCATTGACTTCAACACCATTAGCACTCACAACGAATCCTAGAAAGACTACACGCTCGACACAAAAGGCACATTTCTTGAAGTTAGCATATAACTTCTCTTCTCTAAGCTTATCAAGCACTAGCCTTAGGTGTTCGATATGCTCATCCACAGATCTGCTATAAATAAGGATGTCATCGAAGTATACGACAACAAACTTATTTATGAACGGTTTGAGCATATGGTTCATCAGTCGCATGAATGTGCTCGGTGCGTTGGATAGGCCAAAAGGCATCACAAACCATTCATAGAGACAGAATTTGGTCTTGAATGCGGTTTTCCACTGGTCTCCGAGTTTCATTCGGATTTGGTAACCGGACCTGAGGTCTATCTTCGAAAAGCATGAAAAACCACTTAACTCATCTAGCATGTCATCTAATCGAGGGATAGGATGACGATACTTTACCGTGATTTTGTTGACTACTCGGCAATCAACACACAGTCGCCAAGTTTCATCTTTCTTCGGGACAAGGATAACAGGAACGGCGCAAGGACTCAAGTCTCTCGAACAAGGCCCTTATTCAGCAATTCATCAACCTGCCTTCGGAGCTCTTTGGTGTCTTCGGGATTACACCGGTATGCAGGCTTGTTGGGAATTTGAGACCCTGGTACGAAGTCAATTTGGTGCTCGATTCCTCTCAAGGAAGGCAATCCACCTGACATTTCTTCGGGAAACATGTCTCCGAAGTCCTGCAAAACACTTTGTACAAAACTAGGCAAATGGTTATCATTAGAAAAATCATCAGTAGAGTTTAGAAAAATACCCTTGTGCACGAGGAAAATCATCATTCGACCGGTTTTGTTGCCTCGTAAGTACTCCCGCGGTTGCATGATTGCACAAGTATTGTTGACCTCGGGCGGTAGAGTTTTTGCTTCGGCCACAATTGGTGTTCCGACAGGAGTCTTAGCTTTGGCCGCTTCTTTCAGCTCTCTCATCCGTTTATAGTCCTCACTGACTTGTTTTGGAGACAAAAGTTTGAGTATAAAACTCTCCCCTCCGAGCTTAGCAGTGTAAGTATTGGTTCGACCGTTGTGGATAACAGATCGATCAAATTGCCACGGTCGCCCAAGAAGCAAATGATAAGCTTGCATTGGGACCACATCAAACATCATCTCATCATGATAAGCCCCCACTTGATATTTTATCAACACTTGCTTCGCCACTCTCAGTTCTCCACACTCGTTCAACCATTGTAGGTTGTAAGGTCGGGGATGTTTAGAAGTAGGCAATCCTATTTGTGAAGCCAAAGTTTGGCTCACTACATTCGAACAGTTGCCTGAATCAATAATCATCGAACACATCTTCCCATTCACTCAACATCGGGCATGGAAGAGATTTTCCCTTTAGCTGTCATCTTCATCTTCCATGACCATGGTACTCAAATTCCTTCGAACAACTAGAAGAACTTCGGGATGCTCATCCTCGGTGATTTCACATCCTTCGTTCTCGAAGTCAGCTTGATCAATCTCCTCGGTTACTTCCTCCTCGGATTCTTCCATTTGCTCATAGATGTTTCCATCGTCGAGCATTATCATGATATGCCAAGTTGGATAGTCTCTTTCCATATGACCATAACCTCTACACTTATGACATTGAATTTTAGAACCGCTGGGGGTATTGAGTTGAGTCTTACCTCCCATGTCTTTGGATTGGTTGACGGTCACTCCCCTCTCGAAGGGTTTCTTCGGATCTCTAACAATGTTAGCACTTGTTGGGTTCGGGCTCTTCCATTCTTTACTTCGGTTTATAGGAGTTGAAGTAGTGACTTCTCGGCACCGATTTGCTTTATCGTCCTTTACCCATTTCTCGGCTTCAATGGCAGCTTCGAACACATCTTCCAACGAGTAATACACATGCATCCTCAGTTGAGATGACGCTTCTCGAGCCCAGCCATTTTTGAATCGGATGGTGGCTTGCTCATCATCTTCTTCCAAATCAAGATTCAATCGTATTTTTACGAAATCATCATGATACTCTTGAACCGATTTTGACCCTTGTTTCAACTCATAGAGCTTTTGAAGTTGATTTTGCCGATACTTGGCATTCACATATTTAGTGTCCATTGCTCTTCTCAACTGCGCCTATGTGGTGACTTCGGGATAAACATTTCTTCGTCTCATCCTTTTGTCAGCCTCCCACCATGTTGATGCATACGCTTCGAATGAAGCAATAGCATGTGCAATCTTTTTCTCTTCGGTCATCTCTTTGGTTTCGAAGATTCGTTCTATTTTAAGCTTCCATTCAAGATACTCGTCCGGATCGCTAGTTCCTTTGAAGGGTGGAATAGTGATCTTGACACTATTCAAGTTTGAATCTCGAGCACCTCGGATCGGTTCCAGATACTCATCATAATAGTCATCAGCCTCACGCTCAATACTTCGATCAACATTTGCGCCTCGGCCTCGACCTCGGAAATTTCCACGACTTCGTTGAACCTGCCTTCGTTGACCGAATGGTGGTTCATATTCAGCTTCGGGAATTTCTTCTCCATCGACCTCTTCATCAACAGCTCCAAGTTGTCTTCGGGCTATTGGAAGTTGTAACCTATCTCCTCGGGGAATGCCCAAGTTTTGATAATAAGCTTGGGGATTGCCCAAATTTGGTTGTTGCACTTGGGGATTGCCCAAGTGTTGATTAGCTCAGGGATTGCCCAAAGCTTCACTTCGATCAGCCTCGCCCTTCAACTGTTGTTGCCGAAGGAGCTCAGCAAATTGCTTCGGTTTCATAGGAGTGGAGCTGCTAGTTCCAGCGCCGGACCCATGCAAGGCCACGGACACGCTCCCTTGCTCGAGGTTAGCTACTCGAGCACTCACTCCTTTTACTTCGGTACTGAGGCCTTGTATCGAAGCCATGAGATCGGCTAACGACACCTCGGGCGCTGCAATTCCCTTCTCTCCGTTTCCAGCCATTGCACCTGCACAAATCAAAGACTAAAAATAAGTGTTAAAAGGTTAGAAATCACCTCACATACTCCCTCACTTTTAATGGGTGGCGCTCGGGTCCACTCAAATTTGTGGGTTCGATTTTAGTCACTCGAGGAACTTGTTAGCAGTGACTTCGTCTGATTGACCAATGTCCTCTAAGATCCTTCAAGTTCGACAATAGTCACTGACTCTTCGGGAAGAGTGAAGTGATGTTCGACTCTCAGGAAGTCAAAGAATTGTCTACGAAAGTTGGACTCGGTCACCCCTCGCACGAATTCTTAAAAGCTCAAATTCAATAGTACGACCTCGAGTAGAAGAGATTTACTCTAGAGATCCACTATCGTGAATTACCGGACACAAGAAAAGTGAAATCCTAGGAAATTCTACCCTTCGATTCCTCTTCAGAATCCTTCGAACACGCTAACTTTTGTTCGTACAAAAGTGGCCCCTCCTTTGTACGGATAGGGTTTTACCTTATCCAATTTCCCTTTCCAAGCCGACAAAATTTCACCTGGGGTTTTAGAATTTGAAACTTTACCCCTTCTTCTTCAATGGAACAATGAATCTTTTGCTCCGGTGTACGGACAAAAATTTAAGCTCGTTTCATTGACCACGATTTTCATCAGACACTGGGTCACTTTCACTCCGGTAACAATCAACATCGGAGGAACAATTTCAAGATTTTTGAGCTAAGAACACAGCTTACTTCGTCCGTACACTTTTACAATGTAACAATTTTCCGGCGTACGGACTGTGGTTCAAACAAAGAAACTTCGATTTTTTGCTCAAAGACTCGACCCAAATCAAAGAAAACCACCAGTCTTCAACGATAAACACCAAAACTCAACTGGGGTTTGATATCAACCACTACCACGTCAAGCAGTCTAAAAACACGTCGAAAAACCCTAGTCGTCGATCACGTACGACAGGTACTCAAACGATTCACTTGACAGTGGCGAACATCAATCAGTGGTTGTTTAATCCAAACAACAATCCAACAACAAATTTTTGAATTTTCTTACTTTTACCCCCTTTTTTTTGTAAAATAACAACACCAACAACAAACACCAACAGTAACAAGAACAATAACAAGAACACGAAACGGAAAACAATGACACAAATGCACGAAAATTAAAGATAACGTCGAACAGGATTTGAGGTTATAAGAACAAGCTCAAACCGTGCTCTGATACCAAGATGGTGCAAGCTAAATCCGACGATGAAGCCAACAACTGAAAGCAATAGCGGAAAACAAGATAAAAGTTTGACACAACTTTACTTGCTTGAACGGCACCGAGAAACTAGTCTCGGTACGATTCAAGTAGAAAGAAAGAGCACCTAAACTATGCAACAATCCTCAAGAGAACAATGCCTCTTGCAAACTGAATGATCAAAGAGGAATTGTTCAATCGGATTCACTGAAAGCCACAATTTCCGAAGACCCCATCGGGTTTGCTCACATCTGAGACTTAAAAGAGTAATGCCCTTGGCAATTCTCATTCATTAATCAATATCCAAAAATTAGCTCCTTACAATGAAATGGAATAAGGTTTATATAGGAAATACTAAGGGTAAACTAGTAAAATGGTCACAAGTGATCAATAAAAACAAGCCACGCAGGGCTGAAATAATGAGTGTTCGGCAGTCTTGACTTCGATGCTCGGTTGCTTGCTCGAACACATTTATCATCGGGCGCTCAGTTGACTTCGAACACAAGTTGTTGTGTTCGGTTCTGTGCTGCTCAGTGCCAAGGGTTGGTGTTCGGTCACTTTGTCATCGAGCTCGCATTTGAGGATGTAGCCTTCGGCTCTAGCACTTTGCCATTCTTCCTCCGAACACATGCTTCCTCCCCACCAAGCCAGCTGAATGTGCATATCATGTAGCAATTTGGCTTGACTTCGTGTCATTGGCCTCGGTGGATCATTTATTGACTTCGGTGGATTATCGAGCACTTGATCAGCACTTCGGGCTGCATCATTGACATAGCATGACAGAGATAGAATATCATAGACAAGTTTAAAGGTTCGCTCGGTCAAGTTCAGGTACCGAGTGCCAGTTGCAGCTCGTTCAGAAAACGGGTCGTGACACTCTTCACATATTTTTTAGCCCCCTTTTTTTTTTCAAAATAACCCTAAATAAACATTTAACCAAACCCACTAACTTTTTATAACCACTAGGATTTTTAGGTCTTCTCCTTCTTCTTTCCTCCTTCTTCCCCTATTTCTACGGTTTTCCCTTCGCCGCCGCCGCCAACCTCCAACCCCCACCCCGTCAGCCACAGCCTGTCCTCCACCTGTTGCCCACGTCACAGATCCACCGCAGCTCCACCATTCTTCTTCTTCTCTGCTTCCCCCCGTCGTCCCTGGTGGTGCAATCTCCAACACTGATCCTCCCGTTCTTCTTCTTCCCTTCCCCCGTCGTTACTGGTGGTGCTCTGTTGTCCATCTACTGAAAAATGCTTCGTCGAAGCAGCATCAACTGCTCCGGCGAAGCAGATTCCGGTGGATAGACTGTGATGTTGACCTTGAACCAGAGCTTCGGCAAAGTCAAGCTTTGCTCCTGGTTGTTTTCTTTTCTTCTTTTTTTTTTTTTTTTTTTTTTTGGATAATTGGATGTATACAAATTTTATTTTATTAAATTGTGTATACACTAAAAATAACGGTAAAAAGTGTATGTATATATTGCGTATACCCAATAAATCTGATTGTATACACCATATTTTTGGGTGTATACACTTGGTATCCGTGAGGATACCACTTGTATACCTGGCCTATCATTTGTATACCATTTGTATTCATTTTTGTGTATACTAGCTATAAAAAGTAAGGACTAATCAAAAGCAAGGGGAAAGAGTTGACTGGCTGTTTTGATAATTCTCCCTAATTCGAACTCGCATTCTCTGGAGCCACTAAAGAGGAAGTTATCCCTATTGAATTTTTTTAGTTCCAGACCTTAAATTTAAGATCTTGGATTAAACTTGGTTTTGAGAACTAGATG
The DNA here is from genome assembly GCA_037355625.1 of Petunia x hybrida. Classification (NCBI taxonomy): domain Eukaryota; kingdom Viridiplantae; phylum Streptophyta; class Magnoliopsida; order Solanales; family Solanaceae; genus Petunia; species Petunia x hybrida. The sequence goes on along the minus strand of JBBBVM010000014.1, from coordinate 9,431,193 downwards.
TGTCTCTAGTTCTCGTATTAGACGGGTAAATCGGAAAAATTCCCAAGTGCAAGGCCGAATTTCTCGTTGTTGCTTTCTACAACTCAATAACAAATCACAAAAAACTATATTATGATAATCTCGTTGTTGAGCTCGCAAAATTTTGAAGAGGCTTTAGCTATATACGCATTAGCCTTGACAATATCATCCTTATGCGACAATATTGTTTAAGAATCTTCTTCTTCTTTTTTTCCTCTCTTCCTACTGAAATTTTTCGTGAAGTTTATACTTTATGGCACAAGATGACACATGCAAAACTAGAAAACTCGGGTAACTATTTTCAAGCGGTAAATGAAGAATGCGTTGTCATTATAGTATTATAGGGCAATTTGTCACATATAAATAGATTTTGATATGCTTTTGTATGTTGTTGGACTCACTATATATGCCGCTGTGTGGAAGTAATTGTATTAAGCTAGTCTTTTATAATCTTCACCCATTAAGTATACTCGGCCACACTTCAGTCCGGCCAAGTGTTCCAACATGGTACAAGAAAGAGTTCGTCCCCACCAAAGATTACTAACCCCCCACAGGTTTTTATGGAAAAAAAATTACTCATATTCGATGTTTACTTTAAATTAATTCATTTTTTCTGCAGTTGAATAAACTAGCAAGTTCACTCCGAAGCTCCACTTGTTGTTTGAGCACCACACCTTCACTGGTTGTAAACAGCAGGATGAATTCGTATTCTTGTTGGATGAGTTATCCAATTTGTCATTCAGTTGGTAGAGGTCACAAAGGATAGAGGCATTATCACATAATTAAGGCAGTTAGTTATAAGTGGTTATGCTTAAGCTACCAAAAGAAATAGATACTAAATATATCTTACAAATTTAAATTCAGTGGAGGGTGACTTAGTGAATGTGCGGTTATATTTGACAGAAAAAGAAAAAAGAGAGAAGATATCAGCTAATATCTGATTCAATTAATAGTGATTCAATCTTTGGAACTTACAAACCGCCGCAGAGCACATTACAACAGTCACGACCATACATAAAAGAAAAAGAAATCTCAATCTAGGAATTCAGTGAAGAAAAAAAAATCAAAAGGGGACGATTGTTTCGAAACAATAAACCCCGTCAAATTCTGGAGCCAACCTTGGCCTCAACTGCCGCTTTTGTTGTTGTGACGATGATCTTGTAGTTGATGACTCTTCAGCTTTCTTTTGACCAATAGTTGATGAAGTAGACATTGAAGAAACACCAGTTTTGGCATCAGTATTGGGTGCCAAATAAAGGTTTACTTTCTTGCCAATATATTCAGCAAAGAGAGCATCAAAGGCACTGAATATTATTGGCATTGACATCTTTGATTACAAAGAAAGAATTGTTACGAGGGGTTTGTGATTTAACGAGGAAGAATATTAGAGAAAGTTGTGGTGATATTCGAACTTGTATATGAAGAAAAGAAGGTAGAGAAGTATCTTGTATTTATATGGAGAGGAGAAAGTACGGGGACTTCCTTTTCCAAGTTGAAGTGGGAGTGTAAACAGAGTAGGAAAAGGAAAGTTTTAGGAGTAGTTTCTTGTTATAATTCGTTAAACTTATTTGCAAGTTTGGAGGCGCCAGTCCACACGTACTTGATTTTTTTCATTAACAAAACAATGTTTTCCTCCAGGATTTAACTGGAAAATAGGTCCGCGGAAAACGATTATTTTGTGTACCAAATTAATAAATGAGTTTTAAATTACAGACATTGCCCTCTTAATAAACGTCCTCCTTTACATTCTATATGATCAAGTCTTCTTAATTTGGCCATATTCATATGATGTAACTTCTAAATTTTTAATCCCATACTTAATGATACCCTTACGAATTCTTTATTCATTTAATAGAACGTAGTTGCTTTATACAATAGCATTGCTATCATCAACGATGCCTTCACTAAGAAAACATCATGTTGCTTCACTGCCTTAAGGCTAGTATATCTGAAAAAAGAGAAATGCACATTGCAAAACCCGCATGATGTCTAGCTCCTACTCACTTCAGATAAGCAATCTTTAATTACCGAGAAATTGCCAAGGGCCAACAGATCAAGGTTCGAAACCTGGTAGAAATTGAGCTCGCCCTTCTACTCCTCCAATTATATACTCTCTCCGTCTTACTTTGTTTATTGTACTTTTCTTACTTGTCCATCCAAAAAATATTGTAATAATTCTAAATTTGGAAACATTTTAACTTCAACCTTCTCATATTATTCATTTACCTCCACACAAGTATCTACGACTTATTTTATACAACAAATTTCAAACATTCTTGTAGTAAACTTTGTGCCAAATCAAAGTATGACAAACTAAGTAGGATGGAGGGAGTACTAAATTTGGTCTGCAGCAGAAGTCAAACCAATGACAAGCACCTACCCTAACGGAAGATTCTTTTGCCTACATCAGAATTCTTTTGGCACTGCGATAGTCAAGTAGTTTTCAAGATCATTCTTTGCGTTTTCTTTTTTTGAGTAGTGGGTGGGAGGAGAACTCTGGCCAAAGAAGATAGAGAACACAGAAGATAACAGATATTTCCTATAGCAGAACATAAATATACTGCAAAACTGATATAGCATGAGCACTTTAGCAACACTAGCATAATTCAAGTTGAGCTACATCTCCACAAAAACCAAAAACACTACCACAAATGAATGCTACACCAACAGTGACCACATAGATCACTAATAAGCTAAGAGAAGAGGATCCAGAACTCTCAGGATGGATAACATTTTATGAGGAAAGACCTCAGATGGTTCCTCTTAGGTACACCCTAAAAGTACGCCATTAGTTTATAACTGAGTCTAAATCAAACTAAACATAGTTTTAACGGGGTAAACCTCTAACCAGATCTCATAGAATCAGCCACTGTTTGATCGTGCCTGCAATAAAATCAAGTTGGCTTACATCAGAACGATTAAATGCTCAAGAGGCGAGGATTCAAACATCCCTGTAGGGTGGCCCGCAGCATGGTATAAAGAAGAGCCACCCGCAATGACAATCAAACATCAAAGTGACATATTTTATCTTCATCATGGTGCTGGATTTAAAACAAAAGGCTTACCTGACGAGGGGATGCCGACTTTGACCTTGACCTTGACCTGGACATGGACCTAGACCTTGACCTTGACCTAGGTCTACATTTAAAAAAGAATGAAGGAATCACACTTCCAAAAAGTGTTACAAAAGGTGCCACCAACATTATATAAATTGAAAAACACAGTTGTCGTGTACCTAGTTGACTTCACAGGAGTTGGAGATCTAGACTTTGGTGGTGGTGATCTTGAAACAGATCTTCCAGCTGATTTGCTGCACAAGGAAATGTCTATGTCAGGCAGCAAGAGTAAAATGAATGTGCATATACAACCCTTCATGATCTGCAACATGAATACCTCCTACTCCTACTCCTCGGACTTTTGCTCCTACTCCTCCTCGGACTTCTGCTCCTGCTCCTGCTCCTGCTCCTCCTCGGACTCCGGCTCTTGCTCCTCCTTGGACTCCTGCTCCGGCTCCGGCTCCGGGATGGACTACCCTTGTGTTCTCTTACCTATATATAGGAATTAGAAAATCAAGCGAGCATCAAAATATAAAGATATAGGCTAACACCCAACACTTGCACTGTAAAAGAAAATGACAAATAGTACTAATTCAAGGATACAGAATTAGATACAGCTTTAAAAAAAAACAACTAAATCACCACTACTCCAATGAATAGGGAATCAACAAGCCCATCCCAGACACTAAGGGCTCAAAAACAATTAAAAGATGAAAAGGTGACCCAGAGAGAATAGGGAAGGAAGAAAATTCAAAAGCAGCACAGAAATAAACAAATACCCGGATAAAGGTCCGTGTCCAAGGATTTTTGAACTCTGTATCATCAAGTTTGCGAATCTAATAACAACACAATATGTTAGTCACGCAAGACTTTCCTTTAAAGAAAAAGGAAAGGAAAGCTGAAATATCCATAAGCAGCTGTTGACAAAATAAAAGTTGCAAAATAACTGAGTCAGGGAAAGAGAACTTAAAAACTCACAACTAATCATGCACACAAACAGAATTGTACAAAGACCTAAGGTTCTTGAACTTAACCTTGCAACTACGGATAAACCTCCTTGATAATAGATTGGAGCATTTGTTAACTATTAAAAAGTTTCAAACCTACAATAGTGGGCGCCTAATAAGAAATTTACAGCACATTCTCAAAAAATAAGAAACTTACAGCATATTTCATATCATCGTAGTTTGTATAGTCAACCAGGCCAAATGTTCCTGACATGAAAGAAATAATTCAGTGTTAAGACAAGCACTCTAGCAGCATGGAACTAAACATAAATACACACTACCCAGCTAACACTTTTTCTGACATTTTTACTCCTTGAGCATTTCTACAAATTCAATTATTTCCCCAATATAACTGGAAAGGTCAAGAGTAACGGCATGGTTTCCTTGAATATTGGGTTAAATGCACAAGACATGTTACGTCGTACCTTCACTGTCACGAGAAACTTCAGCAAAGCAGACATCCCCAGCTTTTCGCATATGATCCTGAGACATTTTCAGGGGTTACTGCAATAACTACACATTCAAATCATCAAATAAAACCCCCAAGCGAAACTTCTGTTACCTTCAAATCTTGCCAGGAAGCAGAAGATGGAAGGCCACGGACAATAACTACATGGTTATCAAACAAAAATGTTAGATAAATCTAGGTGATAGGGAAATCATATATTATTTTTTTTTTTTTGATCAAGTAATAATTTTATAAATAAAGAAGGGGAACAAAACCCCGCATACAAGAAGTATACTAAAAGTAGAGAACCTACACCAAAATATGGTTCTCCACGAAAGATACCCAATCATCTATACACATTGGAACCTCATGGGTACACCAAAAAGAAACTAGAAAGAACAGACTATTTTGTAACTTAACAAAACTACTCTCTACTCCTTCAAAAGCTCTCATATTTCTCTCCTTCCAAAGTAACCACATAATGGCCAATGGAACAACATCCCATGCTCTCGGTCTTCTCTTCCTTCTTCTGAATGCCCAACTATACATCGCTTCCTTCACGGTGGCAGGCATCACCCATTGAACTCCCAACCAATTTAGAGCCAACGCCCATAACCGGGCCGCCACCTTGCAATGAAGCAAAAGATGGTCAACATCTTCTCCAGAGCATTTACACATAAAACACCAACTAACATAATTAATCTTTCGTTTCCTCAAATTGTCAGCTGTTAAAATCACTCCCCTCGCCGCCAACCATACAAAGAAACACACCTTTCTCGGCACTCTCGAAATCCAAATAGCACGATATGGAAAATTCACCTCAACTCTCACCAACAACTTCTGATAATAAGATCTTACACTAAACAACCCATCTGAATTCTCCTCCCACCTCCACACATCCCCACTTTCCTGTACTAGCCTTTGACGATACAATAAGTCAAGAAGATTCTGAAATTCACCCATCTCCCAATCCTGGAGGCTCCTCCTAAACGTCAAATCCCAAAGCACTTCCCCCGCATGGACTCCACGGATTTGTTGAACAGTCATCTCTTTCTGACTCGATAAGCTAAACATATTAGGAAAGACAACCTTCAACTCACTCTCACTACACCACTTATGACCCCAAAAACTAATCCTACTTCCATCCCCTACCTTGAACTTTATATGACTACTAAACTCGTCCCAACCTTTCATAATCCCCCTCCAAAGACCACACCCATACGGAAGAGTGATATCTCTAGTCCTCCAACCCCCTTCTAATACTCCATACTTCTCAGCCACCACTCTCCTCCATACTGCATTCTCCTCCACCCCAAACCTCCAAAGCCACTTACCTAAAAGAGCTTTATTGAACGTCTTGAGATCTTTCACTCCCAGTCCTCCCCATTTTTTGGGAGAAGTGACAGTTTTCCAATTCACTAAATGAAACTTTCTTGAACCATCCGCAGCATCCCACAAAAAGTTTCTTTGAAGCCTTTCCATCTTTTCAGTCACAAGATTCGGAGCTTGCAATAAAGACATGAAGTATGTAGGAATACTAGATAAAGTACTTTTTATTAACACTTCCTTCCCTCCTTTTGACAGATATCTCTTCTGCCAACCTGCTAGCCTCTTTTCGACTCTCTCTATTACCGGGTTCCACATCGCAATGTCCCTGTTGGACGCACCCAACGGCAAGCCCAAATACATAGTAGGCAAAGTACCTACTTTACAGTTCAACACCAGTGCTAATTCTTCCATGTTGTCCACATCTCCCACTGGAATGATCTCACACTTACTTAGGTTGATTTTTAAACCAGATACTGCCTGGAACCAAATAAGTGTGTGTCTCAAAGAAAATAACTGAGAAACCTCTGCATCACATAGCACCAAAGTATCATCAGCAAATAAAAGATGAGAAACCCGCAAGTTACTATGACCCCTCACTGAAACCGAAAACCCCCTTAACAGACCTCCTAAAACAAGTCTGTCCATCATTTTGCTCAGCGCCTCCATCACCAGGATAAAAAGCATAGGAGATAAAGGGTCCCCCTGCCTCAACCCCCTCGATCCACCAAAGAACCCACAAGGACTCCCATTCACCAAGATAGAAAATTTAGCAGTGGATACACACCACATAATCCACTTCCTCCATTTGTTCCCAAAACCCATCTTCATCATAATGAAATCCAGAAAATCCCAACTGACATGGTCGTAAGCCTTTTCAAGGTCAAGCTTACATAAGATCCCGGGCTCTCCACTTTTTCTTCTAGAATCAACCACCTCATTTGCCACAAACACTGCATCCAATATTTGCCTCCCTTCTACGAATGCGTTCTGAGAAGGTGAAACCGTCTCATCCAAGACCCTCTTAAGTCTCTTAGAAAGCACCTTAGAAATAATCTTATAGATGCTTCCCACTAGACTAATGGGCCTATAATCTTTTATACTCGTGGCCCCCTCCTTCTTTGGCACAATGGTTATGAATGATGCATTTAGGCTTCTTTCGAACTCTCCAGATTCCTGAAAAGCCGCAATAGCCTCCATAAGATCTCTCTTTACTGTCCTCCAACAATTTTGAAAGAATGCTAAAGTGAAGCCATCGGGTCCCGGAGCCTTGTCTCCGTCACAACTCTCAATCGCTTCCCAAACCTCCTCTTCTCCTATTTCCCTTTCTAACCACTCATTCATACCCTGCCCTATCTGGTTGAACAATATCCCTCCCAATTTCGGTCTCCACCTAGCTTCTTCTCTAAACAAACGCTCGTAAAAACGAACTATAGCCCCACTCACTTCCTCTTCCCCCTCAAAAACCTCCCCATCCACCTCGATAGAGTCCATATAGCTCCTCCTCCTATTTGCAACCGCTACCCTATGAAAAAACTTAGAATTTGAATCCCCCTCCTTCAACCACAGAGCCCGAGATTTTTGTCTCCAACTAGTCTCTTGTGCAATGGCCAAAGAGGCTAATTCATTCCTAATCTCTTCTTTCCTAGCTATTTCCCGTTCTTCTAGCCCCCTCACCCCTTCTGCCCGTTCGACCACCCCCAACTCACACATCAACTCCCTCATTTTAACTTCTACCCTACCAAACACCTCCTTGTTCCACTCTTTTATATCCCTTTTTAAAGATTTCAACTTCCTTGCAAGCCGAAAAGAAGGCGTGCCAGAAATAGAATAACCATTCCACCACTCCTGGACCATTTCTTGAAAATTGGGTGCCTTGAGCCACATGTTCTCAAATCTAAAAGGAGCACGCAGATTCCTTCTCTTACTCCCATCCAACATGATAGGAGAATGATCCGAGGTCACTCTCGGCAAAGGAATTTGCAAAACATTCGGGACTAGCTCTTCCCAATCAGTGGACACCAAGAACCTGTCCAATCTAGATTTAGAAGTTGAGTCATCCGATCGAGTCCACGTAAAGTTTGCCCCATTTAACGGAAGATCAATAAGGCCATGAATATTAATGAACTCCGAGAACTCCTCCATCGCCCTAGACACCACACTACATCCCACCCTTTCAGTCGGGAATCTTATAGTATTAAAATCCCCTCCTAACACCCACGGGACCCCCCACTCCGCCATAAATGTTGACATCTCCTCCCAAAACATCACTTTTGAGCCCTCCCCAGTCGGTCCATACACTCCCCCAAAGCCCCACTCTACACCACTCCCCCAATTCTTCACTCGAACCGCTAACATAAACTCCCCCTTTCTCACCCCCACAATCTCTATTTTCCTCTCATCCCACAAAACTAAAATCCCCCCCGCGGATCCCACCGCCGGCATCCAATCATATTTGACCCACCTACCACTCCACAAAGACCTCACTATAGCATCTGACATCATATCCATTTTTGTTTCCTGCAAGCACACAAGATCCGGTCTCCACTCTCTAACACCCTCCTTAATGATGGCCCTTTTATTTGGGTCATTTAAACCCCTCACATTCCAAGTAATTATTTTAACTTCCATAACTCACTTCTTTCCCCTTACCCCCCATAACACCATCCCTCATACTATTCCGCCTTCTCCTCTCATACACCATCAACTCTCCTCCTCCTTCAATTGCTTCCTTCACCCCCTTCGCTTCCTCCACTATAAAGTCTCCTTTCTCTCCACTTGACACCTCTTTAACTTCTTTCTCAATATCATGTAACAATTGCAAAACTCGATCCTCCTTCCCCTCAAACGAGACACCCAAAAATTTTCCAAACTCTAAGAACTTCTCCCCCACCCAACTAGTCACGTTCCTTCCCCCTTCAACAATGTCTAACGGACAAACGTTCTCCTCCACCTCTCCTATCCCACCATCCTCAACACAAATAAGTGCGTTTGAATAGCTAGGAATAGAATCAGCCGCTTCCCCCAACAAAAGATTACTTGTGACATTGTTACTCTCTTGAACCTCATTCCCCCCACCTTTCCCCTTATCATTTGGAGGTGCCTGAACCATTTTGGGGAAAGCCGTAACCCAAATGGATCTGTCCAGCCTACTTTGTGAGTTAAGAAAAGCCACCTGAGAAGGTACAGCAGGTCCAGCAGCTTCCATAGACTCCAGGGAAGTCACCAGAGAAAGGCTGGTTGCTGAACTCCCTCCAAAACCCTCCAACTCAACCAAAAAAGGGGTAGAACCCTTTGGACAGTCAAGCCGACCCCCACCCACAGTAGAACTGTTGCAGACCAGTTCCTTAGAGCAAAGATTCCAGCCAGCAGACACTTCTATTTCACTAGGAACCTCAAATTCCTTCCTATCCTTCAAAATTTCCAGATTAAAGGCCTTAGAAGACTGATCCGAACCCCCTACCCGTTTCTGAAAATTTTCCGGCGCCGGCAAGGTCGCCGGCGAACCCAATTTCCGTCCCTGTGCTTCGATTCCCTTCTCAGCTCTCAGTTCTGCAGCCTTTTCTGGCCTCTTGACACTATTCCGAGGCCCCTCTCTCATGTTTCCGGCATGTACTGGGTCGCCGGAGCTAGGGTTCCGACGACCAGTGTCGCCGGAATTTTCTGCAACACATGGCCCTCTTCGATTAGGTCTTGCATGAGGTCCAGATGTGGAATCCGACGTCTGATTTGCTCTTTCCGGCGCCGGAACAGGCAGGAAATCACCAGCCAATGGGTTAGACAAAGCGGGTCGACCCGATTGACTTAGGGTTTGAAACCGGTTCTGAAACTGGTTCATGTTTTTCCTCCAAAGTCTTTTCACTTATCCAGGGGCATATGTGTCTTTTCCCAACTCTCTTCTTCCTCCCAGCCCTAGCAAATTCAAAATTCCTACTAGCCGTTTCCTTCCTTTCCACCATAATTTCTGGTGATTGAGAGCTCTGTTCTCCATGATCAACTTTTTTCACCTGTGCTTCCCCTCTTCCTCTTCCCTCCTCCCTCATATTCCTTCTATCAGCTCCCAACTCCACAACTTCAGGGCTATATTCTGGTGTTAACCAAACCCTGAAGCTTTCATCCCCTCCCTCCACTATCATGGACACTGGAATCCTCCCCCCTTCTCTGACCAACACCCTAACCCTAGAAACATCAACCATACTACAATCCGTCTCCAAAAAACCTCCACAAACATCACCAATCCTTACAAACAACTCATGACACCATAAGTGGAGTGGCAAACCTGAAATGCTTACCACTGTAGTCCCCCTTCTTTTTTTCATGAAATCAGCAACAACGGTCTCTGACCATCTTTCTAGTACTAAGAAGTTATCTCCCATCCATCTCACACCCTCTCTTAAGGTTCGCATAGCTTCCTCCTCACTTGGAAATCGAAACAAAAATGTTGAGTTTCCCATTGAAGAGACTCTCAGCCATGACATCACAGCCCAAGCCTCCACTGCCCAAGCAGCTACTCGCTCCGACGAAGCCACTCTTGTCTCAAACTTCCCCACCAAGCAAGTCTTGAGGAATTTCTTCCTATCCAAGACTTGATCTGAAGAGATTTTGAATCTAGGTTCACAACCTCCCTTGATACTCCTAGCTCCTCCATCCAAAGTCAAAGCTGGTGTGGTTAACACCTCCTTGTAAGGAAGTTGTTGGTTGAATCTTCTATTTTCTAGAGAGAAGGGAGAGCCTCTCTCTCTAAAATCCATTTCCGCTATTTAAGAAGTTGTTGTCAAGGCATTAAACGCCCCGTTCCCCCACCCTTCCCCCCTCTCCACCTCCCAAAATCAGAAAAGAAAAAGGAGAACACACAAAAGATGCACTCATATATTATTAACACAGCCTACAATACAGGAATGCTTCACAATCCCTTAAGTTTCAGAGGAACCTCGGAAATCAGAATGGCGAGAAATGCCATGACGCCCTCCACCATCATTGCGGCCATAGCCACCACGACGATCACTTGAAGATGGTGGTCCTCTTCCACTTCCACCATGAGCAAGCTCAACCTATTACAAGCAACAAAAAAGTTTTATCAAAGATCATTCGTGAACATAAGAATCGTATCTCAATCATTCGTGAACATAAGAATCGTATCTCACAATACAAGGAAATTTAATTTATTCCTTCTTACCCTCAGACGACAGCCATCAAAATTGTAGCCATCTCTACCCCTAATAGCATCTTCAGCATCACGAGCATTTTCAAACTGTAAACAAAAGAACTCAGAAAAATGAATGATTGACAATCAGGAAAAAGACTAAAAGAGAAAAGAAGAAAGCGAAGGTCCAGAAGGGCAAATACAATACAACCAACCTCTACGAAGCAATAGCAAGGAGGACGCGGAGGAATCTTCAATTCAATATCCAATATACGCCCATACTGCAAGAAAGGGGAAAAAAGAGATGTCTAAAGATCAGGATGCAGCTCTTTAGTTTTGAATTAAGAGTTTATTTTTTATTTTTATTATTTTTTTTTTTTTGCGATAAGTATTTTCGAACTGAGAGTTAACAGAAGCAAAATGAGCTCCACTTCTTGAAACACAATTTACAATCAAGGTCTAAAAACTTAAGATTTCCAATCATCTTCTCAACAATCTCTTACCAATTAACCATAACCACAGCCATAAACAGAAATTGTTTATTAAAAAAACAGTTTTTGCCCTTCTTGATTTTTTTTTTTTTAAAAAAAAAACAAACTTGCCCTTCATTTGGTAAAAGTAGCCCTTAACACTTGACCCTGATTTATCTCCTTCTCAGCATTATCTTAGCGTATAGTTGCAGGTGAGTGAAACTTTTGGCCTCAGAGAAAACCAGGAAGGAGACCATCACTATCAGCCATTATTTTCTATTTATATGTTCACATCATTCACGTCATGACTGAAGCTGTCTTTGCTTGCAAGAGTTTGACTTTCTTATCCATGCAATTTTCCAAACTACGGAAAATCTACTACAGGAGAAAACACAGAAAGTACAGTCTAAAAGAAACATAATAAGGCTATATTCATCCGCAATATTATCACAAGCTAAAGGTAAACTTCAAGTTCAGGTTCTCGACAGTAATATGCATGAGATAAAACTTGTAAGCTATATGATGATAAGACTAACCTTGTAGAATAGATCTTCAATTTCCCATTCTTTTATATCTGCTGGAAGGTTGCCAACATAGATTGTGCGAGAAAAACGGCCACTCATTCTGACCTATGGAGATAAGATTCACCGCAATACTGCACATAATTGTAACTTATAAACAGTGCAAGAGCTTCCAGCTTACATTGCTGAGAAGAGTTATATAAATAAATTGGATAAAATTTTGATCATTCTGTATTTGATTTGACAATAACAGGTTCAGAAAATTTTGAAGCAAACCAAAAGAGCAATCCTCGAGTTGAGCAGTGCTCCATAAGCTCCATTGCTCATATGCTCCAAGATGTTCCAAAAGCTATAAGTTAATCGAAATTAATATTTGGTCTCCTCATCCTCTTTAAATGTTCGCAGATGATAGCTCTCCTGAAAGTGAGCAAGAACCTCCCACTATACATAAACACACAAAACTCCACCCTGTTCTCCCATTCCCCATATACATCCCAATGCATGATTCCAAAGCTCATTTTTGTCCCAAGCGCTTGAAATCTATAATGAAGAAAGGATTTGTGTCATGAGATGAGGAAACATCACCACATACTTATGCATTTACCTTAGTCAGAGTTCTCTTTTAACAGCACTTAGAAAAATCATCCCAGCAAATATGCAATGTATCCCTTCCCCATTAAGTTAGCATAGAGCCAGTTTATTGCAAATGGTCTCTCTATCTCTCTCTCTCTCCTAAGACTAATTTGCATAGTGATTAGCAGTCAACCAATAATTTAATTTCCCGATGAGAAACAAGAGTACACTTTTTAATGACAGTGGTGTCATGGCCAACTTGTTCTCACCTCGACTAACCCGTTGGGTAGCCTCCTATAACCAACATACCAAAGAAAGTAATGTAATATTATTTCTATTTTATATCAAAAAAAGAGAGAATCGACATTCCACTCCAATATCACTTCTTTTCCACCAATTCTTTTGCGGAGACTATAGCACGACTATTCAGAAGGATCACTTGGTTTGGAGAAAAGTTATGCGGGATTAGTAATGCATAGATTCATGCGAGGATTGTTATGTAGGGATTGATTATACAAAGATTAGTAATGCAAAATTGTAATGCATAAATCATTTCTTGTTGAACAATTGATACATCACAAATTAATATACAATGTATATTTAAAAATATTTGTTTATTCTTTAAAAAAATATAAAATCACTTACTATGAGAGTTAGTTTTGTCTTCTTTTTTTTTTGTTTTTGAAGAAGAGAGTTAGTTTTGTCATTTTATAACTTTAATAGATGAACTGATATACCGGCATTCTTATTCCACATTCTATATCACGTGCAATAATGCATAGATTTTCCCATAACTTATGCATTTATTACTCATGAGAAAAACATAAAAGAGAGACCAAACATTGTACAACTTAATGCTGAATTCTATAAGAAGATTCAAACCCAACCAAACATTGTACAAATTCTTCTGAATAGGATGTGACGATTAAATCTCCTCTAACCCAAACCAAATGGCCCCTTAAATCAAGAAGTTTTTTTTTATCGTTTTTCGTCAAACAGATAGAAGGGTATGAAGGAATATGCTATTAGTGAAAGGTGTAATGTATGTGTTAAATCAAGAAGTTTTAGGAGCTGCTCCATGGAGCAGGATTGAAACCTTTCCCCCCGGATATATTTGATAAATGGGCAAAGGTCAAAATAAAGCCTTCAACAGTGTTTTGGACGGCGTAAGGCAACAAAAGGCGACGAGGCCAAATTTCACCGAGGCGAGAGGCGAGGCGCTCGCCTTTTTAAAGTGAGGCGCCAAATAATGCCAAAAAATAAAAATATTGTAATGCATATAGAAATAACCAAAATCTCAATAGAAATAGCATAATAAGGCTGTTAAGTTGACACTGTGAGGCTGTGACTGTTAAGACTTAAGAACAGGCTGTTAAGACTTAAGAAGAGGAAGAATGAAAAAGAAAAAAGAAGAAAAAATCAGCTCTTGATTCTGGAGAAGAAGAAGAAAGAAACGTACCTGTTCAGTTCTCTGGTCCGGAGAAAGAAGAAGAGCAGCGCAGCTTATTGCTTTTGTTTTAACAAAACCCTAATTTTGGGTTTTAAGTGTTAAAAAATTAAAAAAAAATAAAAATAAAAATCAGCGCCTTTTTGCCTCTGCCGCGTCGCCTCTGTCGCCTTTAAGAACCTTAATCGCCTCAGACTCAAATGGCGAGAGAGGCTCGCCTCGCCTCTCTCGCCTTTCAGAACACTGGCCTTGAACTTTACAAAATAGTACAACATTGTCCTCCATCGATAGTTGGAGTCAAATTTACCCTTGCCGTTACAAAAATGGGCTTGATTTTCCCTTGTTGACTAACGGCAAAAGTCTTATGACACGTGGCCTATTTTTATAAGGGTAAAGGCTCAAATATGTAGTTGAACCATGTGATTTAGTCCAGGTTTACACCTAAGCTTGCAAAATAGCCCAGATTTCATGAGAAGTTTTTCTAGCCACCGTCCCTCATCTCTTTAAATCAATGATCATAATACAATTGATCATCTCGGCTCTCAAACACACCACTTGAAGTACAACAAAACTTCCACACTAAAACCACCTCATCCAGATGATCCCCCTTACACCTTCACTTTTACCACTTTCCTCAATCAACTACTAAAGCCCTACTTCGACCGCCACAATACTGTAAAAATGATACTGTGTACCTGGGTTTGATTTACCATTAGGAGGTTGGTCTAGACACAGAACGAAGGAGATGAAGTTGTGTTGATGGAGTTCCGGTAGAGGTGTGAATACAACTTCGTGGTGCAATGAATTGCTATTTAAGTTCCATTTTATTCAAAGTAAGGCTTGAGGGTAGTTTATTTCACTTGGATAAAGACCTAGCAGTATCTGAATGTTGAAGAAGAAGATTTTTATATATCACGAAATAATAACCCTATCCTTCAAAGTCCAGCGGCAATCTAGACTATTTCGCATAATTCAAGGGCAATTTGAGCCTTTTCCCTTGTAAAATATGGTCACTTGTCAAAAATCTTTGTCGTAAGTCAAAAAAAGTAAATATAGCCTATTTTGTAACGAAAGAAGATTTGACCCCAACTATTATCCACCAAAAAGTGGATAATGCTCTTGTCGTTTTTCTTCGCTTCACGCTCTCCAAAACACCGCTCCAACCACCAAATATACATTGTTGCAAACTTTTAATGCATAAAAGTATCACCTATAGAGGCAGAGCTAGAGGGACGTTCAAGGGTCCGGCCAAACCCTTTAACTTTGGTTCAATTCCTATATTTATCTCAAAAAAATCATATAATATGTACAAATACCCTAACTTAAAAAAATAAAATACAAATAGAACCGTGAACCCCTAAACTTCAAATCCTGACTTCAAAACTGATCACCTAAGCATTATCCTTATCCTTATACTTCATATACTAGTCAATGTGCTTCATATATGGTTTTAAAAGGTATAAAAGGGCAGCCTAGTACACAAAACATCCCGCATTCGGGTCGGACCCCAAGGGATGTGATGTACGTAGCCTACCCTAATGAAACCATTTGTGGCTATTTCCACGGCTCGAACCTATGACCTACATGTCACACGGAGACAACTTTATCCGTTGCTCCAAGGCTCCCCTTCACTTCATATATGGTTTCTTCAATGCAAAACATTTTTCGCGGGAAACGTTTGATGTTTCCCATCGAAAACATTTTACACCAAGCACACCTACATTCACATATCCTAAAAATGCAGCTCAAATCAACAAACCCTACGCCTAAACGAAATGAATCATATACAAAAATTCGCAACACATATGAGCTAAAAAAAGATAAGCTTTTTCTCTACTTAAAGCAGGCTCCCGGAATTGAGATAACTAGGGCTTTTTTTTTTATAACGGTGGTGTTCGGGCTATCTAATTCTAGCGGATACCTGACACCTCACACCAGCAACATCCACTAGGGCTTTTTTAACCTTTTACCTTTCTCCTTAGGTAAAAAAGATGGTAAAAATTAAGAGTATGAATTGTTAAAAGAACAGAACATGAAGATTAATTTAAAAATAAATACCTTTGATTTGAAGGGGATGGAATTGGCCTTTGCGCAGCTTCTTCTCTATTTGCTGCAACTCAGCGATTTTAGGGCTTTGGTGATAAATGTCACACTTTAGCTTTCACAAATTGCGAATGCGGTGGTCCTTTTAAGTGTAATTGTTCGATTTAGTCCGTAAACTATTACACTGGACTAAAAAGCCCTTGTTTGCGAAGTATGAGCTTTGAGCATGTTTGGTCAAGCTTCTCGAAAGCTAAAAACTATTTTTGTTTTTTGAAAAAAATTGAGTCGTTTGGCCAAAATTAGAAGAAAAAAAGGTATTTTAAAAAAAAAAAAAACAGAAGTAGTTTTTTTCTACTATTAGAGGAAAGCAACAATTTTTGCTTCTTCCCAAAAGTAAAAGCATAATACTAATTTTTCAAGACAAAAATATCATTAGCAAAAATATTTATCTATAATACAATTTTAATTATTTTGACCAATATTTCTCACAAATATAAATAAAATTTTATTCTCTGTTTCCGCCTTTTGGTTTAACTTTATTTTTATTAATTAAAAAACTTAATTTTTTTTTATTTTATGTTTTATATCTAAACTGAATGATTATAAGTAATTAAATTAAGCCTTTCATATAAAAATTTAAATCTTTTTTACTTTTAATTAGTATTAATCACAAATGAATTTAATACAATTTTTCTGTAATTTGTCACTCAAAAGCACTCCTACTAAAGATTATCCAACATAATTTATTTTTAAAAAAATATTTTTTAAATGATTTAGTCAAACACAAACTACTTATTTTTCAAAAGCAGTTACTTGAAAAGTACTTTTGACCGTCAAAAGTTCTTTCCAAACTAAGCCGTTTTTGACAACTTTATCAAATATGCTCTTTCCATTCAAACAAATTCTATTAAGCATACACGAGTATGCGGAATTCTTGACCGAAATGGCCATTATTGTGGCCAAACCATTTGGGTTATCTTACTTATTTGTGTACAAATAAAAAGGGTTACTCTCCTTACTCTTTTAGTTTGACAATAATAATAGCAATTTCGATCAAGAATTCCGAGATTAGAACATAATGGAACGAGTCCAATTGTAATATAGTTTACTACATTAAATCTTTCAACTTAGTATGTATTTTCTGTGTCCAATGTTTACACCAACATAAATATTTATTTCTATAACCTTCACAATATTCATTAGTTTGATAGGAACAAAGTCTGATTCAAGCAAGCAGTAAAGCTATCAAGAAGGTTGCGTATAGTGGATTAGTAGGAATATTATTCAAAATTTTGTTACACTATTTTCAACTTCACTGCATGTATTGTTTCGAATTTTAATTAAACCATATCCTCCTAAAAATAATCTTACTTGAATGGCTTTTTACTTATTAGTGTAAAATTTAATGCAACTCTATTCATTTCCAATGAGGGTTAGTTATGTAAATTTGTACATTTAGAGTAGATTAGTTTTTACTTATACATTGGGCCAAGCACATTGCAAATAGCTTAGGGACCAAATTAGATTCGCATTCACTTGTATATATAGAGTAGCTCTTCATTAATGAAAAAGTGAGAATTTCACCAAAATATTTCTTTCTCGTCATTAATGAAAAAGTGAGAATTTCACCAAAATATTTCTTTCTTCTCTCTTTAATTTAGCATGGCATTGGAGCTAATCCTCTATCCATAATCCAAGTTTGTGAAAATTATCCATTAAAATCAAGTGCTCTATTATGGCAGTGGTACCGTCAGGAAACGGCGCAGCTATCGATGGAGTCATCATTAGGAAGACGGTATCTCCCCATGAATTACTTCAAATGATAACCTGATCTCATCATCACTCAGGTGATCTTGACCCTAGAAGTTATGATGAATGGGCATAGCCTGTAAGAACAGCCTTATGTGCCTGGAAAAAGTTTGGTTTTGTGGATGGATCCATAAAGCAACCAGTTGAAAGTTCAACTGATCTGGGTGATTGGTGGACTTTTAATTCATTGTTGGTGTCTTGGATCGGGAACTCAATTGAACCCACTCTCCGTACTACGATTTCTCAAATGGAAGTAGCTAGATATTTGTGGGAGAGTATCCGAGAAAGATTTTCTGTTGGAAACAGACCCAGAATTCAGGAACTAAAGGCAGCACTAGCCGGTTGTAAGCAAAAGGGGATGTCTATTGTGAATTACCATGGAAAGTCCTTTTGGGAAAAGCTCAAAATTTATTAGGGATGGGCATTATTCGGATTAAACCGAAAAATCAAACCGAACCGAATTAATTTTTTAATTTGGTTTGGATTTTTAAATAATTGGTTTGGATTGGATTGAGAATATGAAAACTTTGGTGTTTTGGTTTGGTTTCGGATTTCAAATCATAGAAATCGAAAAAATCGAAATATATATATACACACACAAAGAAAGGCTCTCATACTTTTATGATTATCTCTTAACCTAAACTTGTTTAAGGGTTTTAGAGTTTGAATATTTCAATACTTTATGCCTTCAATATTTTAACCTCTTTGTATTATGGTATAATACGTGTGAAGCTTTCATCAAAAGTTTCAATCAGTTTTTACCTCTTGAATGGTAAGATCTCTTTTTACCTAGGATTCATGTTCTCTCTTTATCTAGAATTATGATTTAAATTTAATGTTTAATATTTTGACTTGTATTTATATTCTTTCAGGTATTTCATTTTAAAGTTTGTCTTATATAACAAAACCGAAAAAATCGAAAACTAAACAAAAAAAAATCGAACCGAAAAGAGGAAAACCGAACCAAATCAAATTTATTTTGGGTTGGATTGGATTGAAGTTTTTCAAAATCGAAAATCGAAAAATCAAAACCGAATAGTTAAAAACCGAACCGAAAAACCGAATGTCTACCCCTAGAATTTATGAACAGTTTCCAAGTTGTTCGGGTGGGAAGTGTACGTCCAATCTGCAAGCTGCTTTGGACAAGAAGAAAGTAGAAGAAAAGGTACATGATCCACGCTCAATCCTATACTATTAATGGCGAGGGGCAGTCATCAAAGATATATACCCGATATGAGTCAGGGTTGATTTCCTAAGGGAACTAGTCGTTCAAGTGAAAGAGTCACAAATAGACAATCAATTGATGGTAGTTAAGAGTCCTAGGAAGTTGGAGTGCTCGTTGTAAAGTTAATTACTCAAAAAAAAAGTTGACTATTATGGTATCCTCACTATTTGATAATTTGGATTAGTAAAGCATTGAGAAAGAAAAATCAATTGTTGAATGTGTCAATCAAAGTATTGAGAAAAAGAACATGGTCCTGCAAGTTGCTGAACTTGAAGAAAACCTAAAACAGGCAATGAATCATGTTCTTGCAGTTGAACATGACAATATAAATATTAAGCTTGAAAACCTGACCTTTAAGGAGGAAAACATGAAAACACGCATGCACTTCTTGTTGTGAAAAAGGATAAGAATATAAAGCTTCATGAACGTTTAAATAGCACAGAAGGTGAACTTGTTCGAATCACTTAGAAGGAAAGGTCACATAATGTTATGCAGTAGCAGAAAAATTGTGGTAACATTTATCAAATGGGTTTTAGGCAAACCAAATTAGGACCTAATAATAATTCTAAGGGAAAGAGAATTATATTGGGTGACTGTGAAGAAATAGTGAAGCCTCAAATAAAGGAACGCACAGATCTAACTACCACAGCTCAGAACGGCCCGATGTGTATACTATCTAAGTGGACTAAAAGGGGTGCGAGTTCTCCCTTCAGTCTAAATAAGGAACCCAAGCTTTGGTTGGGTTTCTAAATCTAACATTTGATTAAATTTAGCAGGTTAAGGTGCGGGGAAGCAACCAGAAGAAAAATAAAGACAACGGTTGCCCAGAGCTTATGAATAACACAAACTGGGTCCTCTCACTAACAACCTTTAGCGAAAGAAGTGTGACATGCACTAAAAAAAGGTTAAAGCACAAATAATGGTATGTCAACCTTTTTTAGTAGTTTAGTAGTCATTTTAAATTCTATTATAAAAATAGAAAAAAAAATACAGAGAACATGAAGGATAATAGATATCAAGTGATGGAACAAGTTTTTTGAGCTGAAGAATATTAAGAAAATTGAAAAGAAACAATCAAAGAACCTGGTCCATCTACTGAATTATATTGGTCTGAGGTTGTTATTATTAATTATGTCTACTAGACTTGTGATAAAACTGACACCCTATGAATTACTTCAAGAAATAAAAATGAATCTAAAACTTCTTTAAATCCTTAGGTTGGAATGTTGTATTAATAATGAACGATAGAAAGTCCTATGATAAGTTTGATGCATGAAGTGATGAGGGAATCTTTGTAAAAGGTGCAACACATAACAAATGCTTATATGTGTTCAACAAGAAGAAATGGATATGTCGAAGAATAGGTTATGTGTTTTTATGATGAAACTAACAATGAGTCTAAGAAAGATGTGCATGATTGTGTACAGGAAACTGGAGTATGCCAGAACCATGTCTTGCTGGGCAAAACTAAAGCTTAAGCAGATGGAGCTCAACAAAGAGAACAACCATTTTATCCAAGAAGGTAAGAAATTAGTGATTCAGAGGAATGACTGATGCTCAGTATGACAAGGCGCTTGACACTGAAGATACGCAACATAGACCTGTTCCTGCATCAAATCTATCTCATTAGATAACATCCTCTCGGATATTAATGTTGGAGTTACAACCAAATGAGCATTGAAAAACTTGTGTGCTTTCATAACCTTCTTGTCCGAAATGAAACCCAAAAAATGCGAAGGAAACATTGCAAAGATCCAGATTGGGTGATAGTTATGCAAGAAAAGCTACATCAATTTGAAAGGAACAATGAGTAGCACCTGGTCCCTCGACCCAAAGACAGGTCTATCATTGGAACACAATAGGTATACAAGAACAAGCTTGATGAAGATAGTATTGTCACAAGGAATAAAGCAAGGCTATTGGTCCAAGTATATAGTCAAGAGGAAGGTATAAAATATGATGAAACATTTTCTCCATTTGCAAAGATTATAAGGATGCCGGTTATTTTGCTGCACATAAAGAGTTGATACTCTATAAAATGGATGTAAAGATTGTCTTCCTAAATGAATACTTAATAGAAGAAGTATATGTGAGCCACCCTTCTGGATTTGAAGATCACAATCATGTGTATAAGCTGGACTAGGCCTTGTATGGATCGAAACATGCCCTTAGGGCTTGGTAAGAGAGGTTATCAAAATTTCTTCTATATAATGGACTCACTATAGGGACTATAATACTTGATTTTGAAGAACTAGGGGAAAGACCTACTAATTGTGCAGGTTTATATGGACGACATCATATTTGGTGCCACAGATGAAGGGCTATATAAAAAATTTAGTGAGCTAATGGAAAGTAAATTTGAGAAAAGCATGATGGGTGTATTAAATTTCTTTCTTGGGTTGCAGATAAGACAGACTTCAATGGGGACTATGATATATCAAACAAAGTACATTAAGGAACTGTTGAATAAGTATGACATCTAAGGAGCCAAAACTACATATTCCACAATAAATGTTTCCTTCAAAGCAAGCCCAATACCCTGTAATAAACCTTCTATTAACTTAAATCCAGCCAAGCCAGCATCTGCAAAGCACTCAATGCAAAAATATCTATTATCGATATAATATGTCAAGTCCAGGTGCTCCTTTTAAGCAACACAAAATTTTGCTCCAAAACGATCAAATGTTTTATAGTTGGTGCAAACATAACTGACTAACTACACTTATTGCAAAAGCAATATTAGGGCGAGTCATGATGATATAGTTAATTTTTCAACTAATCTATTAAACCTCTTTGGATCATGAAAAGATCTCTACTATCATATGTGAGATGAATATTAGGAACCATTAAAGTATTGGAAGGCTTAGATGCATATTAGGGTACAACTTTTCTTGATTTCTCATTTAAAAGCTGAAAATATTTTTCTTTAGCCGAGTGTCTATCGGAAACAACCTCTCCACCTTGGTGGGGGTAAGGTCTACGTACATCTCACTCTCCCCAGACCCCACATATGGGATATAGTATATTGTTGTTGTTGCAAGCAGACTGAGAACATACTTACTCTGAGATAGAAGAATTTCTTTCTTTCTCCTAGAAACTTATATTCCCAAGAAATATTTTATTTGGTCCAAGTCTTTCATGTGAAACCTAGTCTACCTGATCAACTTAAATGAATAGATTCTTACATAATCACTTCATGCAATGATAAAATCTTTGAGATATACAACAAGAAGTATTTTGCCAGTTGTTGATCGCCTATACAAGATCACATTTGTTCTTCTTCAGCCCATTTTCCTAAACAACCGCATTAAACTTGCCAAACCAAGCTCGAGGACTTTGTTTCAAGCCATAAAATGACTTCTTCAAATGACAGACTTTTGCACACTCCCCCTGAGAATGAAGAAATGTATTCTTGATATCTAACTAATGTAAAGGCCAAGTTAAGAAGCTGCTACGAATATAAATAAGCGGAGAGAATAAGTTTGGCCATTGAGAGAAAGTTTCTGAATAATCACCATATGTCTAAGCATATCTTTTAGTCGAATGTCTAGCCTTAAGCCTGGAAACAAAACCATTAAGATTGACTTTGAATGCAAAGACACATTTGCATCCCATTGCTTTCTTTCCCGTGGGTTAATTTACCAATTCCCAGATGTGATTTTTATTCAAGGCATGTATCTTCCAAAATATTACACCACACCAACCAAGATGGCTCAAAGTCCCATTCACTATTTTGGGTACAGAGACAAAGCAGTGGGGCAACAAAAGAACTAGACTCATGAGATAGATGATGGAGGAAACAAAATTAGTAATGGAATAGGTGGACTTGCATTGACGTTTACCTTTTAGAAGCGGAGGTCAAGGTCTTCTTGAGGGGGATCAACTATAAAAGAATCTGATGGCAAAGGAGCTGATGCAGGACATGTATCATTAGTCTTTTCTATCTCGAATAAACTTGACTAATAGGTAGTCTTGTTGAGGCAGGAAGTTGTGTTGAAGATGCATGAGGTGCACAATCAGTTGGTGCTTATTGGATGAACCAAGGAACATCATCATCTAATTGCTTAGTCAAAGTATCTTAAGGTATAACTCGGTAAACTAACTACTCATTTTCTTCCCCTGACTTGTAAAATGGGTGGTGCATAGAAAAATGCTGCATTTTTAAAAACTTGACTCCATATATCTACCAAACTTTCGGAGAGTAAAAATGATACCCTTTTAAAGACAGGAGTAGCCCAAGAACACACACTTCAAGGCTTTTGGGTCTAACTTTGGTCACAAATGGTCTTGGATATCGAATATAACATGTACTTCCAAATGTCCTAGGCTCCACTGGAAATAGTGAATTGTTTGAAAATAGTACACTATGATGTGTCCATTAAGAACAATAGAGGGCCTCTGATTCATCAGTAAACAAGCTGTAGAGAACACATAATCCCAAAACTATTTAGGAACTTCTGTTTGGAATAAAAGTGTTGAAGTAGTTTCAAACAAATGTCTAGTTTTCCACTCAGGAACTCCATAGGAGAGGGTGTATCAACACATGATGACTTGTGAAAAATCTTGTGTTGTCTCATATAAGACTGAAATGAATCTGACATGTATTCTTTTGCATTATCACTCCTAAATACTTCATATTAGTTATTCATAAAGTAAATCCATGTTATTCAAGAATAATCATCCACAAAGGTAATAATTAATTTGTGCAAGATTTAGAGATAACCGAACTTGGTCCCTAAACATCAAAATGAACTAACTCAAAAGCTAACTCGGCTTGTTTACTAATCCTTGGACCTAGTGAAGTATAATGATATTTTGCAAATTGGCAAAACTCACAATCCATTCAAGAAAAACTATATCGCGGACAAAGATTCTTAAACAAAGGTAAAGAATGATGTCCCAAACAATAATATGCTTCGAATGGGAACACAACAATAGAGTATGAAGCAAATTGAGGCATCTATTTATCAGGATATAGAGACCATTAGATATAGGTTATTTACCAATAACCTGTTTCACTATAAGATATTGAAGTACACAGTTATCAAGAAAGAGACAAAATAGTTCAGCTCGATGGTTAGTCTACTGACAAAGATTAAATTAATCGTGAGTTTTTGTAGAATTAAGACAAATGACAAGGTGCTAGAAGATGTTGGTTTAACAGACTCAGATCCCACAATATTATAGGTTGATCCATTAGCTACAGCCACAGAAGATAATGATTTGTATGATTGAAAATTGGTAAATATATTAGGATTACATGTCATGTGTTTCTTTGCACCAGAATTAATCACTCATTGATTTGAAAAGAACACAAGGCATGTTTTACCTGACTCTGCTAGGGTAGTAATTGAACTGGACTTCTTCTATATATGATACCGAGCAAATTCTGCAAAAACTCTTGAACCGAAAGTTGAATGGTTTTAGCATGGTGGACTAGGAGCATCAGAAGCATTAGTCATCTGAGTACTTTTATTGCGATTCCGCAACTTTCACAATTCCACTTAAAGTGACCAAATTCATGACAATAATGACAGTAATGTTATTCTTTAATTTTTCTGTTACCTAAATCTTGTAATTCTTCTAGTGGGACAACACCAAAAAGAAAACTAAAGAAACCAAACGTAAAGGAAAAACCTTCACCAAAATAAATTACCCACCTGATATCCAAATAAAATATCAACAAGTGAAGAAATTAGCATTTCTTCGGCAGAGAAAGACTTCCACCCCAAATGAGAACTCTACGTGAATAGAAAATATTTTTAGCCTGCAAGAAATCAATGAATTAAGAACAAGGTTGAGCTTATTAAATACATAACAGATCATTGCCACCTAGAGTTAACTGTATCTCCAACAAGTAAGCCAACTTGAATTTGAACAAATCAGATAAAAAAGCTTTGAGATTACTGATGCCAAAAAGAAAATAATCAGAGGGTATAGACACATAGACAATAACAAGATAAACCTCAAGTAAACTCGTAGCAAAAACAAATCAATATCTCACAGTCACGAAGCAGATGAGAGTTGCAAGACGGAAATTGCAACACTCTAGTTGCCAGAAGTAGCAAGGCGATGTTGCAACACTCAAACGCATTGTTGCAACAGGGATTGTTAAAAAAATTCTACCGGTACGTGAGTACAACGCGCAACCTTCTCATCACCAGATTCTAAGGTTTTGCAAATCTCAGAGAGACAATCCTCCTTGGTAGGTGGTGAGAGCTATATTTTAAGTTTTAAATATCTCGATGAAACTTCCAGTGAAACTATCACTATCTTGGAGGAGTTTTCTGACCCAATACTGGCTCTGATACCATGTAATAAACAAAGGTATTGGAAAAAAACTTATGTTTCTAATCATGAATGTAAGGACTACGTATACAATTACATTGACCTCTATTATAGGAAATACATCAAAATAAATAAAAGAAAATATCCTGCAATCCTCTATGACTTGGTTTACTATATTTACAATTAGTAACACCATTTAGTTAAGGTAATCTTCAATTTAGAATAATATTAATATTTTCAACACTCAACACTATAATAATGGTAATTATATAGTCTGATACGGGTCAAATCGAGCTTAAAGCACTTACCATCAAGAGCCGGGATTGGAGGATGCAAAGGGCAAGAGGTCAAGAGGTTTGGAGAAGAGTTGAAGATGCACAACTTATGCTTCAGCGAGGGAGGACCTCCTAGGGATGGAGGAGGGGCACCTCAATAATTGGGCGGACCTCCCAGATTTGGAGGCGGGGCGCCTCAAATTCAACTCTTCAAAATTTGGCTAAGTATGGGAAAGGAAGCTCGCTGGTTGTTTTGGGCTCTCCAGGGCGGGGCGCCCAAGATTTGGGGCGGACCTCCTCCTGAAGGAGGGAAAGACAGCTCGCAGGCAAGGAGGGGCGCCTCCATTCTGAGTAGGGGCACCTCCAATGGCGGAATTGTACTAGTTTAGAGTGTATTTCCTATTCTAGCTCTAAGTGGCCTTTTATGTATTGACCTCAGTTGAGGGCTTTATAGACATTTCACTTAGGAGTTTGGGAAAACTATAAATACCACACTTAGTCCTTTTATTTCATTAGCTAACCTAGATTTGAAGAATAGACATAGAAAGAGAGGCAATGCCTTCTTGTTGAAGCTTGAAGCTTCAGATTATCTCTTTGCTTGGAACCTATGAAGATTCATCACTAGTATGGATTCCTTGTATGGTTCAAGTTTCCTTTCCTCTCACGGATACTCATTCATGATTTGAATTTTTTATCAATTCTTTTCTTCTATTTCTGTTCTTCCCTATCCCTATTTTCTTGTTATCTTGTGTTTATTGCTTCCGCATCTTATTTTATTGCTTCTGTGATTTTGATCCTTATCAGTTTGGAATCAGAGCAAGGCTCAGGATTTGTTTCTACAAACACTCGATCCTTGTTCATCGTGCCTAAGTTAGGTGCTACTTTAGTTTCTTATTTTTTGTTGTTGAAAAAGAAGAAAATACAAAAAAAAAAAAAAAAAAGTTGAAAAAACACTAAAAATTTGCTTGTGTTTCTTGGATTGATTGACCCATTGATTGATTGATATCAAGGCTTGTTCTCTATCAAAAACCCGTCGATTTGGTACCAACATCTTGTGATTTGAAGTTGTGAAACAAGATTTGATGATTTTGAAACCCTTGTTATGAGAAACCCTTGCTATGAACTTGATGAACATTGAAATTTGATTGTTGTTGACTGGATGTTGATAAAAATTATTGGGGTTTGATTATAGTAGTTGAAAAGACAATTGGATCCCTTTGAATTGGGAAAACAACTTGAAATAATTGGAAATTTGGGTGAAAGAAAACCAAAAATCCATAGTTGAAAACTTACTTGTTCAGCCCTGGGAGGGGCGCCCAGAATTCAGGGGCGACCTCCTCTGCTGGACAGCCTCACTGGTCATTTTTTACTAGTCTGGACGGAGCGCCCAAAATTGAGGGAGGAGCGCCTCCACTGTTTCAGTTTTTGGGATAGTTCTTTTGCCTAGGCCTTCACTTGTTCTTTGCCTCCGGACTTCTTGGTTAGTGTTTCTAGGGTAATTGGCCTACTCGAAAGACACTAACTCTTGAGCATATTAGGACACTCGTGGGTAGAGGAGATTAAGATTCAAAGAAGAGTCGTAGAACTTTCTTTGGCCTCAAGTGCGCACTTCAAATAGCTTCCGTACATCGAGTCACATCAACTCCATTCCGAGCCATTACTTGGGTGTACTAGTTGGTAAAATTACCATTGTGGTTCCAAAAGAGATAAGGGCATCTTTGGTTGGGGGTTTAGGAGTGTGAATCCTAAAAAGAGTGTTGAGTGCCACTGCCAAAGGTAAGGGAGAGCAAGTGAGGGTATTTATACTAACCTTTGTCCTTTCTTAAAATGTCTTTTGCAGGTACAAGGATCCATAAAGGAGGTTTGGATGGAAGTGGGAATGGTGAGAAAAGGGTAAATGAGAGCGAGATAGTTCAAGCTTACATTTGGGGCATTTTGACCAAGGTAGAGGCAATGAGCACTCGAATTCAACACTTAGAGGATAATTGGGATGAGAATGAGACCGAGGGGAGGGTTGGTATGAGTAGTTCTATGGGTTGTGGAACCGAGGAGGGTAGAGGAGATTTCTAAAAATACTCCTATTTGAAGGAGCTCCTATGGGTCCTATGATGAGATTCCTTCCTCGACTTTCGACAACGCATCCAATGTTGGAAGAGTAACGGGAAGTGAACACTATTCTTGTAGTGTTGCTAGTAGTGGAGAAATAAGGAAGTACCCATCTCGTGGTAGTACTACTGATGGGATGTGTAAAGGGCGTTACGTAGATGATCTCTTAAGAAAAAGAGAGTGGTGTCAACTCATAGCGATCCTTAATGAGAATAGTGGGTATGTGCTTTAAGTGAATGAAGATGAAGAAAGTTGGATTAGTCCTCTTGTAGTGAGAAGGTTAGGGATACCTTGTGTTGATTGAGTGGTCCGGGTAGTTGTTTCACAAAGAAACTTTGAAGAAGAAGTTGAGTGCAAAGTAGGTCCTTTAGAGGGATGTGATGTTATGTTGGGAAAGTCTTGGCTTCTCAATAGATACTTCAAGTTTACCTATCTCCTTGGCGGTTGTCAAGTCAAAGCACAAGGAAAGATGCAACTCCTCCTTCCTAGGAAAGAAGAAGTACAACCAAGAAAACCCACGAACTTGATAAATAGCGGGACACCAATGAGGAGAAGTCCTATGCTTGAAAGAGTGCAATTAAGAAGTCCTACAAACACAAGAAATGATGGGACTAGTGCAAGAAAGGAGTTGACAATTGTCAACAAGGTGAACCCCAAACCACAAGCTCCAAAGCTAAGTGGTTCACCAACAAAGAAGAAGGAGACATCAAGTGATGAGTCTCTAAGTCCTAGATTCCGGGTTGATGCTAAAAGTCCACCTACTCCGGCTATGGGTATCCTTGGGCCTCGTCCCAACTCACCCGAATATGAGAGACAAAAGATTGAGAGGAGTAAGTGAGTGACCGATGACATTCCTCGAGTGGAAAAATGAGAGGATGTGTTGAGTGATGTGAGTGGGATGTCACTACCCGAATCTACACCCGACCTTGAAAAGAAAATGAGGGAAAAGAAAGAGGGAAAAAGAATTGTTGAGAGTGAGGACACCCCTTATTCTAATACTTACTCTTTATCTTTTTCTTCTACTTGTGTTAGCTCTTGTGTAGGCATTCTTCGAGGCAAACCAATGGAGCCTCAGTCATGTTCCAAGATGGAAGGACAAGGTGAAGAAGATCTTCAATGTAAGCTTCAAGGTAAATAAACAATTCATGACACTTCAAGTGCATTGAGTGAGCAAGATGGCCACTCAAAGGTATGTGATAGTTCTTCCCTTGAGCATGTTACCTCCTTGTCTTGTGATAATGTTTGTGAAAACACTATGCTAGTTGATCATATGTGTGATTACAATGTGTTTGTAACTAGTATAGAGTCGGTTAGTCAACTTGTGTGTGAATGTGAACCACTAGTTGAGAGGGTTGATATGCCACATCATGATGTGAGCTCAGTTTTCATTAAACCTCTCTTTTGTGAAAATGTTATAGTTGACCTTGCTTTTGAACCTCGTTATGACACCCCACCTATATTTGATAAAGGGGAAGATGAGTTGAATGAATATCATATTCTTTCCCTTGAAGAATTGCTTGATAATGGTGGACCTATGTGTTGCAGTGAGGATGGTAGGGACCTTGAGGAGTCCCTAGTGGATGAGATGGATCGAATTGTATTCGATGACTCCTCAAGTATGGATGATGACTCTATTTTTGATGCCTCACCTTTGATGGGTAGTGGGTTTGTTTTCAATAACCCTTTGTTGAAGGGGATTTTTCAAAGAGGTGATGGTGTATATCAAACTAGAGAAGAGTTTTGATTTAAACCTCCATGGTTTGGAAAGTTTGATTCTATAGACAATCCATTGTTTGGAACTCCAAGTGAGATGAGTGGTCTTGGTATTGGTTGTGTTGGACCATCTTATAGTAGTCCTAATCTTCATTGTGTGGACTATAATGATGAAGAACCTATTTTGGATACCTTCCTTGGGAGTTTGTCTAGTGAGGAAGATTGTCTTAGAGGTAAATTTAAAGGTGAGGAAGTCACTCGTGGTGTGTGTAAGAGTGCTTCCAAGAAGGGGAGTGGAGTATTTGATGTTAGTTACCAATTGAACTATTTTGTTTACTCCACCCCACATATTGATCACACCTTGAGTGTTGAGCATGCCAAAGCTAATGAGTCACATTGTGATAGTAATGCATTGAAGGCTTGGTGTGTTGACCATAAGCTTGGAGGTCATAAGGAACTTGGTTGCTTAATCTTACATGTTCCATGTCTTATTGATCTCTTTGCTTGTTATGGTAGTGAGTGTTTGTCATTGTTGAGCCAAGAACTTGTTGTTTCCTTTGGAGACCTATACTTTTTTATTGTGTTACACCCAGTATATCTAAAGTGACGTATATCATTCTAATGACATGTTAAGAATGATTTAAGTGAGTTTAAGTTGGATTTAAGTTTGGGAAAAGTCGGATTTAAGTTGCGGAAAAACCGACTAAGGAATTGTCTTGTAACAGAGCTTTTTCGGCAGTTAATTTCGTGTGTTATATGAGGACTTTTGGGGACATATCATATACCAAATTGAATTTCTTGGAGTTTAGTTTCTAAAACCTTTGACGGTTTGTTCATACAATATTTGGATAAAAATATATGAGCGTCAGAAGTCAGGCCATAAAAAGGGACATAAGCGCAAAAGAGGACTAAAACTGAAATGTTTCAAGTATAAAAGGAAACAATTTGCCTCCATCTCGTCATTTCCAGAATTCTAAAGGGAGAAACAGTGGTCTCATCAATTTGTAAGCAAATTTTATGATTTTTAAGGATGGGCGTCAATCTTAACTCGAAATTGAAGACAGATTGCGTCAAAACGCTCTACGCGATTAAGGTAACGTTATGCTACCTTCAATTTCGTCTATAGCTTTTTTAGAATTACTTCATGACTAAGTAAAGTGCCTAAATTCTGTATTATATCTTGTTTAAGCTTTAGAAGGTGTGGAATTCAAGGGAAACAAGGTTTAGAAGCAAGAAGCATCAAAGGTATGTGAGACTAAACCTTTCTTTTGGCAAGGCATGTATCTTTTAGCTTTTGAAGCTTTTTTTAGTTCTAAACTTAGTGTTTCTTGTGAGAAACTTGTATGGTATCAAGTAAACCTTGTATATACTTAATTTGGTACTGAAATCCAAGGCGAAAGACGTCCGAATCAGCAAGACAAAACGTTTCAAAATCTGGAAAATCATTTTGATCTTTAAACAGCTGTTAGTATATTGATCATAACTCCTTGTAAAAAATTGATATTAAGATGCTTTAAGAATACCCAGAATCCTAAGACATATATCTACAACTTTCATGAAGACCATGAAGTCTATATCTTTGATCTACACTCTGAAAATTAGGTCGAAAGGCAGGACAGTAGTGCTGTCCAGATATTCTATCAGCGGATTTGTTATGTCATCCAGTCGTCTCATCTTGTTATCCATTTAACATGTTTATGTTATCAGTTTATCCGGGTATCCATTCCCGTGTGTAGTATAGTGTTGGTTCTGCTTTTGTGGATCATCCAGTTTCAGGGGAAACTCTGCCGAAAATTTTATGGAAATTCAAAGAGTTGGACAAATTCTGAGTTCTAGGTTGTGTCTATAATTCTATCCAGAGTTTTCTTCTCATTCCTTTGAGTCCATATCTATTGTTGCCATATGTGTTCTGCCTCATACATGCTTATGCTTATATTGTGATAATGTTATGTGTGATTTGGAGTCCCTCATAGAGGCTGGACATGGGACACACAGTCCGGTCGCGTGGGTATCAGGTTTCTAACCAGATTACCCTAAGATGTGAGGAATGAAGCCTTTAGCCTAAATTGATATATTTTTCTGCTTATTGAATAGAGTGGGATCGTTGTCACGACCAGATTTTCGAGGGCTCGTGATGGCACCTAAACAACATTTGCCTAGGCGAACCAATGAAACAAGATGCGGAAAAGAACAATAATGTGAAAAGATCATAAATGGATATATAAATATAAAAGGGTGAAGTCCAAAAGAATATATCCACAAAAGAATTGGAGCATTCTAAGAGTGACTCAATAAAGTATGAATATACATCAAAGAAATCTGAGTCCTATCTCTAAGTGACTCCGGCGGTATGCCACCACGGTCTGTGTGGTCGGCTCACCTCAATCAAAAGTCTCAGAAGCCTCGGGAACCGCTAACGTCCGGGCTGCTGACTGGATGAAGGACCTGCGCACGTAGCAGAGTAAGTTATGAGCCGAAGCCCAGTAAGATCACCGACAGGCCCGCTAAGGTACCCTTGCGGGACAAGTCGCTACATGCATCATAAGCAAAAACATACTATAGTAATCATACAATAAAGTAGTGAAATCACAAATAGATGTAACACATTCCATACACACAAGTAGTAACCAGAAGTCTCAAGGATTATGCCCATCCAACGTAAGGCATAGGTCAACTCAGCGGCGGTTTGGAGGTCCAATCTCTACTCCCGTGCCGACTAACCTAGACCTACGATGGACTAGCAACACCACTACTAAGTATCAACCATATACCGTGACCCGAAGTCACTATCACAATCATAAATAAGTAGATCAACGACCCGTAGTCGTTGGCTCATCTCAAATCTGTCTACGATCGCACCACACCCCCTGTCAAGTGCGTCGTATCTCAATAAATCAAGTGACCACACCACACCCCCTGTCAAGTGTGTCACATCTCAAAGATCAAGTGTCCACACCACACCCCCTGTCAAGTGTGACACATCTCATAGTATAGGCGACACCACACCCCCTGTCAAGTGTCCCTCTAACAGTATTAATATCCATGACATTTATAATAATAACAGAAATAATAACAGAAATATTAATAACGATAATATTTCACAGTCACCGTAACCCAGGTTGGTTATGCTAGCTGAACGTAAGGCGAAGGTTAACCCGACCACAGTTTGGGGGTACAATCCCTACTCCCATGTCGTCCAACCCAAGGTTACGTATAGACAGCACTACCCAACCCGGCACGTGAACAAATCAAGTACCAATATCATACAAAAGCTGGCAAAATCCTCGGCAAGACATTTATCATGACATGCTGGCAACATCCTCGGCCATGTCCCAAGTTCTTGCTATCTAAGCATGGCGTAGCAAGCGTTACTACGATATAAATTTAAGCTACCTCGACGTAGCGTTTAGACCGGCACATACCTCGGTCGAGTCACAATCTCGCTATTTATAACAAACAATAATAGCAAGTAATTCACATCATTAATCCTAACCATTGTTAGGTATATATATGCGTACATGAAGCATACTAGCATGAAGGAAGAGTCCACAAGCACAATAGAGGTCAAGTCTCACTTACCTCGAAATTCGGGCTCAAATGCCGGGAAGAATCTCCTTTCCCGCTCGCCTTGTCCGCGAAGGACTCTCCACTAGGTCTATTAAGACAAGATATAGCACATATGAGTGCTCAATTATAGCTATTTAAACCTATAGGCATCCTAGGGTAAAAATTACCAAAATGCCCTCGGGTAGGGCCGAGCCCTAAATTTACAAAATGTACTTTTCCGGACTCCCCACGCTCCCGTGAGTCCAAAAGTACACTTAGATTCCACATGCGAGCCTTGTTCGATGTCTTTCCCCAATTCTTAAGAATCTAGGGTTCTAACCCATTTCCAAGAATCAACCCTTTGATTCTTGTGTTAATCAACATAAAGATGGATTGAAAGGGCTTACCTTAAGTGTAAGTATTATTGGGTCTTCAAGAATACCCAAAAATCGCCTCAAGAGCTCACCAAATGATTTTTATAAGTTATGAACCGAAATGGCCTTTTTATAGCAGTTTTTGCCTCTGTGACAGCTTCTTTTGAAAAAATAATAACTTTTGATAGGAATGTCCAAATGACCTGACACTGGTGCCATTAGAACCACAACTCAAAGGGCTACAACTTTCATGTTTTGAGTTTTTCCTAATTCCTTACAGATTGGCCGAAAAATCAGCTTTTATCCGGCTGTTTGCGCCAAAACAGAACAGAAAAGTCGCACCAGAGTTTCTACTGTTTTAGGGGCAAAACGGGACCCTACGAAGCTCGGAATGATCCCAAATTTTGCACACAAGCCATAAAATACTTGGGTGACATGCTCGTCAAGACGGAACTCAATTCGGACCTCCAGAACTCAAAAAGTGGGTCCCACGGCAAAGGTTCAATTTTCGACTTTCGCCAAAATAGCGAAATTTAACCAAACGACCTCGGAATCCAATTCCGAAAGTTGCTACAAGTCACAAATGACTATAAGAACCTAACGGAACTTTCGGATCTCTCATCGGAGCTCATTTGCTCAAATCGAGCTCGGAAACCTCTTTTAACTCTTTTAAACTTCCGAAACGGGGACTTTATCAAAAGTCCTATCAAACGAGGTCCGTTTTCAATTTTGAAGGTTGCTACATATCATAAATGACGAGACGGACCTAACGGTGCGCTCGGATTTTCCATCGGGGTTCGTTTACTCAAAACGACCTATCGAAACCCCAAATTCCTTTCCGGAATTTCATAAACGGATCCTTTTCTCGAAAACCTATCAAACGGACTCCGTTTCGACTCAGATTTCACAGACGGGTCATAAATGACCTAACGGAGCTTTTGGGACTGTCGACTCAGAGGGTCGTTACATGCTCCCCCACTTAGACTCTCGGCCGTCCTCGGACGAGCCTAAGTCTAAGGTAGGATCCACACACTAGCCACGGAGCTGGCACGGATTTCGAGGACCCCTCGGTACCACCCGAAATCAATAAAACTTGAAAATGCAAATTCAGGCTTAGAAAATACAAGGATTTCATACCTGAATCATCGAACAAGCGCGGATGCCTCTCACGCATCTCGGACTCAAGCTCCCAAGTGGCCTCGGCAATGGAGTGATGCCCCCACTGAACTCTTACAAGCGGGATCACCTTCGATCTCATCTTACGGACCTCTCTAGCCACAATAGCAATAGGCTCCTCCGAATAAGCTAAGTCGCCATCTACCTCCACGGAAGCCATATCGATCACATGAGACAGATCGTGAACATACTTCCGGAGCATGGACACATGGAACACCGGATGAACAGACAGAGAGGGAGGCAAAGCCAGTCTATAAGCAACGGCGCCAACGCGCTCCAATATCTCAAAAGGCCCAATGAACCTAGAACTGAGCTTGCCTTTCTTCCCAAATCTCATAACACCCTTTATGGGCGACACTCTGAGGAATACCCGGTCCCCAACCATGAACTCAAGATCTCTCCGCCTCCGATCTGCATACGATATCTGCCGGCTCTGAGCCGTGCGGAGTCGATCCTGAATAACCCGGACCTTATCTAAGGTCTGCTGCACCAAATCGGGCCCCAACACCTGGACCTTACCAGACTCGAACCAACCGATAGGCGAGCGACATCTCCGACCATACAATGCCTCAAACAGAGCCATCTGGATAGAAGCCTGATAGCTATTATTATACGCAAACTCTGCTAGCGGCAAATGGCTATCCCAATGGCCTCATAAATCAATAGCACACGCTCTCAACATATCCTCGAGGATCTGACTGGTCCGCTCAGACTGGCCATCAGTCTGCGGGTGAAATGCAGTGCTGAGATCGACCCGAGTACCCAGCTCTCTCTGAAAAGATCTCCAAAACTGAGCTGTGAACTGAGCACCTCGGTCAGAAATGATAGAAACAGGAGCACCATGCAATCTCACAATCTGCTCAATGAAGATACGAGCCAGACGCTCCGAGGTATAAGTAGTCCTCACTGGAATGAAGTGAGCCGACTTCGTCAGTCGATCAACTACTACCCACACCGAATCATGCTTACCCACGGTCAGCGGCAAACCAACTACGAAATCCATAGTGATCTGCTCCCACTTCCACTCGGGAATGGGCATAGACTGGGTCACCCCGGCTGGCCTCCGGTGCTCATACTTCACCTGCTGGCAATTCAAACACCGAGATACATAATCAGCAACATCCCTCTTCATCCCTTTCCACCAATACAGCTCTCGAAGATCATGATACATCTTCGCAGTACCCGGATGAATGGAATATCTCGAACTGTGAGCCTCTGCCAAAATCATCTGCCTCAGCTCCACAATGGCTGGAACACATACCCGGCCGTTAAGCCGCAAAGCACCATCATCACCAATCACGAACGAGGACACTCCCCCACTCAGGACCCTGTCCCGGAGATCTCTCAGATAAGGATCCTCGAACTGCCTTTCCCGAATCTGGGAAGCTAAAGACGACTGAGACCCCATATATGCAAGCACCCGGCCTGGAACAGAATCATCAAACCGAACCCCACTAATGGACAAAGCCTGCAACTCACGGGCCAACGGCCTCATATCAGCATCAAGATAGGCGAGGCTACCCATGGACTTCCTACTCAAGGCATCGGCTACAACATTAGCCTTTCCGGGATGATACCGGATAGAAAGATCATAATCCTTCAGCAGCTCTAACCAGCGGCGTTGTCTCCCGTTCAAGTCCTTCTGAGTGAACAAGTACTGGAGACTCTTATGATCGGTGAATATCTCACATGGCTCGCCATAAAGATAGTGCCTCCACAACTTCAGTGCAAACACGACAGCTAACAGCTCCAAATCATGGACAGGATAATTCTTCTCATGGACCTTCAGCTGTCTCGAGGCATAAGCTATCACCTTACCCTCCTGCATCAGAACGCTACCCAGGCCAACACCCGAAGCATCACAATATACGGTGAATCCCCCGGATCCACTAGGCAAGGCCAACATTGGCGCTGAAGTCAACAGAGTCTTAAGCTTCTGAAAGCTAGACTCACAGGCATCGGACCACAGGAAAGGAACATTCTTCTGGGTCAACTTCGCAGAGGTGCTGAAATAGAAGAAAACCCCTCGACGAACCACCGATAATAACCTGCCAAGCCTAAGAAACTCCGAATCTCTGTAGGAGAAGTAGGCCTAGGCCAACTCTGAACGGCCTCTATCTTCTTCGGATCAACACACACCCCATCCTTGGTCACCACGTGACCTAGGAAAGATACAGAACTGAGCCAAAATTCACACTTGGAGAATTTGGCATACAACTGCTGATCCCTCAGAGTCCGAAGAACAACTCTCAAATGCTGCTCATGCTCCTCCCTGCTCCTCGAATAAACCAAGATATCATCGATAAACACAATGACGAAGGAGTCAAGGTAGGCCTTGAACACTCGGTTCATCAGATCCATGAAAGCAGCTGGGGCATTCGTAAGCCCGAAAGACATCACCAGAAATTCATAGTGGCCATATCGGGTACGAAAAGCAGTCTTGGAAACGTCCTCGGACCGAATCCTCAACTGATGATACCCCGACCTCAAATCAATCTTCGAGAAGAAGGTAGCACCCTGAAGCTGATCAAACAAATCATCAATACGCGGCAAAGGATACCTATTCTTGATAGTAACCTTATTCAGCTGCCGGTAATCAATACACATCCGCATAGAGCCATCCTTCTTCTTCACAAATAATACCGGGGCACCCCATGGAGACACACTGGGCCTAATGAAGCCCTTATCGAGCAAATCCTGAATCTGCTCCTTCAGCTCCCTCAACTCAACAGGAGCCATACGATACGGGGGAATAGATTTAGGCTGAGTGCCTGGCAATAGATCAATGCAAAACTCTATCTCCCGCATAGGCGGCAAACCCGGCAAATCATCAGGAAACACATCTGGATACTCACAACCAACCGGAACTCTATCAAGGGATAACTCCTCTGCCCGGACATCCCGAACTGAAGCAGTATATCCCTCGCACCCACTAGATATCATCCTCTGCGCCTCCAAGAAAGAAATGATCCTACTCTTCGGAGAAGGCCTGGAACCTCTCCATACAACCCGAGACTCACCCTCTGCCCCGATCGTCACGGACTTGGCATGGCAATCCAAAGTCGCATGACAGGAAGCCAGCCAATCCATGCCCATAATGACATCGAAATCAGACATATCGAGCAGCATCAGGTCCACTAAGGACTCTACACTACAGATGGAGATCATACACTGCCGATAACCCCTATCTACACATATAGAAGACCCGACAGGGGTGGCAACCATAAAGGGATCATCTAAGAAGACCAGATCCCTGCCCAAGCAAGGGGCAAATCCCGGCGACACATACGAATAGGTAGACCCCGGAGCAATAAGAGCATAAGCATCGCGGCCACAGACAAAAATAATACATGTGATGACATCATTGGATGCCTCAGCATCCTGACGAGTCATAGCATAGACCTGCGCCGAGCCTCCTGAACCTGGAGCTCTCTGAGACTGCTGTCTAGGAGGAATCTGAGAAACGGGCCTGGCGGCCTGAGGACCAGATGGTACCATAGCTGCGGATCCCTGGCGACCTGATGAAACATAAGGGCAACTCCTGACATAGTGCTATGGAGACCCACACTCAAAACATCCATCACCTCTACCTCCTCTACCGCCTCTACCACCTCTGCCATGACCACCTCCAGACGAACACCTCCCATGATGCCTCTGATGGCACTTCCCGCACTGCGGCAGACCAGACTGCGAAGAGCCACCCCGCCTCTGGGATGACTGAGGCCTCGGGGTCTCTGAAGAAAAATCCTGGGCAGGCAAAGCAGCAGCCTGGGGCCTAGACTGAGAACGGCCCTGATGACCCTGACCCCTCTGAGCGGATCCACTATACCCACCAGACTGACGCGATCTCTTGGCCGCCCTCTCCGCGTCAGCCCTGGTGAAGATATCCTCCATCCGCCGTGCCACATCAACTATCTCAAAATATGACTTGTTGCCCATATCAGGGGCAACAGCTACCTGCAAGCGGGGATGAAGACCCTCAACAAACCGGAGGACCTTGTCCCTCTCCTGAGCCACCATAGCCGGCGCAAACTGAGACAACCACAAGAACCTGGTGTCATACTCTGAAACAGACAGGTTTCCCTGCCTCAACCCCTCAAACTCGCGCCTCTGAGCATCGTGCTGACTCTGGGGCACAAACCTGCTCATGAACATAGACACGAACTCAGCCCAAGACAAAGGAGGGAGGTCACTAGACCTCTGCCGCATCATGGAGACCCACCATGTCTCCGCATCTCCCGATAATCTGAAAGAAGCACACTGCACCCCTAAGGTGTCTCTAGTACCAAGAACTGTCAAAATCTTCTCACACTTCTGAATGTACCTCTGGGCAGTACATGTAGCTGAGGTACCGTCGAACTCTGGAGGCTGAAGCTTCATGAATGACTCTATCCTCTTGGCAACCTCCTCAGTGCCCATAGGAGGAGTAGAAATAACAGGACCTGCCTGAGGAGCAGAAGCAGAAGGCTGGGCAATATGATCAGGAGCAGCCTCAGAAGTAGGCGTGCTCATAACAGGTGTGGTCGGCTGAGGAGCCGAAACAGGAGCTGCAACATCATCTCTGACAGGGACCTGATGGCTAGACAAGGCCATCAGTCTCATATACTCCTCTGAAGAGATCACAACGTTGCCTGGCACAACAGCAGGCACAGGGGGAATAGATGCTGACAGAGTCGCTGCGGACACCGCAGGGATAGCTGTGTCCTGCCTAGTGGCTGACGGGCGACCTGCCCGAGTCTTCTTAGCAGCTGGCGGCTGCGTAGGTGCTGATGGCTCTCCCGCAGACGCGGGTGTAGAAGATGCAGCCCTCCTAGCTGAGGATGCTCGCGTCCTTGCCATCTGATACGATACACGAAAAAGGGTCAGCACCTATATAAGCTACTCAGCACGAATAGAGATGAAACGAAGGGAAAACATTTCCTAACATGCCCTTGTAGCCTCTCGCTCATAAGTATGGTCGACAACATACCCATAAGCAAGACTCTACTCAGACACTGCTCCAAGACTCCTAGGACTCAAATTAGAACCTAGGGCTCTGATACCAAACTGTTACGACCCAATTTCTGAGGGCTCGTGATGGCACCTAAACAACATTTGCCTAGGCGAACCAATGAAACAAGATGCGGAAAAGAACAATAATGTGAAAAGATCATAAATGGATATATAAATATAAAAGGGTGAAGTCCAAAAGAATATATCCACAAAAGAATTGGAGCATTCTAAGAGTGACTCAATAAAGTATGAATATACATCAAAGAAATCTGAGTCCTATCTCTAAGTGACTCCGGCGGTATGCCACCACGGTCTGTGTGGTCGGCTCACCTCAATCAAAAGTCTCAGAAGCCTCGGGAACCGCTAACGTCCGGGCTGCTGACTGGATGAAGGACCTGCGCACGTAGCAGAGTAAGTTATGAGCCGAAGCCCAGTAAGATCACCGACAGGCCCGCTAAGGTACCCTTGCGGGACAAGTCGCTACATGCATCATAAGCAACAACATACTATAGTAATCATACAATAAAGTAGTGAAATCACAAATAGATGTAACACATTCCATACACACAAGTAGTAACCAGAAGTCTCAAGGATTATGCCCATCCAACGTAAGGCATAGGTCAACTCAGCGGTGGTTTGGAGGTCCAATCTCTACTCCCGTGCCGACTAACCTAGACCTACGATGGACTAGCAACACCACTACTAAGTATCAACCATATACCGTGACCCGAAGTCACTATCACAATCATGAATAAGTAGATCAACGACCCGTAGTCGTTGGCTCATCTCAAATCTGTCTACGATCGCACCACACCCCCTGTCAAGTGCGTCGTATCTCAATAAATCAAGTGACCACACCACACCCCCTGTCAAATGTGTCACATCTCAAAGATCAAATGTCCACACCACACCCCCTGTCAAGTGTGACACATCTCATAGTATAGGCGACACCACACCCCATGTCAAGTGTCCCTCTAACAGTATTAATATCCACGACATTTATAACAATAACAGAAATAATAACAGAAATATTAATAACGATAATATTTCACAGTCACCGTAACCCAGGTTGGTTATGCTAGCTGAACGTAAGGCGAAGGTTAACCCGACCACAGTTTGGGGGTACAATCCCTACTCCCATGTCGTCCAACCCAAGGTTACGTATAGACAGCACTACCCAACCCGACACGTGAACAAATCAAGTACCAATATCATACAAAAGCCGGCAAAATCCTCGGCAAGACATTTATCATGACATGCCGGCAACATCCTCGGCCATGTCCCAAGTTCTTGCTATCTAAGCATGGCGTAGCAAGCGTTACTACGATATAAATTTAAGCTACCTCGACGTAGCGTTTAGACCGGCACATACCTCGGTCGAGTCACAATCTCGCTATTTATAACAAACAATAATAGCAACTAATTCACATCATTAATCCTAACCATTGTTAGGTATATATATGCGTACATGAAGCATACTAGCATGAAGGAAGAGTCCACAAGCACAATAGAGGTCAAGTCTCACTTACCTCAAAATTCGGGATCAAATGCCGGGAAGAATCTCCTTTCCCGCTCGCCTTGTCCGCGAAAGACTCTCCACTAGGTCTATTAAGACAAGATATAGCACATATGAGTGCTCAATTATAGCTATTTAAGCCTATAGGCATCCTAGGGTAAAAATTACCAAAATGCCCCCGGGTAGGGCCGAGCCCTAAATTTACAAAATGTACTTTTCCGGACTCCCCACGCTCCCGTGAGTCCAAAAGTACACTTAGATTCCACATGCGAGCCTTGCTCGATGTCTTTCCCCAATTCTTAAGAATCTAGGGTTCTAACCCATTTCCAAGAATCAACCCTTTGATTCTTGTGTTAATCAACATAAAGATGGATTGAAAGGGCTTACCTTAAGTGTAAGTATGATTGGGTCTTCAAGAAATACCCAAAAATCGCCTCAAGAGCTCACCAAATGATTTTTATAAGTTATGAACCGAAATGGTCTTTTTATAGCAGTTTTTACCTCTGTGACAGCTTCTTTTGAAAAAATCATAACTTTTGATAGGAATGTCCAAATGACCTGAAACCGGTGCCATTAGAACCACAACTCAATTTTCTATAACTTTCATGTTTTGAGTTTTTCCTAATTCCTTACGGATTGGCCGGAAAATCAGCTTTTATCCGGCTGTTTGCGCCAAAACAGAACAGAAAAGTCGCACCAGATTTTCTACTGTTTTAGGGGCAAAACGGGACCCTACGAAGCTCGGAATGATCCCAAATTTTGTACACAAGCCATAAAATACTTGGGTGACATGCTCGTCAAGACGGAACTCAATTCGGACCTCCAGAACTCAAAAAGTGGGTCCCATGGCAAAGGTTCAATTTTCGACTTTCGCCAAAATAGCGAAATTTAACCAAACGACCTCGGAATCTAATTCCAAAAGTTTCTACAAGTCACAAATGACTATACGAACCTAACGGAACTTTCGGATCTCTCATCGGAGCTCATTTGCTCAAATCGAGCTCGGAAACCTCTTTTAACTCTTTTAAACTTCCGAAACGGGGACTTTATCAAAAGTCTTATCAAACGAGGTCCGTTTTCAATTTTGAAGGTTGCTACATATCATAAATGACGAGACGGACCTAACGGTGCGCTCGGATTTTCCATCGGGGTTCGTTTACTCAAAACGGCCTATCGAAACCCCAAATTCCTTTCCGGAATTTCATAAACGGATCCTTTTCTCGAAAACCTATCAAACGGACTCCGTTTTGACTCAGATTTCACAGACGGGTCATAAATGACCTAACGGAGCTTTTGGGACTGTCGACATGCAAATCGAGGTCCCAGATCCCGTAACGACTATTTGAGGGTCGTTACAATCGTTTGGCAAGGAAACCAAAGGATAAAGCGGTTGTTGATTAGCCGTACTAACTTTTGGAAGAGGTAAGTGTTTATATCCATTTCTTTGGAGGCATCTGGCCTCGTGGATTTTATACCACGTGTTCCTTACGTGTGTATCTGCCGATAGGCGTACTCATTACGCCTTAGCTTTGAATTTACATTATATATTATATGTTATGTCTTGTTGTTGGTATTGCATTGAGGATCTAAGCATTATACTCTGGCTGTGAGTTGATATATACTTCCCAGCAGTTGATGAGAGTCCCGCGCCGGTGAAGGATTATTGTTGGATCAAACCGTATTGGTATGTATTACGTTTTCTGGTTATGCATTGCATCATATTGAGGGTAGGAGGATTCCGCCCTCGGAGCAGGAGGATTCCGATCCATTGCATCATATTGAGGGTAGGAGGATTCCGCCCTCGGACCAGGAGAATTTTGCTCCATTGCATCATATTGAGGGTAGGATTCCGGCCTCGGAGCAGGAGGATTCCGCTCTATTGCATCACATTGAGGGAGGAGGATTCCACCATCGGAGCAGGAGGATTCCTCCCTCGGAGCAGGAGGATTCCGCCCTCGGAGCAGGAGGATTCTGCTCCATTGCATCATATTGAAGGTAGGAGGATTCCGCCCTCGGAGCAGGAGGATTCACCCCTCGGAGCAGGAGGATTCCGCCCTCGGAGCAGGAGGATTCTGCTCCATTGCATCATATTGAGGGTAGGAGGATTCTGCCCTCGGAGCAGGAGGATTCCGCTCCATTCATTTGGCACATGTGACCCTTTGCATCAGATTTCATTTTATTTCATTTCATCTCATTTCATACCATTGTGTAAATTTGTGGTACATAACTATTGTCCTGATTATATGTGCATTGCTTATTTGTTAATATGTTTCTTGCTCGTATCCTTAGTTGAGTTTATGGTTTCATACGTGTTTCCGGTTGTTATCTGGCTCTGCCTTTTTATAATTTAAATAAGAGGAATTTGATTTATCTGTTTCTTCTCCCTGGCTAGCTATCCTATTCTTTGAGGTGTCTAGTCTGCCCCACTTATTGAGTCCTTTTGACTCACCCTTGTTTGTTGTTTGTTTCTTGTCTATCCATTTCGTTTCGGCAGGTTCGCTCCAGGATTGAGTTCGCCACATTGTAAAGGAGCGAAGATGACTTCAGCTGTCAGGGTGAGCCAGCTTTTATTCTGGATGGCCACCAGTTTATTGGTTGTTATTTCAGTTGCATTTTGCTCCCTTCAGGA
This sequence comes from Petunia x hybrida, assembly GCA_037355625.1. Classification (NCBI taxonomy): domain Eukaryota; kingdom Viridiplantae; phylum Streptophyta; class Magnoliopsida; order Solanales; family Solanaceae; genus Petunia; species Petunia x hybrida. The sequence goes on along the minus strand of JBBBVM010000014.1, from coordinate 9,387,492 downwards.
GGTATTTGTCTTCTTTTGTACTCTTAGATGTCTAGTCTGGATAGCCCTAAACCTAGTATGTTGGGTAGTCAGCTGTAATTTCTTTTGTACAGCTTAGAGGTATCAGTATGTCTATGTTTTTTTTAAGTCATGTCCTTATTTGTGAATTGTTATATTTATTTTCCTGATTTAATTGGTAAGGGTTCGCCCGACGGGTCTAGGGGAGGATGTCGGGTGCCCGCACGGCCTAACCGGATTCCGGGTCGTGTCAGTTTGGTATTGATACTTGGCTCTATCACAAAAGTGTGATTTTCACAACACTTGCACTCACTCTTGTTGGACTTGCCTACTTGTGTAGTGGGAAATCTTGGTGTGTTAATGTTGAACTTAGGGATCATAGGAATTTTGATGGCTTGATCGTGCATATTTCATATCCTATTGATCTCTTTAATGAATCTTTCGTTGAGTGCACCCATTGGGAAAGCCAAGTACTTATTGTTTTCTTTGGAAACATGCACTTTATCATTGTTATTGATACTTGGTTATATCATGAGAGTGTGTTTTCCACACTACTTGCACTAACCTACTCTTGTAGTAGGATATTTGGCTTGTTCTTATCTTTGGTTGTACGTCTTTATGGTTTGATTTCGAGGACGAAATCCTTTCAATAAGGGAAGGATGATATGGGTCAAATCGAGCTTAAAGCACTTACCATCAAGAGCCGGGATTGGAGGATGCAAAGGGCAAGAGGTCAATAGCAGCTTATGCTTCAGCGAGGGAGGGCCTCCCAGGGATGGAGGAGGGGCGCCTCAAGAATTAGGCGGACCTCCCAGATTTGGAGGCGGGGCGCCTCAAATTCAACTCTTCAAATTTTAGCTAAGTATGGGAAAGGAAGCTTACTGGTTGTTTTGGGCTCTCCAAGGCGGGGCGCCCAAGATTTGGGGCGGACTTCCTCCTGAAGAAGGGAAAGGCAGCTCACAGGCAAGGAGGGGCGCCTCCATTCTGAGGAGGGGCGCCTCCAATGGCGGAATTCTACTAGTTTAGAGTATATTTCCTATTCTAGCCCTAAGTGGCCTTTTATGTATTGACCTCAGTTGAGGAGTTTAGAGACATTTTACTTAGGAGTGTGGAAAAACTATAAATACCACACTTAGTCATTTTATTTTATTAGCTAACCTAGATTTGAAGAATAGACGTAGAAAGAGAGGCAAGTCCTTCTTTGTTGAAACTTGAAGCTTCGGATTATCTCTTTGCTTGGAACCTATGGAGATTCATCACTAGTATGGATTCTTTGTAAGGTTCAAGTTTCCTTTCCTCTCTTGGATATTAATTCATGGTTTGTATCATTTATCCATTATTTTCTTCTATTTCTGTTCTTCCCCATCCCCATTTTCTTGTTATCTTGTGTTTATTGCTTCCGCATCTTATTTTATCGCTTCTGTGATTTTGATCCTTATCAGTATTAATATTTTCAACATTCAACGGTATAATAATGGTAATTATATAGTCAATCAAGGAGAACAAAAAAAACTAAAATTAATAGTGTTTGGAGAGTATGTAGCTATAATAAGAGCTAATGTTAAGAGAATTCAATATGATTCTATTGATTAGATTATGTAGTATATATACAAAAGTAAGTTACAATAGTGTATAGAAAAATAGAGAGTGAAGTTCCACAATCTGGATGGAACTGCAGAAACTGCGACCAAGATAAAGCATGTATCCACTAGTGTTAGGTTTTTCTTTCAACTTGTCCATTTTGTTAATGTGCATAATGGCAAATAATGTGATGTTGAAAACCATTTTCTGGCAGAAAAATATTGACAACACAAATTCACCACCTTACTCTGATAGGAAACTAACGATTTTAGTTTGCATGCATAAGATAAAATTGGAAGGATGTACATACCCTCGGTGGAGCTCCAAATAAAGTTAAGTCCAAATCTACAAGAAGTAATAACGAAATAAATTATCATGGGATGTCGCTGTTGTGATACTTATCCCAGATTGTCAATAGGCTAATCTTGTGCAGTGTATGCCCAAAAATGAGGCATGATCATGATGAAGAATTAAAGAAGAGAATCAGGGTAGAGGGCATGTATGAACTACCAAAAGATAAATAGTTCACCCCTAAAGGACCTACTCTCTCTCTCTCTCAACAACCAAATGTTGGATAGATAGCGGGGAGAGCGTCTGACTGTTTTTGGATGGGGACTCAAAGCAGACGTTGGACCTAGATTTTGAAGCTTAGGGTCCAGTGTTCTACTCATTTTTTAGTTTGGGGATTCTGAAATAATAATTCGTACTTATTAAATAAATTTTGTTAGACAAATATATGATTTGGATAAAAATCAACGGGGTTTGGTCGAACCCCCGTCCAAAATGGTATCTCCGCCCTTGAATCAGGGTATCACAATAATTTATGACTGCACAACTAAAAAAGCTCGAAAGTAGACTTTAAGTTTGGCTTTAGGCCCTATTGAGCCGGCCCTGAAGAAACTAGCTTGAGGAATTTGGTCATCCCGATTTTCATCCACAGAATTAAGTACAATAGTACGTATTACAGAATGATCGGTGCTCATACCACGACACATATGATTTCTTAAATATGCAACAACCTCGCACGTCTGTGAAGTATTCTAAGGGCAGGTAGCATTTTTTTTATAGGTCAAATCAATGGTAAGACTTCTAGAATCTAACAGGAGTACCACAACCACTTCTTAGGCTTAAAGAGCCTACGATCAATAACAAGCAAAGTCCTTTACAGGGTATGGCGTGCCTTGAATTTGTTCAGGACAAACTTTCCATGCGTCCTTCAAATCTAGCATCTGAGCAAAATTATCATGGAATTTAATGTCATAATCCATAGGTTGAAATTTTGTTTCCAGTTGATTCGACTTAAGGATTTGCAAAAACAATTCAAGATCTAATCCCTCAAATTGTTGCAACAGCTTTTTTACCCCATCCGGAGGGAATCCTTTAAATGCGTGTCCTATTGCGTTACGCCCAAAGTAAAGAAGTCCCTCTTTGGTACTGTATCTTGCTTCTACGGGAGGATTGGTCTGCCTCAATGCTTTTATTTTTTTGGGTACCGAGCGCTCTAGATGATAGAGTACACGTAAAAGGCTGTGATTGGTAACTATCAAGTGTCAATTTGTAGCAAGGCATTTTCCTACGGATTTATCAAGATTGAAACTCTTGAAATATGCTATAATGTTTTGATCTCTTGGGATCATAATGATGCATGTTGTGAACAAGTTCCAATATATCCCCACTTTCTGCAATTTCTATATCAAAGGAAGCTCGTATAGGAATTGTGTGATTAGAGTTACCTTGTCGCTGGTAAATGCATTATCGTACTCGCTAAAGTTAAAAAACTTTAGGACAAGGTTTTGTTCTCTCATATTAACACTAGAACGAGAGGTAGCATTTTCCATAAGGTGGTTCAAGTTAACTAGCTTTACGTCTGTGTGGGAAATCATAACATTAGGTTATATGACGTTTTCGTGGACGTTAGTTAATATGAGGTACTCGTCGCACCTTCTCTTCAAATGAAGTTTTAACAGTTTTTCCAACAAACCAGTGAGGATTCTATTTCCCTCCCTGGTCAATGCAGCATTCACTAGTTTTTTACCTTCTTTACCGGTGGCCTAAGACACTAAGTTTACATATCCCTCTCTTATGTGCGCATATGAATCTACACAGCACTCAAACAAATGAGAGATCGACGGCATAGTAGGTCCCGCATTTTGAAGAACCTTGATCATGTTTTTATCAAGGTTAGTCATCATTTATTAGTGAGATCCTAAATTGTCGCCAGTTGTAAACTTGAGGTTTACTTGCATGTATGGTACCCATAGTTTTCTTAGTAGGTTCACTAATCTGATCAGTATTTATGTCAGTATGATTTTGTTGTAAGGCCGATTCTTATCATATATAGTTTATTTATTTTTCGATTACGTAAAGTAGGAAGAATGAGAAAATGGATGAAATACTATTTTTTAGATTTGGACCATTTCAAATTGAGAAAAACTCACCAAAAGAGTTAAAAGTATCTCTTAAATAATATGACTGAGTTGTACGATTGGAGATCCTACACTCTAAATTTTAGCCATTTATAACTTCTTATTACAATGGATTAACTTTCATAATACAATATTAAATTATACTTTTTTATGATATATTTTGTAAAATTCAGTGGAATAATTCAAGGTAAAATGACGGAAGGACTTTGTTCAAGCTAAATACCTTCCTAATTTAGGGTTATTCAATCAAGAATTGTCAAATGTACTCAACCATTAGTCCAACAAACTTTGGTTACTGTTGGAGTATGATTGAAGAGGATTTCTTAATGTTTTAATGATTAACAAACTCCTTAACCTCTATGCTTTATTAATATGATAAATGGTGTTGTGAATGGGTATATATATAATTGTCACCGCCTGGCCTCTCTTGCTACCACGGTAGCTCTTAGTGTGGTCAGCACCAATCGTGTTCGGGCAACGAAGCTTACACTCATTCACATTGGTTCATCCTGCTATGCCCTGGGCCTTTTGCTCTTCTAACGTAAAAAGTGGCCGGCCATTCGTCAAGGCCCAGGAATCCGCTATATATATATTGTATAGAATCGTTATTCTTTTGCAAGCTATTCCCTAATATTGTGTATTTTTGTAAAAAGTCCGAAGGAAAGCTCAATTAGATAACATAAATTGAAAAAAAAAATAGGGAAGTGGATTCTCGAACTCCTAAGTCCTAACAATTGAAGTGGAGGCAATTGGTCCTTAAAAATTTCTTGTAACTAAGGTTGGCAAATAGACAGATTGGGTTGAATTTGGGCGAGTTGAAAACGGGTTAAATAAACATGGGTCATCATCCAACCCGCTCATACTATTGAAGGTGAAAAAAAGAGTTGGGTGATTAACCCATATTTGACCCACATTTCTTATGTAAATGTGAGAAATATTTCAAGGAAGAAAATGATAACAAAAATATATGAGACACCGTTAGTTTTTATCCAAAATACCTACGCATATCCACCATTTTTCAAAAATAACACTTCAAAATAAAAAAAGACCTTCTATAGTTTTTATTCAAATAACACCTACATCAGCTCCTTTGCCATCAGATTCCTCTATAGTTGATCCCCCTCAAGAAGACCTTGACTTCCTTATTGAGCTTCTCAAAGGTACACGTCAATGCAAGTCCATCTATTCCATTGCTAATTTTGTTTCCTCGATCATCTATCTCTTGAGTCTAATTCTTTTGTTGCCCCTCTGGTTTGTCTCTGTACCCAAAATAGTGAAGGGGACTTTGAGCCATCCTGGTTGGTGTGGTGTAATATTTTGGGAGATACATGCCTTGGATAAAAATCACATCTGGGAATTGGTAAATTAACCCAAGAGAAAAAAGACAATGGGATGCAAATGGGTCTTTGCAGTCAAAGTCAATCTTAATAATTTTATTGACAGGCTTAAGGCTAGACATTCGGCTAAAAGATATGCTTAGACATATGGTGATTATTCAGAAAATTTCTCTCAATGGCCAAACTTATTTTCTCCGCTTATTTATATTCGTAGCAGCTTCTTAACTTGGCATTTACATCAGTTAGATATCAAGAATACATTTCTTCATGGTGATTTCTTCATTCTCAAGGGTGTGTGCAAAAGTCTGTCATTTGAGGAAGTCGTTTTATGGCTTGAAACGAAGCCCTCGAGCTTGGTTTGACAAGTTTAATGCGGTTGTTTAGGAATATGGGCTGAAGAAGAACAAATGTGATCGTTCGATCTTGTATAGGCGATCAACAGCTGGCAAAATACTTCTTGTTGTATATCTTAATGGTTTTATCATTGCATGAAGTGATTATGTAAGAATCTGTTTATTTAAGTAGATCATGTAGACGAGGTTTCACATGAAAGACTTGGGCCAGATAAATATTTCTTGGGAATATAAGTTTCTAGGAGAACGAAAGAAATTCTTCTATCTCAGAGTAAGTATGCTTTCAATCTGCTTGCAACAACAACAATATACTATATCCCATATGTGGGGCATGGAAAGGGTAAGATGTACGTAGACCTTACTCCCACTAAGGTGGAGAGGTTGTTTCCGATAGACCCTCGGCTAAAGAAAAATATTTTCATCTTTTAAATGAGAAAACAAGAAAAGTTGTACCCTAATATGCATCTAAGACTTCCAATACTTTAATGGTTCCTAATATTCATCTCACGCATGATGGTGGAGATCCTTTCATGATCTAGAGATATTTAGTAGGTTAAATTGAAAAATTAACAATATTATCTTGACTCGCCCTAATATTGCTTTTGCAATAAGTGTAGTTAGTCAATTATATCTGCACCAACTGCAAAACATTGGATCGCTTTGGAGAAAATTTTGTGTTGCTTAAAAGGAGTACTTGGACGTGACATATTATAGGTTCTCAAATATGATATCGTCCATATCAACCTGCACAATTAGTAGGTCCATACTCCTTCCCCTAGTTCTTCAAAATTAAGTATTATAGTCCCTATAGTGAGTCCATTATATAGAAGAAATTTTGATAACCTCTCCTACCAAGCCCTAAGGGCATGTTTCAGTCCATACAAGGTCTTGTCCAGCTTATACACATGACTTGGATCTTCAAATCTAAGAGGGTGGCTCACATATACTTCTTCTATTAAGTATTCATTTAGGAAGGCAATCTTTACATCCATTTTATAGAGTTTCAACTCTTTATGTGTAGAAAAATAACCGGCATCTTTATAATCTTTGCAGATGGAGAAAATATTTCATCATATTTTATACCTTCGTTGAAGGATTACACATAATCCAAGAACATATAATTCGCCCAGGGTCTAACCGTATTTGTTTCACTAGTCAACAATACAATCACATGTAATTAGCACACGAATTGTAAAGATTTAGCCACAGTCTAAGTCGTACCAGTTACAGAAGATTGTTCCAGCATTTGTAGAAGATCTCAATCTTCTAGGGAATCTTCCATGACAAGAAAGAAGAAGAGAGTTTTGTTGTGGTTGTAGAGAAGAGAGAAGAAGCGTTATTTTCTTTTGCACTGAAAGAAACGTTCTTATTGTCCTTACTAGACACAACTGTTAGGACTTTTCCTAATGGTTGTGTCTTTTTCCTTTTCTTAATAATTATTAATATAATGAATATATAATTCATTATATATTTTATTACTTGGATATGGATCTGGGTTGACCCACATGGGTGACCCAAATCTAATTTCCAACATCTCCCACTCACACATAGTGGGTCAACTCTCATTCACATTCTGTAACATCCATACATAACGACTAGACCGTGTGACCAGTGCATACTTCGAGAGCTCAGTTGTTATATATCTGTTAGGAATATATAATACTCGAATAACGGAACCCTGGAGTAGATTGCAGTATGCAATACCCTAGATCATTTATCACATTCACATCTCTCTCAATCTCTTTATATTATTTTGAGTTCATCATTATGTTCTTGTCTCATAGACAAACATAAAGGGGCCCAATGAACACAATTAATGTGATAATACTCAATAATCTTCCTTGACTCAAGAATCTCTTAATCTCAATCTGACTTGCTTTTCTAGAAATGTTCTGCCAGACCGAATCATCCATGATCTCTTGGAAACATCCTAAGATAGCAAATACCAAATTGAATCTCGAGAAACTGGTCAAAGTAATGAGGGTACAAAGAAAATAAATTACTTATAATTTTCAGGGCTTCACACGATAAACAAGAAGAGATTTAAACTTGTATCGCCCATAGGTCACTTTATGCATACGTGGTATGAATCACGTATCACAGTATTGACTCATTTCCCGTGGAGCGTATGTCTTTCACAAATTAAATACTGTGCAGATGATAGTTCAGACAACATATGTCTAACTTTGAGTTCACACATCTACTCATACATTTTATCCTTCAGAACTCACATCTGGCATTAAGACAGACTCACATTTAATCAAATATGATTAACCAAAAATAACAAGTCACATTCTTATTATAAACTTCAAGCTCTCTATTATTATCACCTCAGATAATAATAAGTTTATAATTGTCTCATCCCTATTAGCCACCTAGATAATAGAGGCGGTTGCCTGTGTGAATAGTCCAACCTTTTTGTCTGTCCGACATACTTAAAATTTATGTACTAAACATAAAATCATTCTATGTATATAAAACTAAATAATCAATTTAGGCTTCAACTACATTAACTCCAATAATGTAGTTTTATGTGAACATGTTTGGGAAAATTTAAATATAAATACATCAACATCTACGCAAACTCAATGCCTTCACATATCACTCATAAGCACCAAATTTTATGAGTTGCATTATCGGATCTACTATTATATAATGTGTAGAGATGTATTTCATGTTCACTTTTCTATGTGTACAACTATGTCTCTAACGAAATTATACTTTATATCAATATGTTGTCTTTCAACAATACTTGGGACCTTATTGTGTAAGCTATTGAGACTTGACTATCACACTTGATTGTCACTAATTCAATAGCACGCTATCCAACACACCCAAATTTATAATAAAGACATTTAAGCCAAACAGCTCTGCATAGTTGCTGAAAACGCTAGAAATTCAGCTTTCTTTATAAATAAGGCTGATGATTGTTTCTTGCTACACAAACAATATACACATCGCTATTGTTTAGCAAAGAAGGACATACTCAGATTTAGATTTTCTCTCATCTAAATCCTTCTCAATCATCGTAAGTACAACCTTTGAGTTGTAAATCATTTCCTTTACATCATAAGGATAATCACATGTCCCTTTGAGATACCTCAGTATCTTTTAACTGCTTTCCAGTATTCATTTTCTAAGTCAGATTGATATCCACTAACTAGAATAACAGATATCAAGTTTCAAGAGACAAAAATCATATTCTTGTGGATTCACGAGGACACATCCTCCCACTTGAAACTTCGACTCTATAAATAAGAGTATTAATGGGCTTGCACTCTTGCACATTAAATCGTTCAAGAAATTTCTTATATAAGATTCTTGTGAAAGAGAGAACAATCTCTTGGAACGATTTCTTGAAATCTTAACTTCAAGAATTCACCCATATTTTTCAATACTACAATAAGCCTTTCGCATATATTGAGAACCCACTTTTTCATAATGGCGTTAGGCAAATGTAGACCAACCAGTTCCAACTCTTGGTTTGGTTTCATTAACTCCATTTCATGTTCCATTGTTCTAGGTACTTATCCTTAGCAGGGTATTTAAGAGCTTCATTTATCTTTCGTTGCTCTTATTCATCTTGTGGAGTAACTATATATGCTTCCTCTTCGATCTCAAATCGGCAATGGGGAATATGTAGACGACTCATTCGTCGAGGTTGAGATTGATAAAATTGATTTATCAATTGATATTTACTCCCACTGGGACCAACGATATTAAATGAATTCTCTTTTGGACAACATCTGGTGTTAGTTGGAACATATCCATTATCACCAAATATGCATCTCACTCGAATCTATCAAGCGTTAATAGCGGAAGCAATTTGATCCACAATTTCTTGAAGAGACAAGTCTTAACCTATCTCACCCTACTTAGGAAAAACATTCGCTAACAATGTAACATCATGATCCAGTTTCAGTTACTATACCACTGTTGTCTTGTTCACTTATGAACGTACAAATCTTGGACTAAAATAGTATCACAAATTGATACATGTCATTCCCCTTGGAACTAGTATTCCATGTGGGAAAATAACTTAATGTACAGTGGCAACAAAAATCCAATAGTAGAAAACAATTGGATTTTCAACTATCCATAACTTATATAGAATATAAGTAACTGTCTTAGAACAATTTCATAATTTGGATCAAAGATGTCATAATGTACCAGCTACAATAGAATGCAAAGCCACTTTCAAGAGACGTCACAGACATATCTAGAATCTCAAGAGCCTCTTGCTCTTGTAGGACATACTGGATTTTATTGCCACTGTTAACACTTTTGTTAAACTCGAGACAATATTGTCATAGCAGCAGATATGTTGATATAAACAAGTATAATCTAATAGAGACAACTATGTACTTTCTTAGAGCCTAAAATTCATGTACATACAAATCCTTAAAATAATTTGACTATGTTAATATTTATTTCATATTAGATTTGGAATCGAAAGTTCACTATGTTCCCAATCATCATCCAAATTCTAATATTCCGTAAACCTAACATAATCAATTATTTAAAGAAACTCGTGTAAAATTACTTAAATTCAAGACCAATTAAATACTCATAAAACTATAACAGATATAGAAATATTTCGCAAGACTATCATGTAGCATTAAAATTAAACTCCATACAAGTACATATACTTATATAAGTAATACGTCACATAGACAACATAATTTTAAGCTCAACCAGTCATTGATCTTCTATAACACATACAGAAAAATATAATTAAGGACTCACCACAATTATATATGTACAGTTACACATATGTATATAAGTGCTCTTGAGTGGGTTCCATTCCTATGATGAAATCTAAATAAAGTAATCACATACTTCCATTTAAAGAGCAAAAAATGTTGTCTCTGCTAGCTGCCTCCAATATTAATTTCAGATTTTCAATAATCTCAATAAATAAGATACCAAGTTAATTAAACATGAATTGGAAACTCATGGTGCTATCTGCCGGCACTAGAGTACTTTGGGAGAGTCAGAGACAACATTTATACAATGGCCATGTAATTATGCCATTTCAATACTAAGATGCCCACATTTGTTCTCCTTGCGTAAGTTCTTGACACGAACCGGATTTCGGTCGTTTCAGTTCTTAATTGTGGGAACAAGAACAAATCTTTTATTCCCTGGAGTAGCAAAAAAAACACGTTCTCCAAAAAAAAAAACACACGTCGAAATTCATGCTTCGCACCAGAAACGATAAGAGGATTTCGATGGAAAAATTATACCATAAGTGCATGGCGATCTCAGTAATGTCATTGACCCTCCAGTCTCCACGGGAACAAAGAGTAGTTAAAATTGTATTCTAATTCCCTTATTAATTTGTAATTGATCATTGGCCATCTGTATATGCGTTCTTCTACGGCTTATTTCGAAAACAGCAAGACATTTGAGATGGTTAATCATCTCTTTGGCCAATCAGATCAAAACTCATAGTGGCAAACTTTTTTTTTTAAAAAAAAGAAGAAGATGGAGACAAGTTTATTCAACCATATCAGTGGCTGAATTGAAGATGTAAACTGATACATAAACAAAAACAAAATTGTCTCATTGCCCATAAAATGTCTCCTTTGTCTCTTCTTAACCTATAACGTGTGACTTTGTTCCTTCTTCCTTTTATTACCTTTGGATTTTAAAGAATATTTTCACGTCAAAGTATAAGAAAAACCATCAACCAAAATAAAAAGTAATTGCTTCCACGATGTCAACAATTTTTTTTCTACTGCTTAAGTATTCTTTCCAATCACAGTGATACCATTTCTTTCTTTTTAAGACTTTAAAAATGGTGCAATGTCCTTTGCAGAAGACAAACAGCAGTAACAACAAGCTTTTGAAGTACTGCTCATATAAGGACTCTTCGTGATAGGTAAAAAAGGAGAATTGACAATACCACTCCTTTTTACAGTCAAACACGCAGAAAGCAAACCAAAAGACAGTTTCTTCCAGACTTGGGTTTATGCCAAAAGTCTCAGGAAAACAATTGCAACAACAACAAGCATTCAATCTTTCGACCATAACAGTTTTAACAACAAAACATCGTGCCTAGGAAACAAATAACCTGGCTCTGATACCAATGAAGGATTACACATAATCCAAGAACATATAATTCGCCCAGGGTCTAACCGTATTTGTTTCACTAGTCAACAATACAATCACATGTAATTAGCACACGAATTGTAAAGATTTAGCCACAGTCTAAGTCGTACCAGTTACAGAAGATTGTTCCAGCATTTGTAGAAGATCTCAATCTTCTAGGGAATCTTCCATGACAAGAAAGAAGAAGAGAGTTTTGTTGTAGTTGTAGAGAAGAGAGAAGAAGCGTTATTTTCTTTTGTACTGAAAGAAACGTTCTTATTGTCCTTACTAGACACAACTGTTAGGACTTTTCCTAATGGTTGTGTCTTTTCCCTTTTCTTAATAATTATTAATATAATGAATATATAATTCATTATATATTTTATTACTTGGATATGGATCTGGGTTGACCCACATGGGTGACCCAAATCTAATTTCCAACATTCCTCTTGATGATATCCTTGGACCAATAGCCTTGCTTTATTCCTTGTGACAATACCATTTTCATCAAGCTTGTTCTTGTATACCCCTTTTGTTCCAATGATAGACATGTCTTTGGGTCGAGGGACCAGGTGCTACTCATTGTTCCTTTCAAATTGATGTAGCTTTTCTTGCATAGCTATCACCCATTCTGGATCTTGCAATGTTTCCTTTCGCATTTTTTGGGTTCCATTTCGGACAAGAAGGTTATGAAAGCACACAAGTTTCTCAATGCTCATCTGGTTGTAACTCCAACATTAATATCCGAGAGGATGTTATCTAATGGATGTGAGCCCTTGTGCTTCTAGTTTCTAGTTTCCATCTAATGAGATGGATTTGATGCAGGAACAGGTCTATGTTGTGTATCTTCAGTGTCAAGCGCCTTGTCATACTGAGCATCAGTCATTCCCCTGAATCACCAACTTCTTACCTTTCTGGATAAAATGGTTGTTCTCTTTGTTGAGCTCCATCTTCTTAAGCTTTATTCTTGCACAGCAAGATATGGTTCTGGCATACTCCAGTTTCCTGTAAACAATCATGCACATCTTTCTTAGACTCAATGTTAGTTTCATCATAAAAACACATAATCTATTCTTCGACATATTCATTTCTTCTTGTTGAACACATATAAGTATTTGTTATGTGTTGCACCTTTTACAAAGATTCTCTCATCATTTCATGTATCAAACTTATCGTAGGCTTTTCTATCGTTTATTATTGATACAATTTTCCAACCTAAGGCTTTTAAGAAGTTTTAGATTCATTTTTATTTCTTAAAGTGATTCATAGGGTGTTAGTTTTATCACAAGTCTAGTAGACATAATTTTTTTTCTTTTAAGTTTATATATATATATATATGGTGATTTAAATTTACTTTTTTTTTAAATTTAGTGACATATCTTGCTTTCTTTTCAGTTTTTTGAAAATGTTGGTGATACAAGGTTTCTTGGTACTATAAAAGTTGTATGCTCCTTGTGATGAATCCGGGAGATTGTGAATGGTGTTGGAGTATCGTTTTGATAGAGGTCACGTCAACATGCTATGCCATTGACACTGGTGAAAAGCCCGTGGCATTAAGCAATCAATAGTTGCTTGATTGTTTGCAGACATATAGAGATGTAATGAAGGAAGTATCGAATATAAAGGATATTATTAAATTTATTGAGGGCGTGGGTAAATTGTTAAATTTATTGAGGGCGTGGGTACATGTTGCTACACTGAGACGTGTGAGCATGGTTTGCTGTATATAATGGAGAAGGGGTTGATCCAAGCGCGACACTATGAATATAAAGAAGAGATGGGTAGTTGTCAATACAGTCGAATTAAAAAAAATATAAGTGTGCTCATATATATTAGTGTAGCAGTTTGGTTTTGAAACGTAAGTGTGTTCATAATATTTTTTTTATATACAGGATCGGATAAAAATAGAAAAGATGGTGGCATTAGATAATGATGATAGTCCAAATGTTACTCTTGAGGAGAAGAGGGCATTAAAGATTTCCTTAAAAAAATGGTCCATTAGCGGCTGCAATATGTGAGTATCCTAGCTTTGTTAAATTTGAAGGTGAAGGGATATACAAACAAAAAAAAAAAAAAACTTCTTGAAGAGCAAAACTATTGAAAAAATATTTACAAATATTTTAGAAAAATTAGTTGTTTAGTTCTTGTATAAGTCTAATATTTGATTTGGTAGAATCTTGAGTTATTTAATTATAGTAAACTCTACTACTTTAGTTGGAGTGGGAGTCTACTACTTTATTTCTGTGGCATTTTAAAGGCCTATTGTTAATAAATTTTCATAAGACAAGTTTCAATTATATTTTCAACTCTTTTGTTGTTCTATATTTTAATAATAGTCTGCCCTGATATGTATTTTTTTTGGTCTCTCAGTATTGTTGTTAAAAATTTCTTGTTAGATTCTGCATAACGCCATATTATTTTGATCCTAATAAGTGGTATCAGAGCCAATGGTTCGATAAGCCCGTTTGATTAGTTTGAAAATAGGTTCAAGGCGGGTTCAATTATAACCATAACCATAACCATGTCAATGATAATGAAGATTTATAAAAAAAAATATACATAAAATTGCTACGTGTGTAGAAAAAGTTTTTCAATTTTCAACAACAATGCTAATGCTGCTATATCTTTAAAACAAAACTCTTTTAACTCTTGTTTGAGCTACTCTAAACCAATATCTATTTTAACTCATATTTTTTTAACGCATGGGCTCATTTTTAACCCATGTTTGAGCTCAGTGTAACTCATTATTGGGCTTCTTTTTAACCTAATACTGGGCTTCTTTCTATCAATGCAAATAACACAGGCAGCAGTTAACACTGAAGATTATGTGAGGCAGATAGATCAAGATTAGTTTGTCAGAAAAATCAGGTCAAGGGGAGAACTGTTGGGGTTCTTGCCCTGAATTTCTTATCTATTAGGACAACTTTCAATAAATATGTCTGAGTTATTATTATCAATGTTTCATGTGTTAGCTTCCGCATGACGCCATGTTCGTTTGATCCCAATAAAAGCAAGACAATGATTATGAATATCATGCCATCATACTAGTTTGATATGCCGTTGAGAATTGGGTGTTGTACTGGTTGATCAAATTTCGTGGGGGGATGATTAGTGGGGCCACGAGGGCTATGTCAAAGTATCATTTTTGGTCAAACTCCATGATATAGTGTGTGCGGTAAAATCAATGGTAGAAAAGGGGTTTGATTCGAGTTGATTTGGATGTTGAGCTGGATTGGAAACAGTTGTAACGAGATGAGATGTTTTTAAATTGTAGAGTTTGAGTTTTCATTGTATTAACACTTCATGTCTTAACTCGAGTAGAATGTTCTTGACTAGCCTTACTTTTATTGTAAAAAAATGTATATACATTGAAAATAACTGAAAAAATGTGTGTCTATATTATGTATATTCGATAAATATGACTGTATACACCATATTTTTGGGTGTAAACAATGTGTATACGTGAATATACCATTTGCAGACCTATGCTATCATTTGTACTCATTGTGTATTCGTTTATGTCTATACTGGCTATAAAAAGTAAGGGGCTAGTCAAAAGTAAGAGGAGACAGTTGACTGGTTGTTTTGGCAATTCTTCCTTTTTTTTTTATTCCATTTACAAATTAATGTAGAAATTGATACAACAAAATATAATTTATTCCGCCTTCTACAAAAATTATTTTTCAAGTCAACATCTCTACATTAATTATGGGGCATTTTAAAAGGGTGTGCATATTTTTCACGCCAATTGATTTACATCTTTCTTTTGTATTTAATTATGACATAGCATACTCACGTACATAGAAACTAGTAACTTAAAATGCATGACTAATCTAAAAAGACATGAACACATATAAATTGGGATAAAGGGAATAAAATGTATTTCCTCGTAACATTAGTTTTACAACACTTTTTTTAGGGTAGGAACATGCAATATATTAATAGAACTTACGGAAAAATATACAAGGTGTTTACATGGCTAGTAGTAGGAGCCACATTACTAATATTACACGAATTAGCATTAAAAGAAGGAAAAATATTAAGCACACTTAAGTTTCCTAAAGAAGCTAACACATTACAATTACTATCCAAAATAGAGGTTATAAAATGTGTGTCCACACTGTCTTCCAACAAAGTTTGATGGACAAAATTAGGTGGCATAGCATAATGCAATGAAGAAGTTGGATTGGACTTCATAGGAGCTCCTTTTGCTAAGAGGTGTGTAACCCTGTTACCTTGCCTGAAATCGTGTCTGATTGTTGGCATCCCCAGCTTCAGAATCATTGACCTGCGGTTCATAACAATAGCCAAGTAAGAGGGTGTAGGCTTATCTATCAATTGGATAACCTCGGTGGAGTCATTTTCCGCTTCAAGAGGATGGTAGTTTTGTTGTATTGCTAAAGATAGGCCATATTGAAGGGCCAAGAGTTCAACATGAGTATGGTTATGATCAATAATTTTCTTGTGGAATCCTAAGATCCAATCTCCTTTAAAGTTTCTAAATGCACCACCATACTAGCTGAATTTGATTGAGGATTGTATGCTTCGTCTATATTAAGTTTTACAGTGTTACCCATAGGCTTTTACCAAGCAACTCTAATATTTCTAGTTTTCACAAACCTAGGTTCATTTGTAGTGAGCAAAATGAATTTAATGATACGACTATGGACTAAATTGTAGGATAGGCTTTTGACTAGGCTGTGTATATTATTATAATTACGGTTAAGTCATAAATTTCATAGTGCAAAAGATAGAAATCTAGACCATGTGTAGAACATAAAATTAAAAGAGGGAGAACTATTTCTAAGCAGTTTCAACTAATTATCACAATCAGGAATATCTAAAGAGATTGAGTAGGCAACCCAAAAGATTTAGCCACATGACATCCCAAAACTCATGAAACAAAGTTCCAGGTATATTTTTGCAAATAGAGCAATTAAGATCAATATTGATGCCTATACCATTGAGATAGCTTCTAGTAGGGAGCCTATTGTGTTGATATTTCCACAAAAAGTATTTGATCTTATTAAGAGTATTAATCCTCCAAATCCAGTCAAAGTCCTCAACACTAGTCAAATAACTATCAAGAAGCTTATAAGTTGAACTAAGAGAGAAAATGTCATTATTATTAGGTCTCCAAATAGGGTAGTCCACTTCTAATTGAGAAGAGGGTGGTTGAGTACCTAGAATCATGTTTTAGATGTCATCTGGAAGATCAAAAGAAAGTTTAGTCAGATCCCAAACAAGATTACTAGCTACATCAGCAACCTTAACATTTGAATCAGCTAGTGTAAGGGGGCCACTAATAAGCTTTCTAGGTGATTGTCTATTGCGAAGCCAGCTTTGGTCCCATAAGGATATTGACTTACCATCACCAACAATCCAATAAGTGTTGTTATTGCAAAAAGGTATTCCTTTCTTGATACTATCTCAAAGAAAAGAGTTTGCAATAAGGGTATTAGGATTAGTAAGAAATCTCCAAGTAAGTCCAGCAAGCAGATAACTATTTTTTTGTTTGAGTTTTAGTGATGGCTAATCCTCCTAAATGTCTAGGTTTAGTTATAGTGTCCCATCAAAGTAGGTGAAGTTTCTCTTTGTTACCAGTGGTGCCCCAAAAAAAAAGTTTCTTTGCACTTTATCTATAATCTTTAATATTTTGACTGGCAATGGATAAAACTGCATGATATGATTGTGAAGAGTATTAAGAGTGGACTTTACTAAAGTAGCTCTACCAGCTAGGTTTAGAAAAATTATTTTCTAACTAGAGAGTTTGGAGTAAAAATTATCAAATTAGAATTGGTAGTCACCATGTCTTGGTTTATGATTAAGAATAGAAAAACCTACGTACTTATCAAAATGATGTCCTATTTTAATATTAAGAATATAACTAAGATGAGAAGCTAAAGGCATACCAGTATTTTTAGAGAAAATTAGCTTTGATTTTGCATTGTTCACCTTTTTTCCTGATAGGTCACAAAAATAATCTATGGTAGCTTTAATAGCCATGGCTGATTTTTTATTAGCCTTGGCATGAAAGTCAGGTCATCCGCAAATAGCAAATGAGAGAGATCAGGGCTTCTAGGAGAGAGTTTGATTGGATCCCACGGGTGTAATTCCACTTTATAGTTTATGTAAATGGAAAGTAGTTCAAGACAAAGTATAAAAATATAGGGAGACATGTCATCTCCTTGTCTTATACCTCTAGTAGGGTTGAAATAAGTAGTCTTAGAACCACTAATCAAAATAGAGATGGTGGTGTGACACAAGATAAAATCAATTTAAAAATTCTAGGAGGAAATTTAAAAAATGCAAGCATCATACAGATGAATGACCATTCAAACCTATCAAAGACCTTTTCCAAATCTAATTTAATTATCATATCTCCTTTGGCTCCTTTCATTTTAGAGAATTTATGCATAGTCTCTTATATGATAATATTATTATCAGAAGATCTTCTATTCATAAGAAAGCTAGCTTGACAAGGACTGATGATATCATTAAGTAAAGGTTTAATACGATCTGCAATAAGTTTAGTTACAATTTTGTAAATAGTATTGCATAAACCTATGAGTCTAAATTTTTTTTAGATTCATAGCATTTTGAAATTTAGGTATTAGGCAAAAGTAAGTGGTATTAAAATGCTGAAGAATAACACAATTTTCAAAAACTTGGTGACAAATTTTTTTAACTGATTTACCAACTATATCCCAATATTTTTGAAAAAATAAAGGGTGTAGTCCGTCTGGACCAGGGGCTTTGTATGGTTTGAAGGAAAACACAACTTGAGTAATTTCATTATCAAGTAATGGTCTATCTAAAGTAGTCAGATCAATTTTAAAAAATCATAAAGCATTTCTCTTTAGAGGTTGAAACAGGCTAGAGACATGATTTGTGGTGAAGAGAGTTTTAAAATAATCTAGCACGTGTTTATTTATTTCAAGAGTACTCCCTCCGGTCCATTTTATTTGATTTTTTAGCCTATTTTTTTTGTCCACAATATTTGATCTTTACGGAAATCAAGACACAATTTTACATTGTTACCTTTTGCTAATAAATGATTTTAAACAAAATAATAAGTAATAATAGCTTGAATAAGGGCTAATATAGTCAATTATATTACTAATTAATGTTAAAAAGGTGATTTTCTTAATATGCGTGAAAACACCCAAAAAATCAAATAATATGGACTGGAGGGAGTATCAAAATTTTGATAACCAAAATCATCTTGAAAATAACTAATTTTATTTTTCATTCTACGATATAGAGTAATTACATGGAAAAACTTTGTATTAGCATCTCCATAATTGAGCCAATTTACTCTAGATTTCAATCTCCAAAATTCCTCTTCATTCTTTAAAATATTATTATAGTCAGCCACTAGTTTTATTTCAAGGTTTTGAAGGAAGGAGTTGAAGGGGGTAATTAATAGAGGACTGAATTCCATTAATTCTCGCAAGAAGCTTTGCTTTATTTTTGAAAATATTACCAAAAGTGTATTTGTTCCAATGCAAAATTTCTTCCTCAAAAAGTTTGGTGGCATCATAGAGAGGTTTGTCAAGCCAAGCATAGTGGACAATATTTTTAAGATCTGGGTGGGATGTTCACATTGATTCTAATCTAAAGGGTCTGTCACCACTTGAATTAGGACATTTATTAAGGCTACTTAAAATTGGGTTGTGATCTGAATAGGTTTTAGGTAGATGAATTACAAAAGCATCCTTGAACAAGGTTATCATTCATTATTAGTCATGCATCTGTCCAAACGTTTCATAATTAAACCACTCCTACTCTTCTGGTGATTGGATTTGGACCATGCATATTTAGGTCCTTTGTAGCCTAGGTCGAATAGTTTACAATAATTAATACAATTTCTAAAATGGCTAGTATTAACCAAATTGATAGTTGTACCACCCCACTTATCACATTAATTTAAAATTTGGTTAAAACCACCTCCTATAAGCCATGGTCCTTTATAAATATCATAGATACTATTGAGGTTGTTCCATAAAATACTTCTATCTAGGCAAGAATTACTAGCATAAATAGTGGAAAAAACTCAAGGTAAATTTAAGGAAGAATGTAATACCTTGATCATTGCATCCACCTCATTACCATTAATATGGATATCATTGACACTAACAGTATCATCTTTCCATAGTAAAGCAATACCACCAGATCTTCTCACAGCTGGAACTTCAGCATAGTCAGAAAAATCAAATCGAACTCTAAGATCATGGTGATCATCTATCTTTGTTTCAAGGAGAGCTACCACAACAGGTTTATGAATATCAAGAATTGCATCAAAGTTCTTGCGAAATTCAGGATTATTTGCCCCTCTTACATTCCAGACTATAACATTAATTTGTCTATTCATATAGTGTTAGGATTTTCGACGTTAAAAAAGTCTAGATCAGGGTTCTCAAAGTGGGGTTCATCACCACTGCATATTTCCCTACTACCTTGTTAGCTGGGGCTCTCACGTCCAATGAACATTTGTAAAGCAATTTGTGGCATGTTAGTGTTACTTTTTTGTCCAACCTTTCTTTGAAGAGCATTGTGGCTATTTCTTTTAGGCTTACAAATTCCATGTGACTCTCCCTCTCCCTTAATAGTAGTTGATCTAGTATATCTCTCCTGTTTTCTTCTGGTTCTTGTAGATGGGATGGTGACGTGGTGATGGTGGTGAGGCTGGTGGGCGTGGGATGTCCATCTGCATGGGGTGTTGCATGGGGTTTTGATATAAATTAAGCTGATTCAGTGGATGAAAAACACCATTCATGTCCATTTGAGCTTGCATTGGTTGGTTTAGGGTGGTATAAACACTGGATTCTATGGAGGTAACACTCGAGGTGGAAAGAAAGGTAGGTCTATCAAGGGATGATCTTGTTGATTCATTCCCTGTAGAAACTGTGGTCACATGTTGTTTATGTAGCTTTGCATTGTTAAATGCATCCATTCGCTCATTACCATTGCAAGATATCGTGGGTTTTGAATTATCACAAAAGTAGGTTGACCATTCATGTCCATTGGGACAGAAATTGCTTGTCCCCAAAGTGTTGACTCCAACTACTACTGTGGCCTTTGATTTTGTGGTGGAGTAAGTGTAAAAATCAGAGGTTGTTGGTTCATACGACCTTGTTGGGGAATTTGAGAGTTCATTTATGGCAGATTATTTGAGTTCATTTTCGAATTTCTCTTGTTTTGTTTGTGAGTTTTCAAGAGGTTCCTTGCTAGTTTCCTTGATTCTCTCCTTGTGCTTTGGATTTTCAGTTTCCCCATCGATATATCTATAAGTAGGAGAGGATAATGTAGTAGAAGGAGTAGCAATATTATTCATGCATGAAGTTTGCGTGTTTGAAATGGAAATGGAACTTGAAGGGAATGATGAAGGTTTGTTTTAGTGGAGTATTGAATTAACTGTCGTGGAGTCATTGGTGAGAATGGCCGGTTGAAGGATTTGTTGAGATTCTTCACTAGCAGTGGAAGTATTAATTTTGGTAGTAGTGTAAGAATTTACAGTGTTTGAAATATTTGTAGGGGAATTTTTGTTAAGTATAGACATGGGGATGGGCTGAAGAGATTGGGCATGCACGTCCATCGCGTCCTCCACGTGGCCTTCCACGTCGACATTAGTTTTACAACACTGTTACTATAGTACAATCTCACACATTTTCTCACCCCCACCAATAAGAAATGTAATACTCCTCTGTTCCATAAAGGATGATATGATTCAGATTTCGAGAGTCAAATGAATTTATTTTACCGTAGTATCTTCATGTCTTTTAAATATTTTGAATTATTAATTATTATAATAATTTTAATATATAAGTAGTTTCTAATTATACAAATATTGTCCTGAAAAACTTAAAAATTATATGTCAAAATTCACGATCAAAATAAAAGAGATTGACTCTTATTTGTAGAAGGGACCCACAAAAGAAATAAAAATGTACCTCACTAGCTCTAGTAAAACACACACACACACACATTTACTGTAAACAGACAGTATACCATATTACTACTGACTAGCGAGCTAATAATATCATATTACACAACCCAAGCCATTAGTAGAAAACACATAACACCATATTACTAATAACTAGTAGCTAATACTATATTACACAACCTCTACAGTTGCTCACTCATCTCTCACATCTGTCATTCATCATGAAAACTCATAGCAAATTCAAGCAAGAAGTTCATGAAACTTCTAAAATCTACGCTACAAGGTCTAAAAGCAAACAACAGGAAGCTCTGATACCATATTAAATAGGTGTGACCATCTCATCTAAAAGTTTAGACTATTAGATGTGGTATATTTCATTTATCTAATAACTTGCTCAACACGCCCCCTCACGTGCATGCATGATTCTTTTTTTATGGGCCAAGCACGTAAAAATTCTTTTTTTAATTGTGGGTGGTGGTGAGATTCGATCTCAGGAGCTCTGTCTGCTCTGGTATTATGTGAAAGAATCTGAGCATCCAACCCAAAATCTTAAGGCAATGGCTGGGTAGCCCACGACCCCCCCTTTGGTAACCCTTACACAATCCCAAACTTGTAACCTGATTTTAGGGTTCACAAGTGGAATTTTTTTTTTTTTTTTGAAGAAGAGAGATAAGAGGTGGCCCAGCAAAAATGAGTATTTGTGAGAGGAGAGGAAGCCTAACACGAGTGTGCTTTTTAGTAGAAGGAGACATTATAGGCTCAATAGACATTTAATGAGTGGATCTAGAGTAGCTCGATGGGTTGATTTGTGAGAGAGAAATCCAGAGCAACTATATGGGTTGATTTGAGGGAGAATTCTAGAGAAATTGAAAATGAGACAACGGTTGTGTTGTGTGCAAGGATTCGCCAAAGTTTGGCTCTGATACCATGTTGAATTGGTGTGACCATCTCATCTAAAAGCTTAAACTATTAGATGTAGTACACATTATATATTTAATTACTTTCTCAACAAGACAAAAGCAAAGACAAAGCCAAAGAAGTTCATAGTGAACCTCAAGCAAGAGCTTAAAAAAGACCTATACCACCTCAAGCTTCCTCAAGCAAAAGGATAAAAAATGTTAAGAAAAACCATTTGTAAGTACCTCCTCATTGGTCGCCGAGTTATTACAAAATCTATTTTTTTTCTTTTCAGTTTATATATTTGATTATATATATATATATATATATATATATATATATATATATATATATATATAAAAAGTGATTCAAATTTTCTTTTTATTTTTTTTAAATTATTGACACATTTTGCTTTTTTTTCAGTTTTTTTGAAAATGTTAGTGATACAAACTTTTCTTGGTACTACAAAAGTTGTATGCTCTCTGTGGTGAATCAGGGAGATTCCCCATGCGGTTGAAGTATCATTTCGGTTGAGGTCAGAGCAGTATGCTATGCCGTTGACACTGGTGAAAAGCACGTGGCATTAAGCAATCAAAAATTGCTTGATTGTTTGTCGGTATATAGAGAAGTAATGAAAGAAGTACCGAATATGATGGACATTATTAAAGTTAATGAGGGCGTGGGTACAGATTGCTACACTGAGATGTATGAGCATGGTCTGCTGTATATAATGGAGGAGATGTTGATCCAAGTGCAACGCTATGAATATAAAAAAGAGATAGGTGGTTGTCAATACAGTACAATTAAAAGAAATGTAAGTGTGTTCATATATAGTAGTGTAGTTTGGTTTTAAAATGTAAGTGTGTTCATAATAATTTTTCTTATATGCAGGATCTGGTAAAAATATAAAAGATGGTGGCATTAGATAATAATGATAGTCTAAAGGTGACTTTTGAGGATAAGGAGGACATTAAAGACTTTCTTAAAAAAATGGGTCCATTAGCGGCTGCAATATGTCAGTATCCTAGCTTTATTAAATTCGAAGCTGAAGGGATATACAAACAAAAAAAATCATTTTCTTGAAGAGAAAAAATTGTTGAATATATGTTTTTAAATATTATAGAAAAATTAGTTGTTTAATTTTAGTATAAGTATAAAATTTGATATGGTAGAATCTTGAGTTATTTAGTTATAATAAAATTATACTACTCTAGTTGGAGTGAGAGTCTACTACTTTATTTCTGTGGCTATATAAAGGCCTATTGTTAATGAATTTCCATAAGACAAGTTTCAATGTTATTTTCGTCTCTTCTGCTGTTCCATATTATAATAATAGTCTCTCCTGATATATTTCCTTTGGTCTCTCATTATTGTTGTTAAAAATTGCTTTGTTAGATTCTGTATGACGCCATGTTATTTCGATCCCAATAAGTGGTATCAGAGCCGATGGTTCGATGAGCCAGTTTGATGAGTTTGGTGATAGGTTCAAGGCGGGTTCAGTTCTAACCATAACATGTTGATGATAGTGAAGATTTATCCAAAAAAATCTAAAAATGCTACGTGTGGAGAAAAGTTTTACAACCATATTTCAACAACAATGCTACTGCTGCTATACCTTTAAAATAAAACCCTTTTAACCCTTGTTTGGGTTACTTTAAACCAATGTCAGTTTTAACTCATATTTTTTTAATGCATGGGATCCTTTTTAACCCATGTTTGAGCTCCTTGTAACCCATTCTTGGGCTTCTTTTAACTTAATATTGGACTCCTTTCAACTAATGTAAATATCGGAGGCAGCAGTTAACACTGAAGATTATGTGAGGTAGATAGATCAAGATTAGTTTGTCTGAAAATTCAGGTCAAGAGGAGAATTGTTAGGGTTCTTGTCCTGTATTTCTTATCTATTAGGACAACTTTCAATATACTGGTCTGAGTTATTTAATGACACCATGTTCGTTTGATCCCAACAAAAAGCAGACAATGATTATGGATATCATGACATCATACTAGTAGGATATGCCGTTGATAATGGGGAGTTTTACTGGTTCATAAAAAATTTGTGGGGGGGGGGGGAAGGGTGATTGGTGGGGTCACGAGGGCTATGATGAAGTGTCATATTTTGTCAAACTATATGATATAATATGTGGGGTAAAACCAACGGTAGAAAAGGGGTTTGATTCAGTTGATTTGGTGTGTTTGGTGGATGTTGAGCTTGATTCGAAGCAGTTTCAACGAGAATATATGCTTTTAAATTGTAGAGTTTGAATTTTTATTGTATTAACACTTCATGTCTTATCTTGAGTAGAAAGTTCTTGACTAGCTTAGTTTTATAGCAAAAGAAAGTGTGTATACATTGAAAATTACTGAAAAAAGTGTATGTATACATTATGTATACCTGATAAATCTGACTGTATACACCAAATTTTTTGTGTAAATACTGTGTATACGTGAGGATACCATTTGTATGCTATTGTTGGTGCTCACTGTATATTCGTGTATGTGTATACTGCTATAAAAATTAAGGGCTAGTCAAAAGCAAGGGAAGGGAGTTGAGCTGTTTTGGTAATTCTCCACTTTTTTATTTCATTAAAAAAAGTAATGGAGAAGACCATACAGAAAAAACACAATTTTCTGCCTTCCATAAAAATTATTTTTAAAGTCAGCATCCCTACGTTAATTATGGGGCATTTTTAATGAGTGTGCATATTTTTCACGCCAATTGATTTACAATTATCCTTTATATTTAATTATGACATAGCATACTCACATACATAGAAACTAATCACTTAAAATGCTAAGAAATCTGAAAAGACTAGAACACGTATAAATTGGGACAAAGAGAATAAAAAGGTATTTCCTCGTAACATTAATTTTACAACACTGTTACCATAGTACAATCTCACACATTTTTTCACCCAGCAATAAGAAAGGTAGTACTCCCCCTGTTCCACAAAGGATAACATGATTCAAATTTGAGAGACAATTTTTTTTTAACCGTAATATTTTCTTTTGTATATTTTGAATTATTAATTATTGTGATTTATAGTACTTTTAATTTATAAGTATTTTCTAATTATATAAATATTGTCCTAAAAAACATAAAATTTATATATCCAAATTCACGGTCAAAATGAATTTGACTCTGATTTGTAGAAGGGACCCACAAAGAAATGAAAATGTACCTCACTCGCTCCTTTAAAACACACACACACACATATACACATTTTTACTGATGCGGGGCAAATCGAGCAACCATCCAAGGACAAGGAAGAGCATCTCAAGACCATTTTGAGCCGTCTCAAGACCTCCCAGGATGAGGCGGACCGCCTACAAGAAGGGGCGGACCGCCTAGTTGAAAATTGACAAAATTCGGCTAAGTGTCAAAATGACTGCTCTCTGGATTTGGAAGAGCCGGACCGCCCATGTGATAAGGTGGACCGCCCACTTCACAGTACTCCTCCACCAGCTCTTAAAGAGGCGGGCGCCTAGGCTATTGGGTCGGAACGCCCACCCCTGCTACTGTTTGACGAGAATTTTACTTAAGTTACTATGTAATTCCTATTTTGGTCCTACGTGGCTTATGACTTTCTAGCTCACTTTGGAGGCACTTTAGGGCTTTTATCATGTTTAGATGAAGTCTATAAATACTTTACTTAGGCTTATTTTATCATTAGCTAGATTTTGAATAATGAAAAACAAATTGAGACTTGGTCTTTTGGTTGAATGAAACCTTATACCTTTGGTTTGAATCAATTGGTTGCACCCATTGAAACTCAATCCAAACCGATCGGGCCCTTTTCAAGACCGCATAACATAGGTTGTTCTTGACCCGAATCGAGGGTGTCACGAAACCCGTTCTTCGTGGCTACTTCGTAGGGAGTTCAAGATCCGTCTTGCTCCTATCGTGTCTTTTTAGCTTCCGCATTTTAATCCGCATCATCTTGGTATCAGAGCAAGGCTCGGGATTTGTTTCTATAAACCTGCGATCCTTGTACATCGTGCCTAAGTTAGTTTCTATCTAGTTTCTTGTTATTGTTTATGAAAAAAGAAGAAAATACAAAAAAAAAAAATTGATAAAGTTGAAAAAACACAAAAAATTTGCTTGTGTTTCTTGGATTGATCGACCCATTGATTGATTGTTATTGGGGTTTGTTCTCTATCAAAAACCCATCGATTTGGTACCAATATCTTGTGATTTGAAGTTGTGAAACAAGATTTGAAAATTTGAAACCCTTTTTCTTGAAAACCCTTGATATGAACTTGATGAACATTGAAATTTGATTGTTTTTTATTGGGTGTTGATATAAATCATTGGGGTTTGATTATAGTGGTTGAAAACACAATAGGGTACCTTTGGATTGGAAAAACAAGTGGAAAATTGATAGATTTTTTGGTGCTAAAACCAAGAACACATTGTTGAAAAGTTGCATGAAAACCCAGTGGGTGGAGCGCCTAAACACAGAGGCGGACCGCCTAAATTCTGGTGAGTCTCTGGATTTTAAAGAGGCAGAGCGCCTGTTAGCAGGGTGGACTGCCTACTTTTCACTGCAGAAAACTGGGCGGACCGCCTGTTCCTGAAGGGTGGGACGCCTAGTCCTGAAAGTTGTCCGAGTAGTTGAAATTCGTAGGTTTTCATATTTTATTTGATTACGTTGCTTTCGGCTAGTACTATTAGAACACAATCCTACTCGATTAGTACTAGTTAATTGAGCCTTTAGGACTATCATGCCTAGTGGAGAGTAGAGCTCAAAGAAGACTCGTAGAACCATTTGTTTCAAGTCCGCACTTAAAGAGCTTAGCGTCCGTCGAGTCTCATTAATTCCACTCGCCCCGAAGAGTGCTTGGCTTGTGGATTGCTTGGTTGATGATTAGGAACGTGGTTCAACTACGTGCTATTTTTGGTTCAAGCTTGAATGATAAATCCCCTACCACTAAACGAGCGTACCCGAGTGACATTCAAGTGAGGTGTGTGTGTGAGGTTATTCCACTAATCGTTTCCTTATTTTGTAGGTACTATGGCTAGTGAAGGTGATGATACTATTAAGAGTGTCTTGGCTACTATCATGGCTAAGATAAAAGCAATGAGTTTGAGGATTGAAAATATTGAAAGAAGGACCCCGAGCGTCCAACTTGAAGCCGGTGAGGGTACAAGTGGCTCAACCATTACCCCAAAATAATTTGCCGAGTTGGTTAAGCAACAAAGGTTGAAAGATGATCTTGCTCGAAATGAGCGTGTGTTGGGCAATCCCCAATTGGGAAATCCCCAAGGAAATGTTCCACAACCTAGAGCCTGAAGAAACATTGCACCTCTTGAGCATGTTGATGAAGCTCAAGAAGAGGAGGAGGCCGGATTTGATGATGTTGACTATGAAGCTGCCTATCCGATTAGGAGAGCTATGAATGGGGGTCGGGAACTGAATAGGGGTAGAGGCTGAGGCCGAGGGCCACCCATGGGGTATGTTGGAGGGAATTCTAGAAGGGTTATGATGCTTATGGTGACAACTTTGGGGGCCAACCGGAGCCTTACCGAGGGGGTCGTGACAATAATAATCTCAATAACGTGAAGCTCACTATTCCTTCATTTAGGGGAAGTAGTGACCCGATTGAGTATCTTGAATGGAAGTTGGCCATGGAAAGAGTGTTTGATACGAATGACATGGCCGAGGAGAAGAAAGCTAAATATGCTATATCTTTCTTTGAATCCTTTGCTTCTACTTGGTGGGAGTCGGCCAAAAAGAATAGAAGAAGGAATGTTTTGCCCGTGAACCTTACTTGGGATGAATTGAAACGTGTGATGGATTAAAAATATGTGACCCTAAAGTATCGTCATGATCAACTCACACGACTTTATGAGTTGAAGCAAGGTTCCAACACGGTTGAAGAGTACTACAATGAACTTGAGCAAATTCGAATGGCCTTAGACATGGATGTGGAGGAAGATGAATAAGCTGTGATTCGATTCAAGAATGGTTTGAACCGAGATATACTATCTCAATTGAGGTTTCAAAAGTATGGTTCTCAACATGATCTATTTGAAGGCGCGGTTAAAGCCGAGAAATGGCTCAAAGAAGAGAATTCTAACCACTACAAGAGTGCTACTTCTACTCCCATGAGTAAGCCAAAGGAATGGAAGAGCCCAAACACAAATGGTGCAAGTGCAAGTCGAGATGTGAAGAAGACTTATGAGAAGTCGACATCAAATGTGGGAGGTAACTCTAAAATTTCTTTAAATACCCCCTACTTCTACTCAATGCTATAAGTGTAAGGGTTATGGCCACCTTGCAAGAGATTGTCCCACCCAAAAAACTATAAATGTTATGGATGATGGGTTGGTATATGAACAAGATAGTGAGCCCAAAAATGGGGAGAGTGATGTAGTTGCTTGTGAAGAGGCCACGGCGGAAGGAGAAGATCCTTTTTCTTAGTGGTTAGGAGGAGTTTGAGTACTATACTAATGGAAGAGGAGGTAGAAAATGAGAAAAGAGAAAACCTCTTCCATGCTAAATGTCTAGTGATGGGGCAGGCGTGCTCAATGATTATTAATTCGGGAAGTTGTGCTAACATAGTGATCCGAACATTGATTTCCCAATTGAAATTGCCCACTCGAAATGATACGGGTCAAAATAAAAGACAAGAAAAACGATAGGAGCGAGACTCGTCTCGGACTCGCTACGAAGTATCCACGGAGAACTTGTTCCGTTAAACCCTCGTATCATGCCAAGATTTACCTACGCTAAGCAACTACCCTCGAGTCACACTCGAGACCCGCAAGTAGAATGATCGGGCAGTGGTTCGAAGATCAACTAGTACCACTAGAAGAATCAAGCCAACCAAAGGTTCTTTCATTAACTAAAGAGAATCCACTCATCAAAGGTTTTCATCATTTATCAAAGCTAACTAAGTAAAATGAAAGGCTAATGGCCCTTTTATAGGCGCCAAATACAAAGGATATAAAGTCTAAAAGACCTCTAAAGTGGGCATAAATGATATATGCCACGTAGGGCTAAACTAGGAATTTCATAGCAACTTAAATAGAATTCCCGTCAAACAAAGTGAGGAGTGGCGGTCCGCCCCTTGGGAGAGGCGCTCCGCTTATGCAGTGGCTTGTGGGGGTGCACAAGAGAGTGGCCGGTCGGCCCATGGCACAGGGGCGGTCCGCCCCTTCAGAGTCCAGAGAGCTATCACTTTGACACTTAGCCGAATTTTGCCAATCTTCAACTAGGCGGTTTGCCTCCTTTGGGCAGTCCGTCTCTTCCTGGGAGGTCTTGAGACGGCTCAAAATGGCCTTGATAAGCTCTTCCTTGGTCTAGGATGGTTGCTCAATTTGCCTCGCATCATCCTCCCCTTCTTGAGAAGATTTCGTCCTCGAAATCAAGCTGTGCTCTCTCTTGGCATCATTAACTTCTCGGGGTGCCCAATGCTCTCCTCCTTTGACTTTCTTGAACGTCACTTTGACATAGGCTTCTTCCAAGGACTACTTTGCCTTAGCATGGAGCTTAGGACCTACAAGCAACGACAAGCAAACACAAAGCTTCCTACTTTGAAAGTAGGTTAGTGCAAGAAGTGTGAAAAACACACTCTTGTGGTATAACCAAGCATCAATATTAAGCACAAATATCAAGTCCCCAAGGAGATCATCAAGTACTTGGTTCAATGAAAACATGCACTCAACACAATAATGGGAAAATAGATCATGGGGACATGGAAAATGCAAGATCAAGCTATGAAAATCCCCTTGATCCTTAAGCTCACTATCAACATACCAATCAATCCTCAAGGTGTGATCAACATATGGAGTGGAGTGAGTCGAATAACCCACCCTACAAGTAGTATCAAGTACTCCACTCCCTTTTTTTAGAGCATACTTACTCACACCAAGGGATTCTTTTTCACCTCCAATTCCATCACCTAAGCAACCCTTTTTCAAAAGACAAGCTCTCAAGAAAGGTGTTGATAATGGCCTCTTCTTCATCATAACCCAAACAATCAATATTAGGGTCACTCACAAAGTCATTTACCTCATTCAAGCTCTCACACAATGGGTTGCCTAAGGAGTCAAATCCTTCACACCATGGAGGTTCTATTTTACTACCCACCCAAGTCCGATACAAGTCACTACCACAAATAAAGATGCCTTCAAACAAAGGATTAGTAAAAGCATGCATCTCAATGTCATGATCAAGCATAGACAAGATATCAAGACTAGGTTCATTACTCGCACTTGAGGAGTCATCATAGAACACCTTGTCCAATTTATACAATTTGGACTCCTCAAGGTCATTACCATCCTCACCATAACACATAGGCCAACCAAATAGAAGCATATCAATAAGGGTATGGTCAACTATCTCATCTTCCCCTTTATCAAATATTGGTGGTGTGTCATAGCAAAGGTCACAATCATTGTCAACTATGAAATCTACACTAGGGAGAGGTTCATTGAACAATGAGCTCACATCATGATGTGGCATAGCATCTCTCTCAACTAGTGATACACAAGCACACTCAAGTTGACTACTAGACTCTTCACTAGTGGCATATTCAATTGATGCATCACAAACACCAACTAGTGTTGAGTCATCACAAGACAAATAGCTAGTAGGCTCATGAAAAGATGAAGCAACACTTACATTTGTAGTACTTCCTTGATCACTCACAAGGCTTGAAGTGTCATATGCAACTCCTCCTTCATGAAGCTTACTTTGAAGATTTTCCTCCTCTTGTCTTTCCTTCCAAGCACATGGTTGAGGCTCCAATGGCTTGTCTTCAAATGTACCTACACAAGAGTTATCACTAGAGAAAGTAGAAGATGAAGAATAGTTAGAACAATGGGTGCTCTCACTCTCAATTTTTCTTTCCTCACCTCTCTTCCCTCTCAATTTTCCCTCAAGGTCAAGTGTAGTTTGTGGTGACAATCCACTCACATCACTCCTCAAATCCTCTCCTTTTTCATCTCTAGGATTGTCATCGGTCACTCCCTCACTTCTCTCTTTCTTTTGTCTCTCATTTACAATTACAATAGGATGAGGCTCAAGATTATCATCATTCGAACTGGAGTGTGTTGAAGGATGAGTTTTGAAGATGACAAAGGACCTGGTGCTAAGTGTACCATGAAAAGGTTCACAGTTGAAGCAAGAAGACTAAGTTTTTCAATGGATAAATCGAGTTAAAGTTGAAGAAGGAGAAAGAGAACAGCTGGAGTCAAAGTTTCAATCCTACCGGAAAAAGAAGAAGCGGGAAGCGGAACTGGAAAGAGACGCGGTTCCTAAACGAAAAAGGATTGGAAACTAAGGCAAATTAACTTAGGTTTTAAATAAGAAAATATGGGTAAACATTGTTTGAAACTGATTCCAAAGTGGAAAAGGGATTCTAAACTTAGTTGGATCCTGCTAAGTCTAGCTCCTATATATACAAGTTAATTTACCCAGAATCATTATACACAAAAGACATCTCAACAGAGAAAATAAAGAGCAATCAGATCGTGAGAGGTTTTGTGTGCAAGAACAAAGGCTGAGCAGCAGAACCTTGAGAAGAAGCAGTTTCATAGATAAGTCTGTTGTCTTAGTTATTTGTTATAGGCGATTGAGTTGTAATCTATCAGCTTGTTTAGAAACATTAAGTAGAGATTACTCTTTGTGGTAAAGTAAAGGTAACCTTACCAGCTAACGTGTGGCTACGAAGGTTCTAGGTACTAGGGGGTTCTAGTTCCTTGATTACATTACGTTGTAGTCTAAAAATTGCTCGGGTTTTCCTTTAGTGGAAAAGTTGAAATCCCAAGAGTTTGGGTCGTGGTTTTTTATCCCTTGAGCAAGGATTTTTCCACGTAAAAATCTCTGTGTTATTACGTTTCCGCATTAAGTTTAGTTTCAGAGATAGGTGAAACTTGCAAGGAACCTGGTTCTTTGTAAGTTAGGTAATAAAAGTTAAAAGCAAGTTTTAGGATTTGAAAATCGGATAAGGACACTATTCACCCCCCCTCTAGTGTCTTACATAGGTGCACCAAGTGCAACAAGTGGTATCAGAGCAGGTTCTCTCGAATAAAGATTAACATCTTGAGAAGGATCTGAACAATGAGTGCACCATCGGTAATCACCGAAGGACAATCTGTCAATAGGCCTCTTCAATTCAATGGCCAATACTATGGTTGGTGCAAAGGCAGAATGGAAAACTTTATTCAAGATGAAGACTTTCAGCTATGGATCATTACCGAGGATGGACCTCTTATCCCAAGCAGAACTGTTGCACAGCCACTTAACGAGCAAACTGTTCCTAAGGAGATATCTGAATACACAGATGTTGATTTCAAAATGGTGGAGAAGAATGCAAAAGCTAAGAGGCTCATCATATGTGGACTTGGTCCTGATGAATACAACATAGTTTCTTCATACAAGACTACTAAAGAAATTTGGGATGCTCTACCAATTGCTCATGAAGGAAATTCACGTGTAAAGAAGTCAAAGATCCAGATACTGAAAAGAAAGTTCGAGTTGTTTGCTATGGGTGAATCTGACTCCATCCAGGACATGATGACTAGGTTCACAATCATAACAAACGAGATAAAGTCACTAGGTATGGTTCTGACCAACGAAGACTTAGTAGAAAAGGTTATCAGGATCCTACCTGATTCATGGGAGTCAAAGGTTACATCTATCATTGAGTCCAAGGAACTGGACAAAATTGAACTAGATGAACTCGTTGGTAGCCTAAAAACCCATGAGCTAATGAAACAGTCAAGAATGAAGGTGGAACCCAAGAAGGAGAAGAACCTAGCTCTAGAGGCAACAGGAGGTTCTAAGTCTGAAGTGTCTGAGCATGAGATGGCTTTAGTCAATGCAGTTCGAAAGTCCTTAAGTTTTGAAAGAAGAAGAACCAGAGCCACTCCTGCCAAGAACAACATAATTGAAAATCCCGACTACTCAGAGTGTTTTAAGTGTAACAAGAAGGATCATGCTATAAAGGACTGCCCATTGTGGGATATTGAGTGGAAAAGGTCTGGAGCTACAAAGGAGAATGAACCAAAGAAGACAAAACGTCCTCCCAACTTCAGAGCATTAAGAAAAAAGAAGAAAGAGGCTTTCTATGCAACATGGGGACCCTTTGAAAGTGAAACTGATGAAGAAGAAGAAGAACCTGAAGATGACTCTCCATTGGCACTGATGGCTGATAATGAACCTTCCAATGATGATACACCTGAGGTAAGTCTCGATGAACTAAAAACTAGACTTCATACTTGCTCTCCTAAGGAATTGAATTTGCTTGCCCTGACTTTAATTGAAAAAATTGAAAATTTGAGGTCTGAGAAGGAACAAGCACTTTATGAGAAGGACCAACTAATGTTAGTTGTGTCTGATTTTTCAATGAAAAATAAAAACCTGGAGAAAACTAAATCTGATCTTAAAAAGGAATTAATTGCTAGTGAAGCTCAAGTTTTTGAACTAAATCAGAAAGTCTCAGCCCTTGAATTAGAAAGTCTTCAATTAAAGGAACAGGTGCTTTGTGAGAAGAAGCTAGTTTCTGTACTCGAACTTGAAAATCAAAAATTGAAAGAAGTTTCTAGTAAGCAAGGAGTTAGTGAGGCTCAAATCAATCTTGAAGCTGAGCTTAATAAGAAAAAACAGGTTCTACATCAGGAAACTGAGAAGAACCGGGTTCTTTAGGAAAAGGTTGAAAAAGCTAACTCTGAGCTCACCAGACTCACTACATGGAACAAGTCTTCTGAAGCCTTGAATTGGTTGCATGAAAATCATAATAGAGGTAAAACAGGATTAGGACATAGAAAACCTTTACCTGCTTGGAACCCTATTAGTAAATATGTAGGACTTCCTTGCAACAAACTCTGCTTCTTGTATGGTAAGACTGGACACGTCAAGAATGAATGCAGTGCTGCAAAAGGAGCAGTAAAAAAGAATAAAAAGTTAGTTTTACCTTATTGGGCTAGAAAAGATTTAATTCATCCATTCGATAACAAAAAGGTACCCAAGCTTGTCTGGGTTCCTATTACTAACCCTTGATTTCCTTTTGCAGGCTGGAGTAAGATGGAACAACCCAAGCTGAATTCTTGATAGTAGGTGTTCCAGGCACATGACAGGAGATAGAAGAAACTTTCTCTCACTCGCAGCATTCAAGGGGGTAGTGTGGCTTTTGGAGGAGGCAAGAGCGGTGAAATTATTAGTATTGGAAAAGTTGGGAGATCCCTCAATCATGCTATTGAAAATATACTCTGTATGGATAGATTGTGGAAAAATCTTCTAAGTATTTCCCAACTATGTGATAGAGGAAATTCAGTGAGTTTTACATCTGTAGGTTACACTCTAAAGAACCTACAGACTGGTAAAGTGATAATGGAAGGGAAACAAGCGAACAATGTGTACAAGGCTACATTAGGTTCTCTTCCTGAGAAAATTTTGACTTGTCTGAATGTGCTGGAAAATGATAGTTAGTTGTGGCACAAGAGACTAGGACATGCAAGCTTGATTCAATTGAATAAGTTGGTGTCAAAGGACCTAGTTCGTGGAATGCCAAGCAAGAGGTTCAATGACATCAAGATGTGTGATGCTTGTGTGAGGGGGAAACATGTAAGATCTCCATTCAAGTCAAAGAAAGTGGTTTGTACTTCTAAACCACTTGAGTTGGTTCACATGGACTTGTGTAGACCAATTAGGGTAAGGAGCAGATAAGGTAAGAGGTTCGTAATGGTAATAGTTGAAGACTACTGCAGATACACATGGACCTTGTTCCTCAGATCTAAAGATGGAGCATATGATATGTTTAAGGACTGGGTTAGATGAATCAGAAGAAACTGGGGCTTCAACTAGTGAGTATAAGGTCCGACCATGGTACAGAATTTGAGAACGCTAAGTTTGCAGAATATTGTAATAAACATGGTATGGATCACAACTTCTCTGCACCAAGGATCCCTCAGAATAATGGTGTAGTTGAAAGGAAGAACAGGTCCTTGGAGGAGATGGCTAGAACTATGTTGCTGTCAAGCGGTCTATCAAAGGGTTTTTGGGTTGAGCTGTCAACACCGCTTGCTGCTTGCTGAATCGCTGTTCTATCCGTCCTTTGTTAGAGAAAACTCCCCATGAGTTGATTAGAGGCAGGAAACCTAATATTGCACATCTCAGAGCTTTTGGGTGCTAAGTGTTTCGTGCATAACAATGGAAAAGAACCTCTAGGGAAGTTTGATGCTAGAAGTGATGAAGCCATCTTCTTGGGATATTCTTCACAAAGTAAAGCTTACAAAGTATTCAACAAGAGGACCATGACTGTAGAAGAAAGCGTGCATGTGGTATTTGATGAATCTGAAAGTTGTTACAAACAGAGAAGAAGATGACGATCAAAAGATTGGTCTTGCAAGAGATGAACCTGCTGAAGACCCTAAGAATCTGAATGGGGTTAAAAATAATCATGATGATAAGGATCAAACTCAGAGGGAACAAGAAGTCAATCAGACAGGGGAACTGAAGAGCAAGATGAAGAGGACTTAGATGACTCAGCTCCTCCTGGAAATAGCACTCAGCAGATTCAACCTAAACCTTGAAAATATCAAAGTTCTCATCCACTGGAGAACCTCATGTCTGATCTGAATACTGGAGTTGTTACTAGAAGAGCTTTAAAGAACTTCTATGCATTCTTTGCATTTCTGTCCTTAATAGAACCTAAGAATGTACGTGAAGCACTTGAGGATCTAGACTGGATGATTGCTATGCAAGAGGAACTTCATCAGTTTGAACGAAGTAAGGAATGGCACCTGGTCCCTCGATCAGCGGATAGGTCCATCATTGGTATTGAATGAATTTTTAGAAACAAGCTGGATGAACATGGCATAGTAACAAGGAACAAGGCAAGACTGGTGGTTCAAGGTTACAGCCAAGAAGAAGGGATCGATTATGATGAAACCTTTGCACCTGTTGCTAGAATGAAGGCCATTAGGATGCTTATCGCCTTTGCAGCTTACATAGAGTTTAAGCTGTATTAGATGGATGTGAAGAATGCATTCCTTTATGGTTATTTGAATGAAGAGGTGTATGTGGTTCAACCACCTGGCTTTGAAAGTACAGAATTTCCTGATCATGTCTACAAACT
The DNA here is from genome assembly GCA_037355625.1 of Petunia x hybrida. Classification (NCBI taxonomy): domain Eukaryota; kingdom Viridiplantae; phylum Streptophyta; class Magnoliopsida; order Solanales; family Solanaceae; genus Petunia; species Petunia x hybrida. The sequence continues at coordinate 9,350,774 of JBBBVM010000014.1, read as the reverse complement.
TGATAAGGCACTGTATGGGTTGAAACAGGCTCCTAGGGCTTGGTATGAAAGATTGTCTAGGTTCTTATTGAAAAATGGATTTACAAGAGGTAAAATAAATAATACTTTGTTTTTAAGGAAGAAAGCCAAATACCTGCTAATTGTTCAAGAGTATGTAGACGACATCATCTTTGGAGCTACTAATGAGAACCTTTGCAAGGAGTTTGCCGACTTGATGGAAAGTGAATTTGAGATGAATTGATGGGTCAAGAAAACTCAGGAAGGCACAATGATCCATCAGCAGAAGTACATCAAAGAGCTGTAAAGGAAGTATGATATGAAGTCTGCTAAGGATATGAACACACCCATTGCTCCTGAAACGAAAATAGATCTGGATGAAACTGGTGCTTCGATTGATGAAAGTAAGTACAGAAGAATGATTGGTTCTTTACTGTATTTAACTGCAAGCTGTCCAAACATTATTCATAGCGTGGGGTTGTGTGTAAGGTTCCAGTCAAAACCAAAGGAACCACACTTAACTGCAGTCAAGAGAATCTTGAGATATTTGAAAGGAACTCAAGAGCTTGGTTTATGGTACCCAAAAGGTGGAAGTTTTGATCTAGTTGGGTATGCTGATGCTGACTATGCTGGTCACTTGGTTGATAGGAAAAGTACATCAGGGATGACACACTTCCTAGGTCCTTGTTTAGTTTCATGAGCTACAAAGAAGAAAAATTCAGTGGCATTATCCACAGCTGAAGCTGAATATGTAGCAACTGCTTTATATTGTTCACAGTTACTATGGATCAAGCAGCAGTTGGAGGACTTTGGAATCAAGTGTGGACCAGTTCCAATCTTTTGTGACAACACCAGTACAATCAATATCGCCAAGAACCCGGTCCAACACAAGAGAACAAAGCACATTGATATTAGGCATCACTTTTTAAGGGACAATGTTGAGAAAGGCCTAATAACCATGAATTTTTGCAGTTGAATAGGGTACAATTTGAAAAGAACATGCTTGAACTAGGGATGACCAAGATACTGTGAACGAAGCAGCACCTGGTTCTCCCAATGATTGGCTAGTGAAGTTTCCTTGTTTTACTTAGCTTAACTTTGCTTAGTTGATTCTACATATGAAAACTTAATTGTTTTGCTTGCTAACCTGTTTGGAACCTGTTTTCATGACTTAGATACTGGCATTTTTTTAAAATAAAGGATATTATTGAAGAAACTGGTGCATGGACATTCAGGTACACATTCTATGTTACTTACTAAGTATAATATTTGTCTTACATGGCTTAATTGTTATCAATCACCCTCACTTGGCGCCGGATTAGTAGTAAGCTTTTAAAATTCAAATTCTTTGAACCTGCTGGTGACAGCTCCTATGCGCCATTATGTAGTAATAGCTTTTTTCCCAACCCATCAACCTGTTCCCCTTCCCGATACGCCTATAACCTTCCCTATTCCATTACTTGGTCAAGAAACATTGATTCTATCGGCTAAAAAGAAAAAAAACTCTCTTGAAACTTTTCCTTCTCTCTCTAAAACACAACACTCTGTAAAAATATCGACTAGTTCCAAAATTGATTCACAACTTTCTTCTACTAAACCCAAACTTTCCAAGCTAAATCAAAAGGCAAAGCAATTTGCCGCAAGTCGCTCCGTCACCGTGGCGAAAAAATTCGCGAAACTGAGGCAGAAGAAATTGAAATAAGCAACTAGAAAAGGGGAAAGTGTTTCAGTTGCTGGTACGGAAGAAGGGGTCGTCGAAACTGTTCAAGAAAGTGTTCAAGAAACCGAAAAGTTAAATCCTAGTTCTCCTACTGGTACTATTGTTGTAGATGCTAGTTTACCTTCTGAGCCTGTAGATTTAGGAGAGCATGTGGTGACTGAAGTAGGTGATAAGAAGAAAGTGGTTGTAGAAAATATTGAAAAGGTCATTGATACAGAGGTTGAGGTAGTTGTAAAAGAAAATGAGAATACTGTCTAGGAACCTGTTCCTAAGACAGTTCCTGTGGTAGAAAAGACCATTAGTGATAAGGGAGAGTAAAAATCTGCTGAACCTACCAAGGAACCTGAGAAAGAACCTGGTTCATTCTCTGGTTCTGTGGCAGGTGATGATGCAGATCTGAGAGACTTGATGATTATAGGGAAGAGAATGTAGAAGGTGTAGGTTTTACTGAACCTTTGAATGTTGTGTTGCCTGAGGCCAATCCCACTCCTCAAGCTAGTGAAGGTTCCTCAAAGGAGGTTGGGAAAGAGGCTTGTGGTTCAGGAACAAAAACAAACTATGAAGGGAGGAGAATTTGTGGGTAGTTCCAAGATTGGAAGTTCTGGTGATGCTGAGGGAATGGGAGAAAGCAGTAGAAGGACAGTGAGTCATGCTAAGAGACCTGCTACTCACGGTTCTGTTCGAGAGCAGCAAGAAAGGATTGTGGAGGAACCTGAGGTTCGTAGGAGAGGTTCCAAGACAAAGTTGGTGATTGGTGATGACAAGGAAGACAAGAAAAGGAGGGTAGCCTACTTTAGAGGTCTGCCATTGGTAAAGGGTAAAATTCTCACTGACCTTGAGCTAGAGGGAATGACTCAACTTGGTGCTAAGTTGAGAGCTCAGGGTTGGTTGAACCTGTTCAGTGATCGTGCTAGACAACTGAGAGAGCAAGAGGTTCGAGAATTTTACTCAAATTGCACAGTAAGTGAGGGAATTGTGAAAACCATAGTCAATGGGTTGGTGATACAGTTTTATAGTATGGAGCTTGGTGAGATTTTGGGTGTTTCTTCTCAGGGCTACATCGAGTACATGAGGAACTCGTAGCCGGCTAGAGGAGATGGGGTGTCTGCTTTGGAGGTGACCTAAAAATTTGTAGGGAGACCTAGACTAGCAAGGGCTAAACAAGTTAAGAAGAAAGCAATGCAACCCTTCTACCAGGTACTATTTGAATTTGTGCTGAAGAACCTGTTGCAGAGGTCAGATAGGCGAAGTGAGGCAAACTTTCTGGATATGACCTATATGGACCTGCTAGATCGTGAACGTATTAATCTGCCCGAATTGATGATCAAGCACATTGGTAGGGTAGCTGACATGGGATTGGGCAAACATGTGCTAGTCTATGGGTTTTTCCTGGGTAAAGTATTTGATTTCTTTGGGGTTCCTGTTGGTAAGTGGACAGAACCGGACCACAATGACTTGTTTGGGAGGATCATTCTAAAGTCTTGTGACTATGTGTTGGATGGTGAACCTGCTGATGAACCAGAGCATGTGGAGGAGGATGCAGATGAAAGAAGGAACGCTAGAATGGATATGAGGATTGAGGGGTTCAGGAGGCAGCTTGAAAGGCAAAATGATGAGCTGGCCTGGATGAATGCTGAAAACAAAAGGCTAGATGCAGAACTGGAGCGTGAACGAGAAGGGAACTCGCGTCGCCTTGCCTTGTTGCATGCTCACTTTAACATCCCTGATATTCCACAATTTTGAACCAGTTCCTTTCCCTAGTCCCCTCTTGGTTCTATTTATGGCCTGTTTTTAAGACAATATTATATTTTGGTTTGTAATATTTGGATGATGTTTGGATGTTTTTAAGCCGGTTTTGCGCTTTTGTTGATATAAATATTCTATCTTGCTAGTGTTTATTGTCTGAAACATGTTCCTGACGTTTAAAGGTTGGCTTGCTTCATGTGGCACTAGCATCAACTAGACTTAATTTAAGTTGAGCAGGTTCTTACAACTGTGAAACTTTTCGATGATGCCAAAAGGGGGAAGTTAGATGTTGTTAGTTCATTGTATGTTTGTGACTTATTTTTGCCTAACTATTATTACCCTGGTTCGTGGTTAGTGTTTGACTTTTATAGGTTCTACCCTGGTTTGTGGTTAGTGTTTGACTTTTATAGGTTCTTGAGCGTATAAACCCTCGGTGAGACAACATTGTTTGTCATCATCAAAAAGGGGGAATTTGTTGAAGGATGAGTTTTGAAGATGACAAAGGGCCTGGTGCTAAGTGGACCATGAAAAGGTTCACAGTTGAAGCAAGATGACTAAGTTGTTCAACGGATTAATCGAGTTAAAGTTGAAGAAGGAGAAAGAGAACATCTGGAGTCAAAGTTCCACTCCTACCGGAAAAAGAATAAGCGAGAAGCGGTGCTGGAAAGAGATGCGGTTCTTAAACGAAAAAGGATTGGAAACTAAGTTAAATTAACTTAGGTTTTAAATAAGGATATATGGGTAAACCTTATTTGAAACTGATTCCAAAGTGGAAAAGGAATTCTAAACTTAGTTGGATCGGGCTAAGTCTAGCTCCTATATATACAAGTTAATTTGGCCAGAATCATTACGCACAAAAGACATCTCAACAGAGCAAATAAAGAGTAATCAGATCGTGAGAGGTTTTGTGTGCAAGAACAAAGGCTGAGCAGCAGAACCTTGAGAAGGAGCAGTTTCATAGATAAGTCTGTTGTCTTAGTTATTTGTTATAGGCGATTGAGTTGTAATCTATCAGCTTGTTTAGAAGCATTAAGTAGAGATTACTCTTTGTGGTAAAGTAGAGGTAACCTTACCAGCTATCGTGTGGCTAGGAAAGTTCTAGGTACTAGGGGGTTCTAGTTCCTTGATTACATTACGTTGTAGTCTAAAACTTGCTCGGGTTTTCCTTTAATCGAAGAGTTGAAATCCCAAGAGTTTGGGTCGTGGTTTTTTATCCCTTGAGCAAAGATTTTTCCACGTAAAAATCTCTGTGTTATTTACGTTTCCGCATTAAGTTTAGTTTCAGAGATAGGTAAAACTTGCAAGGAACCCGGTTCTTTGTAAGTTAGGCAATAAAAGTTAAAAGCAAGTTTTAGGATTTGAAAATCAGGTAAGGACACTATTCACCCCCCTCTGGTGTCTTATATAGGTGCACCAAGTGCAACAGAGTGACTCTCACTTTCATCATGCAATGGCAAGATAATAAGATTGTTTGCTTTGGGCTCAAGTACAATAGGTGACTTTGCTTTGGCCGCTTCCTTCAACTCCTTCATACGCTTGTAGTCTTCTCTTACTTGCCTTGGAGCCTAAGGTTTAAGCACATACTTCCTCCCATCTTGCTTGATCGTATAGGAGTTGGTCCAACCATCATGTACCACACACCTATCATATTGCCCTGGTCTCCGAAACAAAAGATGGAAAGCTTGCTTTGAGACCACATCAAACATGATTTTGTCCCTATAGTTTCCAATGCTAAACTCGGTCAATACCTGCTTCACCACCTTTAATTCACCACACTCACTAAGCCATTGTAAACAATATGGTTTTGGATGCTTTAGAGTGGGTAATTTCGATTTGGAAATTAAAGTTTGGCTCACTATGAGCACAACTTCCTGAATCAATAACCATTGAGCACACTTGCCCCATCACACGACATCTAGCATGAAAGAGGTTTTCTCTTTGATCATTTTCCACCTCCTCTTCCATGAATATGGTGCTCAAACTCCTCCTAACTACCAAGAACAATTGAGGATCTTCTCCTTCTTCGGTAGCCTCTTCACAATCAACTTCTTCATCCCCCTCTACTCCCTCATTTTCGGGCTCACTATCTTGCTCATACACCAAATTACCTATCACAACCAGGTCTTTTGAGTAGGACAATCTCTAGCGAAATGACCATAGCCCTTGCACTTATAGCATTGAGTAGAAGTAGAAGTAGAAGTAGGATTGCTCAAACGAGTTTTAGAAGTACCTTCCAAGTGTGGTGTAGACTTCTCATACGGCTTCTTCACTTCTTTGCAAGCACTTGCACCACTTGCACTTGGAAAGTTTGCATTTGGAGTCTTCCACTCCTTTGGCTTGCTCAACGGGAATAGGAGTGTTGGTTTTGGACTTCTCTCCCTTAAGCCAATTCTCGGCTTCAATTGCGGCTTCAAAGATATCTTGAAGTAAAAGATAAGCATGCAACCTCAATTGAGAAGCTATACCATATCTCAAACCATTCTTGAGACGGATCACGGCTTGTTCTTCACCTTCGGTATCCATATCCAAAACCATCCGGGTCTTCTCAAATTCATCATAGTACTCATGAACCGTCTTGACACCTTGTTTTAGATCATAAAGCTTCTTAAGTTGCTCTTGACGATACCTTGGAGTCACATACTTGGCATTCATGAGTCATTTCAACTCATCCCAAGTCACATTCACATGCACACCCATCCTTCTTCTTGACCTCTTTATGGACTCCCACCAAGTAGAAGCATAGGTCTCAAAGGTTGAAATAACATAGGTGCCTTTCTTCTCCTCGGTCATCTCATTTGTGTCAAACACTCTCTCCATGAGCAGTACTCATTCCATGTAGGCTTTCGGATCACAAGTTTCCTTAAAGTTAGGAAGATTAAGCTTAACACTATTGAGGTTATTGTTGTCACGAATTCCACGGTGAGGCTCCGGTTGGCCTCCATAAGGGTCATCATAAGCAACATAATCCCTCCTAGCATTCCCTCCAATATAAACCATGGGTGGCCCTCGACCTCGGCCTCTACCCCTATCTACATTATGACCCCAATTCATACCTCGCCTTGGTTGATAGTGAGCATCATACCCATAGGCCTCAATACCATACTCGGCCTCCTCCCCTTCTTGAGCCTCAACAATTTGCTCAAGTGGTGGAACATTTCGAACGGGTCTTGGAAGTGGAGCATTTCCTTGGGGATTGCCCAAGTTGTGGGGAATGCCCACTTGTTGGGGATTGCCCAACACACGCTCTTGTGGAGCAACATCATTCCTTAGCTCATATTTCTTGGCTATCTCCGCAAAGTATCCGGAAGTCATAGGAGTGCTATGACTTGTGCCTTCTCTGGATTCAAGAGGGACGCTCGGGATCCTTCTTTCAACAGTCTCAAGCCTCAAGGTTATGTCCTCCAACATAGCCATGATTGTGGCCAAAGCATTCTTAACGGAATCATCTCCATCATTTGCCATTGTACCTACAAAATGAACAAACGTTAGTGAAAACACCTCACTCACACCCTCACATGTATGGCACTCGGTTCACTCATTTAGTGGTGGTGGATATTTCACTCAAGCTTGAATCTAGAAGCTTCACGTAGTTGATCAACAAACCGCAACTCAAACACTCAATACACAAGTCAAGTGTACTCCGGGGTGACTGGAGTTTATGTGACTCTATTGGACGATAAGCACTTTAAAGTGAGGACTTGAGTCAAAGGATACTACGAGTCTTCTTCGAATTCTACTCTCCTAACTAGGCACGAGTTGCCTAAAAGCTCAAAGACTAGTACCAACTAAGTAGGAAAGTTACTTAGGGAAGTACTAGCTAGATGGTATGCAAGCAAAGAAACAAGAGAACCTAGGAAAAACTACGCAAACCAGACTTTACAAAAAAGTAGGCGCCCCACCCTTCTCCAGTGGGCGGTCCACCCCTTTTGCAGCAGTGGGAGGTGGGAGGTCCGCCTCTGTTACTAGGCGCCCCGCCTCCCCAAAGTCCAGAGAGGTCACACATAAGTGGGTGGTTCGCCCCTTTCACTAGGCGGGGGCCCACTGTGTTTTTCAGCACAGTCCAACTTCGTATTTTTTGGTTTTAGAACCCAAAAATCCAACAAATCTCAAGATATTTTAGCAATCTGAAGGTACCCAAATGTTTTTTCAATCGCAATAATCAAACCCCAATGATTTTTATCAAACCCCAATCAAAAACAATCAAATCACCATGTTCATCAAGTTCATAGCTAGGGTTTCAAGAATAAGGGTTTCAAATTTTCAAATCTTGTTTTACAACTCCAAATCGAGAGTTGTTGGTACCAAATCGATGGATTTCCAACAAGGAACAAACCCCGCTATCAATCACACAACGGGTCCATCAATCCAAGAACACATGATCAAATTTTTGGTGTTTTTCAATTTTTCAAATTTTTTTTTTTTTTTTGTGTTTTCTTCTTTTCAACAATAACAAACAAGAAACTAAGATAGAAACCAACCTAGACATGAAGAATCAAGGGCCGGGGGTTTGTAGAAACAAAACCCGAGCCTTACTCTGATACCAAGATGATACAGGTCAAAATAAAAGACAAGAAAAATGAGAGGAGCGAGACTCATCTCGGACTCCCTACGAAGTATCCACGGAGAACATGTTCCGTGAAACCCTCGTATCGTCCCAAGATTTACCTACGCTAAGCAACTACCCTCGAGTCACACTTGAGACCCGCAAGTAGAATGATCGGGCGTTGGTTCGAAGATCAACTAGTACCACTAGAAGAATCAAGCCAATCAAAGGTTCTTTCATTAACTAAAGAGAATCCACTCTTCAAAGGTTTTCATCATTCATCAAAGCTAACTAAGTAAAATGAAAGGTTAATGGCCCTTTTATAAGTGCCAAATACAAAGGATATAAAGTCTAAAAGACCCCTAAAGTGGGCATAAATGATATATGCCACGTAGGGCTAAACTAGGAATTTTATAGCAACTTAAATAGAATTCCCGTCAAACAAAGTGAGTGGGCGGTCCGCCCCTTGGGAGAGGTGCTCCGCCTCTGCAGTGGCTTGTGGAGGTGCACAGGAGAGTGGGCGGTCTTCCCATGGCACAGGGGCGGTCCGCCCCTTCAAAGTCCAGAGAGCTATCACTTTGACACTTAGCCGAATTTGCCAATCTTCAACTAGGCGGTCCACCTCCATTTATGGGCGGTCCGCCTCTTCTTGGGAGGTCTTGAGGCGGCTCAAAATGGTCTTGCTAAGCTCTTCCTTGGCCTTGGATGGTTTCTCGATCTGCCCCGCATCATGAAAGCACCCAAACCCCTACCGTTTGTAATGGTTAAGCGAGTGTGGGGAGTTGAAAGTGGTGAAACAAGTGTTGATAGAGTTCAACATTGGCAACTATAGAGACAAATTCATGTTTGATGTGGTCCCGATGCAAGCTTGCCATCTTCTATTTGGGAGGCCATGGCAATATGATATATGTGTGGTACATGATGGCCGGACAAACTCCTATACGGTTAAGCAAGGTGTAAAGAAGTATATGCTTAAACCTTTTGACACCGAGGCAAGTGACGGAGGACTACAAGCGCCAGAGAGAGTTGAAAGAAGCGGCTAAATCTAAGCTACCTATGGCTCGAGGCCAACAATCTTGTTGTCATTCCAATGCAAGTTGAAAGTGAGAGTCACTCTACTCCAGATGATGATAATCTTGAGTCTCATTCAATTGTACTTAAAAATGAGAGACAAAAGAAAGAGAGAAGTGAGGGAGTGACTTGTGTCAATCCAAGAGAGGAAAAAGGAGAGGATTTGAGGAGTGATGTGAGTGGATTGCCACCACAAACTACACTTGACCTTGAGGGAAAATGAGAGAAAGGAGAGGTGAGGAAAGAAAAATTGAGAGTGAGAGCACCCATTGTTCTAACTATTCTTCATCTTCTACTTTTTCTTGTGTTAGCTTTTGTGCAGGTACATTTAAAGACAAGCCATTAGAGCCTCAACCATGTGCTTGGAAGGAAAGACAAAAGGAGGAAAATCTTCAATATGAGCTTTAGTTGCACATGACACTTCAATCCATGTGAGTGATCAAAGAAGTACTTCAAATGTAAGTGTTGCTTCATCTTCTCATGAGCCTACTAGTTACTTGTCTTGTGATGACTCATTGCTAGTTGGTGTGTGTGATGCATCAAGTGAATATGCCACTAGTGAAGAGTCTAGTAGTCAACATGAGTGTGCTTGTGTATCACTAGTTGAGAGAGATGCTATGCCACATCATGATGTGAGATCATTGTTCAATGAACCTCTCCGTAGTGTAGATTTGATAGTTGACAATGATTGTGACCTTTGCGATGACACACCACCAATCTTTGACAAAGGGGAAGATGAGATAGTTGACCATACCCTTATTGATATGCTTCTATTTGGTGGGCCTATGTGTTATGGTGAGGATGGTAATGACCTTGAGGAGTCCAAATTGTATAAATTGGACAAGGTTGTCTATGATGACTTCTCAAGTGAGAGTGAAGAACCTAGTCTTGATACTGTGCCTTTGTTTGACCATGAAATTGAGGTGCATGCTATTATATTTCCATTGATTGAAGACAATTCCATTGGTGGATGTGAATCATATCGGACTAGGGTTGGTAGTAAAATAGAGCTTCCATGGTGTGAAGGATTTGACTCCATAGGAAACCTATTGTTTGAGAGCTTGAATGAGGTAAATGACTCTTTGAGTGACCCTACTATTGATTGTTTGGGTTATGATGAAGAAGAAGCCATTATTAATACATTTCTTGAGAGTTTGTCTTATGGGAAGGGTTGCGTAGGTGATGATATTGGAGGTGAAAGGGAAACCCTTAGCGTGAGTAAGTATGCTCTAAAGAAGGGGAGTGGAGTAATTGATGTTAGCTGTAGGTTGGGCTATTTGACTTACTGCACTCCACATGTTGATCAGACTTTGAGGATGGATTGGTGTGTTGAACGTGCGCTTAAGGTTCAAGAGAATTTTGATAGCTTGATATTACATTTCCCATGTTCCCATGACCTATTCGTTCACTCTTGTGTTAAGTGCATATTTTCATTAAACCAAGTACTTGATGATCTCCTTGGAGACTTGATTTTTGTGCTTATTATTGATGCTTGGTTATACCACAAGAGTGTGTTTTCCACACTTCTTGCACTAACCTACTTTCGAGGTAAGAAGTTTTGTATTTGCTTGTTGTTGCTTGTAGGTCCTAAGCTTCATGCTAAGGCAAGGGAGATCTTGGAAGAAGCCTATGTCAAAGTGACGTTCAAAAAGGAGAGGAGAGCATTGGGCACCCCGAAGAGATGATGATGCCATGAGAGAGGACGCCTTGATTTCGAGGACGAAATCTACTCAAGAAGGGGAGGATGATGCGGGGAAAAATCGAGCAACCATCCAAGGCCAAGGAAGAGCATTTCAAGACCATTTTGAGCCGTCTCAAGACCTCCCAGGATGAGGCAGACCGCTTACAAGAAGGGGCGGAATGCCCAGTTGAAAATTGGCAAAATTCGGCTAAGTGTCAAATTAACTGATCTCTGGATTTGGAAGAGGCGGACCGCCCATGTGATGAGGTGGACCGCCCACTTCACAGTACTCCTACACTAGCTCCTGAAGAGGCGGGCGCCTAGGCTATTGGGGCGGATCGCCCACCCCTGCTATTGTTTGACGGGAATTTTACTTAAGTTACTATGTAATTCCTATTTTGGCCCTACGTGGCTTATGACTTTCTAGCTCACTTTGGGGGCACTTTAGGGCTTTTATTATGTTTAGATGAATTCTATAAATACTTCACTTAGGCTTATTTTATCATTAGCTAGATTTTGAACAATGAAGAACAAATTGAGACTTGGTCTCTTGGTTGAAAGAAACCTTTTACCTTTGGTTTGAATCAATTGGTTGCACTAATTGAACCTGAATCCAGCCCGACCGGGCCCTTTTCAAGAACCGGGGGTACTTGAGGACCTTCCGCATAGCATAGGTTGTTCTTGACCCGAATCGAGGGTGTCACGAAACCCGTTCTTCGTGGCTGCTGTAAAAAGACACGATAGGGGGAAGTAGCCACGAAGAACGGGTTTCATGACACCCTCGATTCGGGTCAAGAACAACCTATGGTATGCGGACGGTCCTCAAGAACACCCGGTTTTTGCAAAGGACCCGGTCGGGTTGGATTGAGGTTCAATTTGTGCAATCAATTCATTCAAACCAAAGGTAAAAGGTTTCATTCAACCAAGAGATCAAGTCTCAATTTGTTCTTCATTGTTCAAAATCTAGCTAATGATAAAATAAGAGTAAGTGAAGTATTTATAAACTTCATCTAAACATAATAAAAGTCCTGAAGTGCCCCCAAAGTAAGCTAGAAAGTCATAAGCCACGTAGGGCCAAAATAGAAATTACATAGTAACTTAAGTAAAATAGCAGGCTGCCCCTTCTTGTAGGCGGTCCACCTCATCCTGGGAGGTCTTGAGACGGCTTAAAATGGTCTTGAGATGCTCTGCCTTGGCCTCGGATGGTTGCTCAATTTTCCCCGCATCATTTACTGTAAACACACGCTATACCATATTACTACTAGCTAGCTAGCTAATAGTATCATATAGCACAAACTTGGTCATTAGTTGAAAACACACAACACCATATTACTATTAACTAGTAGCTAATACCATACTACACATCCTCTACAGTTCTCATTCATCTCTCACATTTGTCGTTCATCATGAAAACTCGTAGCAAAGCCAAACAAGAAGTTCATGAAACTTCCAAAATCTATGCTACAAGGTCTAAAAGCAAACAACAGGAAGCTCTGATACCATTTTTAATTAATGTGATCATCTCATCTAAAAGCTTAAGCTATTAGATGTGGTACACTTTATTTATTTAATAACTTGTTGAACACACCCCTTCACGCGCAGGCCTGATTCTTTTTTATGGGCCAAGCACATGAAAATTCTTTTTTTAATAGTGAGTGGCGGTGAGATTATGTCTGTGCCTGCTCTAATTCCATATGAAAAAATCTGAGCATTCAACCCAAAACTTTAAGGCAATGATTGGAATGGCGCAGGATTTTATAAACTCCTTTTGTCACCCTTACACAACAGATGTGGGATATGTGTATTATATTATCTAACACCATCGCTCTTAGCTTGATTTTAGGGTTTACGAGTGGAATTTTTTTTTTTTTTTTTTTTTTGTGAAGTAGAGAGATGAGAGGAGGCCCAGCAGGAGCGGGTATTTATGAGAGAAGAAGAGGCCAACAAGAGTGGACTTTTGAGTAGAAGGAGAAATTATAAGTTGAACGGGCATTTAATTAGTGGACCAGGAGCAGCTCCATGGGTTGATTTGTGAGAGAGAAACCCAGAGCAACTATATGGGTTGATTTGAGGGAGAATCCCAGAGAAATCGAAGTTGAGATAACGGCTGTGTTGTGTGCACGGGCTCGCCAAAGTTTGGCTCTGATACCATGTTGAATTGGTGTGATCATCTCATCTAAAAGATTAAACTATTAGATGTGGTACACTTTATTTATTTAATTACCTTCTCAACAAGACAAAAGCAAACAAAGCCAAAGAAGTTCGTAGTGAACCTCAAGCAAGAGCTTAAAAAAGACTTATACCACCTCAAGCTTCCTCAAGCAAAAGGATAAAAAATGTTAAAACGAAGCCATTTGTAAGTACCTCCTCATTGGTCTTCGAGTTTTAACAAAATCTATTTTTTTCCTATTGTTTCTAAATTTGTGATGCATCTTGCTTTCTTTTCAGTTTTTTGAAGATGTTGGTGATGCAAGCTTTTCTTGGTACTACAAAAATTGTATGCTCTCTGTGGTGAATCAGGGAGATTCCCCATGCTGTTGAAGTATCATTTCGGCTGAGGTCACGGCAGCATGCTATGCCATTGATACTGGTGAAAAGTACGTGGCATTAAGAAATCAACAATTGCTTGATTATTTGCCAACATATAGAGAAGTAATGAAAAAAGTACCGAATATAAAGGACATTGTTAAAGTTAATGAGGGTGTGGGTACAGATTGCTACACTGAGACGTATGAGCATGGTCTGCTGTATATAATGGAGGAGGGTTGATCCAAACGCAACACTTTGAATATAAAGAAGAGATGGGTGGTTGTTAGTACAGTACAATTAAAATAAATGTAAATGTGTTCATATATAGTAGTGTAGTAGTTTGGTTTTGAAATGTAAGTGTGTCAAAAAAATTTCTTATATGCAGGGTTGGTTAAAAATAGAAAAGATGGTGGCATTATAATGATGATAGTCCAAATGTTACTCTTGGGGAGAAGGGTGACATTAAATATTTTTTTTTAAAAAAAATGGGTCCATTAGCAGCTGCAATATGTCAGTATCCTAGCTTTGTTAAATTCGAAGGTGAAGGGATATACAAACTTTTAAAAAAAAGAGCTTCTCGAAGAGCAAAAACTGTTGAAAATATATTTACAAATATTATAGAAAAATTAGTTGTTTAGTTCTAGTATAAGTCTAATACTCCCTCCGTTCTAAAATGATTGTCTTAGTTTTACTTGGAGCGGAGTTTACGAAATGTGGTAAGACTTTTCAAACTTGTGGTCCAAAATAAGCCCTACATAAATATGTGGCTATAAAGTATTTCATTAAGAGCATAGCAGTAGTTTCAACTCAAAAATATTTTCAAATTTAGAATTGTGCCATTTTTTTATGGAATAGACTAATAAGGAATAGTGTCATCTATTTTCGAATGGAGGTAGTATTTGATTTGGTAGAATCTTGAGTTATTTAGTTATAGTAAAACTCTACTACTCTAGTTGGAGTGGGAGTTTGCTACTTTATTTTTATGGCTATATAAGGGCCTATTGTTAATGAATTTTCACAAGACAAGTTTCAATTTCAACTCTTCTGTTGTTCCATATTTTAATAATAGTCTCTCGTGATATATTTCTTTTGATCTTTCATCATTGCTGTTAAAAATTGTTTTGCTAGATTCTGCATGATGCCATGTTATTTCGATTCCAATAGGTGGTATCAGAGCCAATGCTTAGATGAGCTAATTTGATGAGTTTGGAGATAGGTTCAAGGCGGGTTCAGTTCTAACCATAACCATATTGATGATAACGAAGATTTATCCCAAAAAAAAAAAAAAAAAAAAATCTAAAAATGCTACGTGTGGAGAAAAGTTTTTCAACCATATTTTCAACAACAATGCTACTGCTGCTATATCTTTAAAACAAAACCCTTTTAACCCTTGTTTGGGCTACTTTTAACCAATACGAGTTTTTACTTATAATTTTTTATTCATGCGCTCATTTTTAACCCATGTTTGAGCTCATTTTAACCCATTCTTGGGCTCCTTTTAACACATTATTGGGCTCCTTTCAACCAATGCAAATATCGCAGGTAGCAGTTAACACTGTAGATTATGTGAGGTAGATAGATCAAGATTAGTTTGTTAGAAAATTCAGGTCAAGGGGAGAATTGTTAGCGTTTTTGCCCTGAATTTCTCATATATTTGGACAACTTCAATAAATATGTCTGAGTTATTGTTATGAATGTTTGATGTGTTAGCTTTCGCATGACGCCATATTCGTTTGATCCCAACAAAACAAGACAATGATTACGGATATCATGCCATCATACTTGTTCGGTCAAACTCCATGATATAATGTGTGCTGTAAAACCAACGGTAGAAAAGGGGTTTGATTCGAGTTGATTTGGTGGGTTTGGTAGATGTTGAGCTGGATTGGAAACAGTTGTAACGAGATGATATGCTTTTAAATTGTAGAGTTTGAGTTTTTATTGTATTAACACTTCATGTCTTAACTCGAATAGAATGTTCTTGACTAGCCTTAGTTTTATTGTAAAAAAAGTCTGTATACATTGAAAATAACTGAAAAAATATGTGTATACATTGCGTATACCTGATAAATCTTACTGTATACAACATATTTTTGGGTGTAAACATTGTGTATACGTGAGGATAATATTTCTATCCCTTTGCTATCATTTGTACACGCCGTATATTCGTTTATGTGTATATTGGCTATAAAAAGTAAGAGCTAGTCAAAAGTAAGAGGAGGAAGTTGACTGGTTGTTTTGGTAATTCTTTTTTTTTATTTCACTGAAAAATTAATGGAAAAGGCCATACAGCAAAACACAATTTATTCCGCCTTCCATAAAAATTATTTTCCAAGTCAACATCCCTACTTTAATTATGGGGCATTTTAAAGGGGTGTGCATATTTTCATGTCAATCGACTTACAATTGTCTTTTGTATTTAATTATGACATAGCATACTCATGTACATAGAAACTAGTAACTAAAAATGTATGAGTAATCTGAAAAGACTTAAACACATATAAATTGGGACAAAGGAAATAAAAAGGTATTTCCTCGTAACGAGATGATATGCTTTTAAATTGTAGAGTTTGAGTTTTTATTGTATTAACACTTCATGTCTTAACTCGAATAGAATGTTCTTGACTAGCCTTAGTTTATTGTAAAAAAAGTCTGTATACATTGAAAATAACTGAAAAAATATGTGTATACATTGCGTATACCTGATAAATCTTACTGCATACAACATATTTTTGGGTGTAAACATTGTGTATACGTGAGGATAATATTTCTATCCCTTTGCTATCATTTGTACACGCCGTATATTCGTTTATGTGTATATTGGCTATAAAAAGTAAGAGCTAGTCAAAAGTAAGAGGAGGAAGTTGACTGGTTGTTTTGGTAATTCTTTTTTTTTATTTCACTGAAAAATTAATGGAAAAGGCCATACAGCAAAACACAATTTATTCCGCCTTCCATAAAAATTATTTTTCAAGTCAACATCCCTACTTTAATTATGGGACATTTTAAAGGGGTGTGCATATTTTCATGCCAATCGATTTACAATTGTCTTTTGTATTTAATTATGACATAGCATACTCATGTACATAGAAACTAGTAACTAAAAATGTATGAGTAATCTGAAAAGACTAGAACACATATAAATTGGGACAGAGGGAATAAAAAGGTATTTCCTCGTAACATTAATTTTACAACAATTGTTACCATAGTACAATCTCACAAATTTTCTCACCCCAGCAATAAGAAAGGTAATACTCACTCTGTTCCATAAAGGATGACATGATTCAGATTTCGAGAGTTAAACGAGGTTTTTTTAACTGTAATATTTTCATATGTCTTTTAAATATTTTGAATTATTAATTATTGTGACTTATAGTGCTTTTCACATATAAGTAGTTTCTAATTATATAAATATTGGTCTAAAAACTTAAAAATTATATGTACAAATTCACGATCAAAATGAAAAAGTTTGACTCTGATTTGAAGAAGGGATTCACAAAAGAAATAAAAATGTACCTTACTCGCTCTAGTAAAACACACACATATATATTTACTCTCAACATACACTATACCATATTACTACTAACTAGCTAGCTAATAGTACCATATTACACAACCATGGTCGTTATTAGAAAACACACAAGACCATATTAACTATCACATTGCTATTAAGAATTTTTCTATAAATGTCAAGCACAGGAACAAAAATATTTTTGGTAATATTTTCTGTAATAAGAATATTATTAGTAAAAGAATTGAGGGGTCATAAAAAATGAACCCTCATTAATAAAATCTCTTTTCGCTATAATTTTGAAAATTTCCTTATCTCTGATTATAACGATGTCCTGAAGAATGAAGAAGACTTCTGGAAACTTAAATCTCGAATTTAAAGGCTTAGTGATGGGGATGCAAATACAATATATTTTCATACCTCCACTATTACTAGGCGCCATCGAAATATAATTATTGGCCTGGCTGACACTGTGGCAACTGGTTCTTTGACCCTAGTCAGATTAAATCCATAATTCTTAAATACTTTACCATGATTTACTCAACTGAACTCGATTCCTATGTCCACAAAACAGATGAGGCAGATGAGGCCTTCATCACTACTAACCAGATTCAATCAATGTCCCACGCCCTCACCTCTCTCAAAATAGTTAAATCTGTCAAAACTTTTAAACCTTTCAAAACCCTTGGACTTGATGGTCTCCATCCAATCTTCTTCCAAAAATTCTATGATGATACCAAGAGCTGCATAGAATTCAAATTTTGTTGCTGACCTTTTGGCTAAAAATGGATGTTTAAATGCTTCTCTAGTAGATATTATGTATTTTACTTATCCGGCGGGTTATGTAACTAATGAACTTATGCTAGATTCTTCCTCCCATATGAGGGAACGGAAGTTCTCCTTTTGTAACTATTTGCAGACTTGATTATGTTATATATATAGGCCGCTTACGCAAAAAAAAAAAAAAAAAAAAAAATAGTAGCTAATACCATATTGCACAACCTCTACAATGCTCACTCATCTCTCACATCTGTCATTCATCATGAGAACTCGTAGCAAAGCGAAGCAAGAAGATCAGGAAACTTCCAAAATCTATGCTACAAGGTCTAAAAGCAAACAGCAGGAAGCTCTGATACCCTGTTGAATTGGTGTGACCATCTAATCTAAAAGTTTAATCTATTAGATGCGGTACACTTTATTTATTTAATTATTTGCTCAACACGCCCCCTCACGTGCAGACTTGATTTCTTTTTTATCAGCCAAGCATGTGAAAATTCTTTTTCTAATTATGAGTGGCGGTGAGATTCGATCCTAGGACCTCTGCCTGCTCTGATACCGTGTAAAAGAATCTGAGCGTCTATTAAAAACCTTAAGGCAATGAGTGGAGTGACCTAGGACTTTATAAACCCCTTTGGTAATCGTTGCATAACCGATGTGGGATAAATGTCTTATATTCTCTAACATTCTCCCGTACTTGTTACCCGATTTTAGGATTTACAAGTGGATTTTTTTTTTTTTTTTTTTTTTTTTGTGAAGTAGAGAGATGTGAGGAGGCCCAGCAGGAGTTGTTATTTGTGAGAAAAGAGGAGGCCAACATGAGTAGGCTTTTGAGTAGAAGGAAAAATTATAGGGTCAACATGCATTTAATGAGTGGACCTGAAGCAACTCGATGGGTTGATTTGTAAGAGAGAAAATCAGAGCAACTATATGAGTTGATTTGAGGGAATATCCCGGAGAAATCGAAGATGAGATAACAGTTGTGTTGTGTGCACGGGCTCGCCAAAGTTTGGCTCTGATACCATATTGAATTGGTGTGACCATCTCATCTAAAAGCTTAAGCTATTAGATGTGGTAAATTTTATTTATTTAATTACTTGCTCAACAAGACAAAGACAAAGAAGTTTGTATTGAACCTCAAGCAAGGGCTTAAAAAAGATCAAGACCACCTCAAGCTTCCCTCAAGCAAAAGCAAAGGAGAAAAAATGTTCAAAAACTATTTGTAAGTATCTCCTCATTGCTCGCTGAGTTTTTACAATGTGTTTTTTTAATTTTTTTTTATGTGTTTTTGCCCGGGCGGTGGCTGCGGGCAGGCTTGAGGGTTGTTTGCTTGCTGCGCACGGGCACGCTTAACCTTGGGGTGACATACGCAGATGCACATATAGTTCTTACCGCGGCCATGTCCGTGGCACGAGGTGCTCTGAGGCTTACCAGGGCACCACGAGGTGCGTCCAAGGAGTCATGGGGCACGACTGAAAAACCACCCCTTACATTAACATGCATGTGAGGCCCCACGTGAAATTTTGTTTCGGTAATTAATAGCCTGTTTGGCCAAGCGAATTTGAGGTGTTTGGCCAAAAGAAAAAAGTACTTTTGAGAAGAACCAGAAGCAGTTTTTCTGCTGTTGGGGAGAAGCTAAAAAATTTCTACTTCTCCCCAGAAGCAGAAGCAGAAGCAGTTTTTAATTTTTTAAGACAAAAATATCCTTACCAAAAATATTTATTTACCATACTATATTTAATTATTTTAACCAATATATTTCTTAAATATAAATAAAACTTTATTTTCTGCTTCCCTCTTTTGGTTTAATCTTATTTCTATTGATTAAAAATTATAGTATATATATTTTTTATATTTTATATTTAAACTAAATAAAAATAAAATATTAAATTAACTCTTTTATTGAAAAAATATTTGAATATTTGATACGTTTAAATAATATTAATCGCATAATGAATCTTAGTAAAATACTTTTTCCTAATTTGACACTCAAAAGTACTTTTTGTAAAGATTATCCAAACACAAACTGTTTAGAAAAATACTTCTCAAATGAATTGGCCCAACACAAACTGTTTATTTTTCAAAAGTACTTATCTAAAAAGCAGTTATGATAAAAATATTTTTCAAAATAAATAATTTTTAGTAGCTTGGCCAAACAGGTTTTAAGAAACTTGATTTATTTAAGCTCAAAAGTCATGAGTTAAACAACCAAAGATCTTACATATTGGACATCTTCACTTTGCACGCCACTTGGATACCATGTGGAAAAAAGAAGAAATTGTATGTGACTAGTGACCACAAGGGCCATAATCAACAAAAAAGTGCAATTAACTATTTGACATAATTGATTCATCCGTATTCAGTGATTTTTTGCGCGCAAGATAATATACATGTGTAAAACATTATAAATTTTTTGATCTAAATTCATATTTTTAGGATGTAGTACTGTAATAAATTTAGTATTAAGAATTTTAAATGTCAAATTCATCAATTAAAATTTATTAATTCCCCCCAAGTAATGCCGTAGATTTCATGTTCATTGACCACCTGATCTCTAAACTAAAAAAATAAAGAATAACCTTATGATATCCGATATTTTATGTAAAAATATCTTATAGTATTATTCTTTAAATATTCTTCTCCTATCTCGTTCATAGATGATGTCAAAGGCAAAGCATGCGTGGGCACAGAGAATTCAGCGTTAGTACTAATTTTGGCACGTAGTGAAGAGAAAGGTCCAAAAAGGAGGGTTGCCAAAACGGACGATCCAAAGAACCCACGCCCCGTAGGCTTAGCTGGCAAGCCCATAGCTAAAATAGGAGTAATACATTGTCCTACCCTGCATTTCACTTTTGCATTCATATATTCCCAACTCAATACATTACTATTGTGTCTTTGTTCACTCAATTATGTGCACCCTTTAAACGGGTTAATTTTACTCGTAGTCATTGAACTATTGTTTCATTATCACAAAGTCACTTTTGTTTCATTTGTTACTCAAAAGTCATTCAACTTTCCTCCGGTCTGCAATAAAGTCACTCAAGTCGAATTTTGTTTAAAACTTACTGGAAAAATGATGTGGCATCATTAATTAAAAATAATTTTTTAATTAATTTTTCATCTATTAATCTAATTCTTTTACCCATTATTCTTATTCTACCCAACTCAAACTCATTTCACTACTTTTTTGCAACATTATGTCAGAGAGCCACATTAGAAATATATTTTTAACTAACTGAAGATTAACAGGACAACCTAGTTTAACAGGACATTTCAAAGAAGTAATCTTCAGTTAGTTTCCAACTGAGACCTACTGAGTTGTTATTGTAATTGTATTATCATCAGACACGTCATTTTTTTAAGGATTTATATCTGTGTGTCAATTATTTTTTAATGCTGTAATCAAAATCAAGAACAAACCTATAAATTAGAGTGTCATATCTTGCATGAAGATATACAAATAACTACTTTATCAGTGAAAAATTTAAAATTTCATAAATATTACCTACCATATAATCGCTGGGGTACCAAGCAAAAAACGAATAACCCAGAAAAATCGAAAGAAAAAAAAACTGAGAAAAATCAAAAACAAAAATTTGACTTTGCCTGATATTAGCTTGTTTGGATGGTTGTTATCAGTTGTACTATTACTATAAAATAATGTTTGTATTAATTGTTACTTTAAAATTTTATTGTATCGTATCGTTAGCCCGTTGTTACATAACGATGAAGAGCCCATTTTATGTAACGATCGATTTGGTGTGATCTAGGGGTGGGCGTTCGGTACTTCGGTTCGATACTTCGGTCTTCTTTTCGTTTGAAGTGTAGAAAAACCCGTAATTTTTATACTTCGGTTTGGTTCGGTTTTTTAGTTCGATACTTCGGTTCGGTACATCAGTGTTTCAGTTTAAACCAAAATTTATGGCAAAAAAAAAAAGTCCGAACAAGAAAGTTTATAGCCTATAACTAGCTAGAATAATTTTGATCCCCTCGACCACACCATAATTTGGTCCTCTCACTTTCTCATTTCTTTCAATTTCTTTTAGCTTAAATGAAATTAGTACTAAAAGTATGACTAATTACAGGAAATGAAACTATTCACCCCATTCGTACAGTCTGGTATTATCATAGCGGAGCTACAATCAGTGAAAGTTGATACTGAAAAACTATAATTGTATATATAAGTCAAATAGGAGTATTACTTGATATTTATTAAATTTTGAAAATTCTTAAACACTCTTAGCAAAATTATTGGTTTCGTCACTTGGCACTGATGTAATTTTGTAACATCTCAATTTAGATAATTGTGCTATGAATGATTTTTTCACTAGGACATTTCATATACCAATCTAAGTATATTACAGTAGAAGCGAAACTTGAGAATATAAAATATTTTAGGCAAATTCAACTTGTTTGACAACTAAGACCTTAACGTTGATCATGACAATAACAGACATTTTGAAGGAAAAAGAAGAAACTCTATTAATTCCTCTTTCTCAAATCAAGCATGTCGTGCACTTTTGGTCTCGCACCTTTTGCAAACTATAATTTCGTTTGCAATGGTATAGATTGAACACATTTAACTTTCAGACTTAGAGATTGTGCGGCTCTAATCAATCCATTAACAGACTTTATGTAACCTAGATATGGTTTACTATAATACAAAAAGTAACGAACATTTAGGTACTTTCTCTATTCTACAAAAAAAAAAAAAAAATAGCAGAACCTTTAGTTAAATCAGTCAATATGTAGAATCATGTTAATTACTGACAATGGGTAACTTAGAAATTTAAGAAATATATGGCATTAAAAAAAAAAAAAAAAAACACTTCGGTTTTTCCGGGTACCGAAATTCCGGGTCGCCCGAAACCGAAGACCGAACCGAAAAATTGAAGTTTCAAAATTTCTTGGACCAACCGAATCGAAATACCGAATTAGTACGGCTCGGTTCGGTATTTCAATTTTTTCGGTTTAGTGCCCACCCCTAGTGTGATCGCGTCGTTACCGTGTCTTTTTTCTCTCTTCTTTCCCTTAATATATTACTATCATTTATCTTATCTTTTTTATAGTAACTCTATCCCGTATCTTATTATTTTCTTGGCAATATTGTAAATTCATTCTTCATTTACTAGTATGTTAACTATCAAAACGTTGAACTCAACAAAACATAAAGTACAATACAATAGATATATTATGAAACCATATACATAACAACAGTCCAAACGAGCTGTTATTTTGGTTTTAAAATTTTAAAAGATCGACATAACTAGTTTGATTTCATAAATGAAAAACCGAATCAAATCGATCTAAGCTCATTCATTTTTATTCATTCCCCGTTCTTCATTTCCCCTTTTTGCATAACCAATTAACCTAACATTACTCAATTTGATTAATTAATTAATTAATTCAATACAAAATAGAAGCAAAGAGAAATGACATCGGTATGAAATGTTTATGCACGTCGATGACGTAGTGAAATGTGTTTGGGTTGGGTAGAATAAGAATAATGGGTTAAAGAATTAGATTAATAGATGAAAAATTAATTAAGACAATTATTTTTAATTAATGATGCCACATCATTTTTCCGGCATGTTTTAAACAAAATCTGGCTTGAGTGACTTTGTTGTAGACCGCAGCAAAATTGAGTGACTTTTGGGTAACAAATGAAACAAAAGTGACTTTATGGTAATGAAACAATAGTTCAGTGATCACATGTGAAATAAACCCCCCTTTGAACTATCAGGTACGACAACAATAACATACACATATATCTCACAAGTAAATGCGTGGAGGATGAGGTATATGTAGACATTATTTCCATCTTGAGTGAAATAGAGAAGTTGTTTCTTGTATATCTCGGCTCAAGAAAGCATTTTTGAAAACATATAAAACTATATGATACATTTCCCACATATAAATCTTAAAAAGAAAATAAAAGATATTTTACGAAAACAATCGCCCTAATTAAGATATCAACTCTCATTGTCCAAAACCCACTTGTGGGATAACACATGGTATGTTGTTGTTAGTTGCTCTAATTAAGATACATAGATTATACATGTTATATACACTAACCCCTATTTTTCAATTTATGTGATACTTTTCATTTTTTGAAAGTCAAATAAAAAAATTGACTGAAATTTCTTCATATGCACTTTAAGGTTTTTGAATTGTTACTTATTATGATTTATACATTTATGTTATTTCTAAATAAATTGTTTCTAAAAAGATTTATAGACCGTATTTAAGAATTCATGGTTAAAATAAAATAATTTGTCATTCAAACAAATGGGACGAAAGGAGTATTATATACTCGATCAGTCCCAATTTATATGACCATATTTTCTTATTAATCTAGGGGCGGAGGTAGTGTAGTGCTCGGGGGCTCGGCCGAAAACACAAGCATGGGTCCAAACCCTATATTTTTTCTAAATTTTTTTATATAACTTATACAAATTATTAATTTAGAACTCCGTAACTTAAACATATTAAAATTCCGAACCCCTAAACTTCAAATTCTGGCTTTGCCTCTGAGTCTATCATATAAAGAATGATCACAATATAATTTGGAAACAATTTAACTTCAACTACTTACTTACCTTAATGAGAATCTTTTATAGTCATCAAAATATTACTCCATGTCATACTACTATTTAAGAAAGAATAAATTTCAAAAAACTTATAGTCACATAATTATTATGACTTGCTTAGGTCAATAAATTAGATGAAAAATTTTGTAATAAAAAAGAGATGATTATTTTCTATTTAATCGCCTAGCCAATAAAGTTAAGGCAAACTTAAAAATGAAGATGGTGTATCAGATTGTATGGATAAACTTCGAAATCTAAAGTGTGTCACATGAATTAGAATTATATTACTAGTAATATAGGGAAGATGGTTATTTTGTGTTTAACCAGCCTAGCCAAGTAAAAACCAGGCAAACTTAAAAATGAAATGATCCCATCTTATGTTTTGTCTTTCTTTTTCATAACAGAACCCAACATTGAAGGAAAAAGTCTAAATTTTGAAGAACAAGATTGTTTTTTTGAGAGTGTAAAACAAGGTCAACTATAACACAAGTGATCAAAATTTCAAGAAAATGGATGTAATTCAACAGCAACAGCAGCATCCAATCAATGGTCATAAAGCACTAGATCATCTTGATCATAAAATGAATGGTGTAGATTTAACAAGAAATGAGATGAAGGATTTGGAAGAATTGTTTTCTAAATTAAACCCCATGGCTAAAGAGTTTGTGCCACTCTCAAACACTAACAAGAATCATATGTTGGTGCCTTTGTTACATGGTGGACAATTTGGATATGATGGTACTACTAATTATTTGATATTGCAGAGTGTCCCTGGAGCTGTTAATGGAAATTTTAACAGAAGGGTATTGATCCATTTACTGTTCTTCAGCTTAAATTTTGTTCCTTTTTGGTGTTTTCCTTCTTTGTGTTATCATTTTCACGGAGTTTTAAGTTATATACACTGGCGATATAAAAAATTTTTACAATATCAGTTCACCTTTTACCTGTTGTAGCAGGTCACCTGTCTTATTTTCATGATTACAAATTTCAATTTTATTAAGGATTACCTGACCTTTGTTTTGGTTGACCCAAATTGTGTGTATTGATAGTGTAGAAAAGTTGAACTCTTTACATTGAGTTTAACTTTGTGTGGATTGGCTGTGCTTAATATTTTAGACCATCGGGTTAAGTTGTTATTAGGTAATTGTTTGTACAGTTGAAGTCATATACATCGTCTGTGTAAAGAAAATTGTACCACTGTCAAGTTATTTTTACATGTTGCAACAAGTAACCTGTCTTATTTTCAAGATTACAATTCCACTGTTTAAGGAGGCTTGCCTGGAAATATCATTTGGGTGAACTGATGAAACTATCGGTGTAAATGTTTTTTACACCATGCGCTCACCCAAATTATGTCTACGCGCAAGCCTCTATAGGAAGAGGGATTTGCGATATTGAAAATAAGCAAGATACCTGCTACAATAGGTAAAGATGACCTGATGGTATAAAAGATTATTTACACTGACGATGCATATAACAGAAATTCTTGTAGCAAGCTTGATATGGTAATATGAAAATTAAAGTAAATAAGTTAAACTATTAGTAAGTTCTTTGCACTTGTCAGTGTGTATAAGTTAAATAATTAATCAATGCATTTACCTCATTATGGCAGTTTGCTTACCATATTTTCAGACTATCTACTTATCCTTGAGATATACGGTTACCTATGGTCAGCTTTTAATGATCGATAGTGTAAAAAAGTTCTTGAACAATCAGTGTTTAAAAATGGGATATTTTGTTTTTTCTTGATCTTGTCTTTGCTATTATGCATGAATATAAAATTAGGAGGGTTTAGCATGTCGCACTAAGATGGAGGGTTTGTAGTTTTCTGTCTCGCTCTTCCCTAGTTACGTTTGCTTTGTAACAGATCATAGTTCATGGGTCCTAGCTGATGATTTGAGTTTGAAATGATGTGTACAGAAGAAGAATGGCTATGGTTATGGCAGGAGAAAAATGAATACTCGAACAAGCATGGCCCAACAGGAAGAGGTTATAAGGCGGACAGTTTATGTATCTGACATTGATCATCAGGTATGAGTGGTCATTGGCTTTTAAATTTTTGGTAATTATTACTGGTTTATTTCATTATCATTTTGCTTTTGGGTAATATATTGTGTAGGTAACTGAAGAGCAACTTGCAACACTCTTTCTTAGTTGTGGACAGGTGAGTATCTTTCCATTTAGGCATGTTGCCATGCTCATTAGTGATTATCGTCACATATTTTCGTCCCACTGCTTCTGCACTCGTTCGTGGTTATTATCACCCTTTTCCATCAAGCTAATGTAACTTTTTGTTTGGTGGCCGACCTTACTGCACTTGAAGGTTGTTGACTGTCGTATATGCGGTGACCCAAATTCTGTACTTCGTTTTGGCTTCATTGAGTTTACAGATGAAGGTAGGTTGAAGCATGATTCTTTTGTTTTCAGAATATTCTGGTTAGAGTGCTTGTTGTCTAACTTCATGTTGTCCCACATGTGATCTGCAGAAGGCGCAAGGAATGCTTTGAGTCTTGCAGGAACTATGCTTGGGTATTACCCTGTGAGAGTTCTTCCCTCCAAAACTGCAATTGCACCTGTTAATCCGACTTTTCTTCCAAGGGTGAGGAATTGCTGTGACATTTACCCTTTGTAACATTGCTGTTAGGGTCAGCAGATGCATAAATTAGTGTTTCTAATTCTAAAATTTTCATTTGTGATGCTAATATTTAGTCTGAGGATGAAAGGGAGATGTGTGCAAGAACTATTTACTGTACAAACATTGACAATAAGGTAGGTTTCTTGTTATTGTCTTGCTTCATATGGTTGATTAGCCTCTGTCAGAGGAATGCTTTTGACATATAAACCCATCTGAACTATGAAGCAGGTTACTCAAGTAGATGTCAAACTCTTCTTTGAATCCACTTGTGGAGAGGTTTGTAGTTGCTCATGTAACAAATCTGCATGTGCTGGTCCTACACAAAGTACTAACTCTCTGTTATGGAATCTCTTCTCCAACATAGGTTCATCGCTTGAGGTTGCTTGGTGACCATCATCATCCGACTCGTGTAGCTTTTGTTGAGTTTGTAATGGTAACTTCCATGAGATTCCGACTTGTAATCTGGTTTGATATATCCTGCTTCTATGGACCTTTGCTTCTTTAAAATCGTCAGAACTACTAGAACTTCAATTGCTTTGAGTGTCTGATCATGTTGATTTTGCAACGCTTGCATTTGGCAGATTTTTTTGTTCAAATCACGTTTTACTTTTTATCCTTTGTACTTGCGCACTAGCAGAATGGTTCTGATGTTAACTGTAAACAACTAGCTAGAACCCCCTATTTGGGTAAATTATAATTGGGCATAGTTTAGTTGTTCTGAGTAACATTCCACTCCTCGGAATTTTAATAATTCAAGTACAATGTCTATCTTAGCCACCAGAATTAATCCTAACTTTCTTAGCAAAAAAGCATGATGTATCTAAGCTTTGCAATGTAATCTTTAATTATAATTGAACCTTTTTGGTACGAACAAGGGTTATTATCGCAGTTCGGTTTCACCTCTTCGGATACTGTTTTGTCTGTGTTTCATTTTTGGGATGGGCAATGTGCTTTCTATTTACAATGATTCTTAGTTTGCTTTAGGGAAGTCCTCTAGTTGAGTGGACAACATAGCTGGGACTATCAATAGCCACATGCAGTTATCATGCTCAATTGAGGTTTTACTCTTGTTAACTGAGAAATGTTGGAAAGGGAATACTTTAAATTAGATGAAAATGGACGAGGGTCTTGAAGGGGTGGAGGAGAGGTTGAGAGTCTCAATACAAGCATTTGTGTTTAGTCAAAGACTTTCACCTTCCTTTGGAGGAGAAAAGTTGATTATATGTTAAATCCCTGTGATGGCCTATATCACCAGAGAAAAGTGGGAGATGAGGGGTACTGTTTGGAATAACCTAGAATATTTTCCGTGGAAAATGTTTTATTTTGAGAAATCATTTTTAGATAGTTGGAACAAAAGGAAACATATAGCAACCGTATCATATGAGGATAGTGTTCTGGCTTGGAGTATTCAGGGTTTACACCAATGTTTAAGTATTGGTTAAAGTAAAATGATATGGAGAAAGAGTTGGGATATCGGCATAGAAAAATGGTTTTTCCCCTTTTGGTGAAAATTTATTTCCTTGGATCAAACAGCTTCAACAATTCAAATTTATCCGAACTCTCAGAAAGCTCTGGACTTGTAAGGGGGGCCTGGAGATTACTTACCTTTAGGATGTAACTTTGATGGTAATCTGTGACAGCTCTAGCTATGTCGATCTGTATCTCTCTGCCACTTAAATTTATCTATCTCTTTACCATATTTTCATCTCATTTCTGGTGGGCTACAATTTTTCTGCTGTCGGAGTTGCTTTTAACTAGCTCATTTCGTTCTTCTTCTTCCAGCAGTCTGATCGTCTAAGAGGTTAAAAGTTTGTAGTTATTTGAGGAAATAACATACACTATCTTGGTTCGAAGTTCTAGATTTGTCATATCATCGCAACATGAAATGGACTCTGCATTTGATGTTTATGTGATGAATCCTCAAGCCATGTTTTGCTTCGTGTACATGTGGACAATTTATGTTTTACAAGTGCAAACGGTGTAAATTTTGAACTGTAGAGGACATGCTTATTTTCTTGATTTGCCATGCTTAGTTTGCCACAAGTTTGTGATTAGCTAGATGTGCAACTGGCTGTTAGCGGATATCACTTTTGAATTTGGAAATGACAAGCTTTTTTCTTTCACTTAACCTGCTCTTCTTGGTTACTTTATTTTCTTTATGTTGCTATCTATCAGCAGCCTCTTCAGCTTACTTTACGATATCACACATAAATGGAATTTTCTTAATTCTATATATATCATATGCATTTTCTGTGAAAATATTGTGGTGACGTTTATATGCAGATTCCCCATGATCTCGTGTGACGTGTGTAGATTTCAGACTAAAAAATCTTTCATTTCCATTTTCTTGATTGCTGTCTGTCTCCTGCGAGGAATTTGGCACATGACAATTTTAAGTTTGACAATGAATTTTCTGCTGTTGCAGGCGGAGAGTGCAATTGCAGCTCTGGATTGCAGTGGTGCAATCTTGGGATCACTCCCTATAAGGTAGCTTCTTGTACTTTTCACCATAGCATCATGTTCATTTGCTTAGATTCCCATTGATCTCATATTATACATTTGTGTACTGCAGGATAAGCCCGTCGAAGACTCCTGTCCGACCCCGTAGTCCTCGCTCGGGAATGCTTTGATAAATGTCTTTTGGCGTATCATCTGCTTATAATCATCTAAATATATACATAGATATAGATGTCTGGAGCACATAATGCCTTCCAATATTTCGAATTGAATCTCATTCGCGTCTATTATCGACGGGGTCCTTGTCAGGTCTATTAGGCTTGGCTGGTTTCTGAGGGCTTAATTTAAGCTGATAAACAGATAAATTACTTTTCTGTAAGCACTGCCTCGGTGTATTAATAGTCGTTGACGATGTTAACAGTGACATTCATCTTGAAATCCCTCTATCTCACTGTCGTTGATTCTGTGTTATGCTCGTCTTTAACTTTCTGCTAGTTCATTGGGATTGTCAATTGACTTCTTTTCATGCTTGTGAACAGATTTATACATACATTTCAAACTCTATAATCGGTAGTTTAATTAGGGCCGTTGAATAAAAACCTACATGAGAACATTATATGTATGTAATGTCACTCCTATCTGAATCCTATTTGTAAAAGTACAAAGTACAGTTGGAAAAATGACAAGCACATTGTATGACCATAGACGTGGATATCTTGATTTCCTGCTGGGATTCAAATCTAATTTAATAGAATCATTTTTAGTCCAGTTGCAATACTCTTTAACTTGTCCCTTTAAGTATGATACACCAGTCCAACTAAATAACAAGTTATGTAATCTAAATATTACAGTCCTAGCTTCCTTCAAGTGATTCATAAGACGAATAAAAATTTGGCGGATAAGAAAGTTTAGGAGAAACATGGGATCATAAGTAGTGACTAATTAGTAGACTGGTAATAAGTAGGTAGGTTATCTTCTATTTGCCAAAAGCATACATTTACTTATTGGAGTGATTAGCTGCCTCAATGATTACACAAAAATTTATGATTACCATCTGACCATATGGAAGGTGAATTAATTATTGAAATGAACAAATAGCTCCAACAATCTCCACCAGCTATATTCTTTATCTTCTTTATCTTTTCCTTTTTCCCACTAAGTAAAGTGGATGCAAACTTTATCTTTCTTATACTCCTACGAATTATAGGATACTCTGTGACCATGCATGCTTTAACTTTTATGGATGACACTTGGCTTTCTGAAAAAACAAGTTTGCAAAATACTGACATATTCCATGTGCATTCTTGTTGAAATATGAGATACTATGTTGAGACTAGACGAAAGCCTTCAAAATCGGTGGCTGATTCTAGCCGTTAAAAAGCAAAAAGAAAAAAAAAAAAAAAAAAAGTGCATGAGGACTTCCTCATCCACTTTGGTACCACTGTAGTATATATGTATCATCTTCAAGGAATTGCAACTACACCAGTTTGAAACTATTAATACGATTATGCGTCTTAGGAAGTTAGTAGATAGTATATGCTGATTGATGAGATGTAACGGATACTGTAATTAGTCAAGGTGCCAATATCTAGTTGAATAATTGAGGCATGCTCAAACTAAAAATAATAGTCCCCGTTCCAATTTATGTGACAACATTTCCTTATTAATCTGTTCCAAAAAGAATGACAGCATTCTAAATTTGATAATAATTTAACTTCAAAATTATATACAACACAAACATCTTTGGCTTATTTTACACCACAAATTTCAAAAGTCTTCCTTTATTTCTTAAACTTTGTGCCAAGTCAAATTATGACACATAAAATGGAACGGAGGAAGTAATAATTAATACTATCCCAAATGGTCTCCAACTTATCTCTATCCCTTAGATCTTTACTACTTAAGTATCTCTTAGGAAGCGCCAAAATAATGAGAAAAAAACTATGCATTACCTAAGAACTGAGGTTTATAACCACCAAGGATAGTGGTTGACGGAAAGGTTCTTGCACCCTTAACCAGAAGTCTTGGTTCAAGCTCGGGAAATGAAAATAATGTTAATAGTGGGCGCTTTATCAAAAATGTCTTACGCCATATGAATTCGAATTAATTGAGATTTCAATGCGGAGATCGAATATTCAAAATAAACAAAATCTTGACCACTATCCTAATTTTCATTGAAGCAATACTAACAAATAGTAACTCAAAACGAGACTCCTTAAAAGAAAAAGTAAAAGGAAGTCTTAAAAGCTACCTAAATCTTGCTCTTAGCCTAGGGATTGGACTTTTATTTCCTTGATACCTTTCTTCATCCCCTTAAATCGAAATTATACCTCTCAAGTCTTGTGTGAACTTCAGGGAAAGATAGATGTCTCTTCTTTATGAGGAAAAAACCTTAGCAAATTTGGTTTTCAACAAATTGTTCTAACATTCTCTTTTAAACGCCAATCCCTAAAAGTGCACTATACAAATACTGGTTTTGCTCATGCTAACATCACCTCATAAGCCAAAAAGAATAGACTCAGTTGTTTTTTTCAGAACAAGGCAACAAAAGTAGAGTATATAGTAGTAAAAGCAAACACAACAATTCCTTCTAATTATTATATTTGCTTTCTGCAGCTTTCATCTCACTCGATAAAACACAAATCTTCATGTCTGTATCCAACTATCTGACACATGCAACATTATGTGTTTGGCATGCCTCACAACACGAGCTCCCTCATAAACATTAATAATTTGACTATAATTTATATGACATAACTTGATCGGAACGAAATTTAAAAAATATATAAAGACTTTAGAGACATATGGTATTAAGTAAGACATTATTTGTATAGTTATAAGACTTTTGAAAGTTGTGATTATCATTTTTTTTTAATTATACAAGCTTTTTGTAAGAATAAAATTGAAAGTTAAATTTAGTATTTTTATGTATAAAAAAGTACTGTCATTCTTTTAAAATAAACTAATAAAGAAGCTGCGTCATATAAACTAAAACGAGCATACTATATAATGCATGTCCTGTTCCAACATGCCAGGGATAAGAGTGTTCTGTCAGCTCCTGCCTAGCTTGGAATATAAGCATGTCCCTTTAAATATCAAGTAAATAGTACATAAATTGCTTCTACTAGCTAGAACAGTTAAAGTTGAAGCAGACACGGAAAAAGCCAAGATATTTAGCATTTAATTAACATATAGTGAAGCTTTCATGGGGAAGACTGGTGGAAGTTCTTGGCTCGGTCTGATGAAGAAGGCTTTTAGATCACCTGTCAAAGAGAATAATGTGAGAAGTAGCAGAAGAAGAGAAGAAGCTGAGCAAGACGAAGAAGAAGAAAAGGTAACAAGTTTACTCTAGCAATTTCATAAACACATCACATTTTCTTTTTGTTAGAAAAACTAGAGAACATGGGATTGACAATTGATGTTTTAACATGACAAATTACTGTCCTTAAAGAAATATTGCACGTATACAATTTGGAAAAAGTACACGTTAATCTCTTCAGAATCCAACAAAGCCTCAATATACTGTAAAATGAGTTAGCTAGCCACTTCTTTCTTTGAGAGATGCCTTAATTTATAGAGTTCCAAAGGTGGCTATTCTGGATAGTCATATCAATTAACATAGATGTTCTTTCAAACTTAAACTTGAATACGAATTTAAATTAAAATTCTAGTTTTGAATAAAACTGAAAATAACCTTTCAAACTCATTCTAGCATTTATAAGTGGGACAATCCCACTTTAAATATATTACAAAACTACCTAACACATTTAACTAAGGCAGACATAGAGCTGGTTCTACGAGCTCAATTGTCCCATAGTTTCCTGCTCGAATTATGTATACAAATGAAAAGATAATGTAATAGACTTTAGATTCTAAATTTGCTCATCTCTGATAAGTATAGTAACTCTTATTTGTTGTGTGATTGCAGAAGAGGGGGAAAAGGAGATGGATGTTTCTGAAGCCTGTGTGTCATGAAACAACAATTCATCACACTCAACAAGTAAACACTACAGCTATTAGCAACACCAACAACTCATCAAGAATCAGCATAGGAAATTTGGCTACAAATTCATTGCCAGAGAATGCTGATTCGAAACAAAAACGAGCAGTTGCAGTGGCCATGGCAACTACAGCAGCTGCTGAGGCAGCAGTTGCTAAAGCACAAGCAGCTGTAGATATCATTCGGCTCACAAGACCGTCCCTTTTAGTTAAAGAACAGCGTGCCGTTCTTACTATTCAGACTGCATTCAGAGGGTACTTGGTATGTGCTATTAAATAGTGTGTATACATATTCCTTTAAGTGTTCATTCTTTTTTTGAAATTAATCTCAATACGCAGCCATATCACTTATAAGGTAATTATCTCTCTAATGCCCATTAATTGGCAACTTAATAAAAGTGTTTTTGTCACAATTAAACTTGTTATCGCAGGTTGTTAGTCAATTTTTCATATAACTATCATATTTGATGTGAATTACCTGTTGTGGTAGTTCGAACTTAATCTGATAAATAACGACTAGTATAGTATTTCTAAAAATATGGATAATGTAAAATAATCTTTAGGTTATCAGAGTATATAACTTTGATTCTTTGAAAATTTGTTATTGTGTTTCAGGCAAGGAAAGCACTTCGAGCGCTCAAGGGGGTGGTAAAGCTGCAAGCTTTAATAAGAGGGCACAATGTCCGAAAGCGAGCAAAAATGACTCTGCAATGCATGCAATCTCTTGTTCGAGTTCAAACTCAAGTGTGTGATCAACGTAGAAGGTTGTCCTGTGAAGGAATTAGTAGTGGTTCCAATCTCAGAGAGCCAAAAAGCATTCTGGAGGTTCATCTCAGTGACAAAGAGTTTAATGTGAGTATTTTTGTGGCAAGCATTGTTAAGTTTTGGATTTAGATCAACTAAGAAACTGAACTAGAGAGAAGAAATATGCAAGCTCAACTTTCATTCAATGAAGAAAAATGACTTCTCTACTATACACTGCATCTTAGCTGCTATTTATAGGAAAAATAACTACTTCTAACTAACTACAAAATATCTAATAACTAACCTAACAAACTAACAACCTGTTTACAGCTAAGTTAAGTTAATCTAGAAGCATCTGGAAGCATCCAGAAGCTTCCTCATCTTCATCCTTCAGTTCTGCTTCTCAGTTCCTGCTCTTAGCTCCATTCCAGCTCATTAGCTCACTTGTCAGCTTACTCAGCTTACTGCATTCTCAATACTCCCCCTCAAGCTGGAGGGAAGAAACAGGTTCTTCACTCCAAGCTTGCAAACCAAGTACTCATGCTGTGCTTTTCCTAGACCCTTAGTCAGAACATCAGCTACCTGCTCTAATGTGCCAACATGAGCTGTTCTGATCAACCCTTTAGTAATCCATTCTCTGATGAAGTGACAATCTATGTCTATGTGCTTTGTCCTCTCATGAAATATTGGGTTAGCTGCTATCTGTAGTGCAGCCTTGCTGTCACAAACCATCTCAATAGGTTGCTCAAGCTGAATCCCAAGTTTTTTGAATATACCTGTAAGCCAAATCAATTCTGCAGCTGTAGATGCCATGCTCCTAAATTCAGCTTCTGCAGAGCTTCTTGCCACTGTGTCCTGTTTCTTGGACTTCCAAGAGATTAATGCTCCTCCATAGAACACTAAGTATCCAGTGACTGATCTCCTTGTCTGAAGACAAGCTCCCCAATCAGCATCACAATAAGCCTTCAACTTGTTTGAGCCTGAAGCAGGCATTAACAAACCTTGCCCAGGAGAGCCTTTGATATACCTGACCACTCTCATTGCTGCTTCCATGTGAGATTTCTTAGGGCTATGCATGAACTGGCTTAGTTTCTGAACAGCAAATGCTATGTCTGGTCTTGTCATGGTGAGATACAGCAGTCTTCCCACCACTCTCTGATATCTACTTGCATCCTCCAACAGTGGATCTTCTGACAAGGTCCTTTTTACTGCTTTGTCAAACTCCAAGGATGTGAGCTTCTGATTGATTTCTAAGGGTGTGCTAGCAGGTTTAGCTCCAGCTAGCCCCATTTCTGCAACCAGCTCCAATGCATACTTCCTTTGACACATATATATACCCTTCTCTGATCTGGCAAATTCTATACCTAGGAAGAATTTCAATTCTCCCAAGTCCTTCATTTTGAAATGTTTCTGTAGGTCAGTTCTGGTTTGCTGTATCAAGACCAGATTATTCCCTATGATGATCAGATCATCAACATATATCAGTACCACCACAATGTCTGCACCCTTTCTTCTTGTGAATAGTGAGTAATCAAATGGGCTCTGGTTGAATGACATTAACTGCAAAGCCTTTGTCAATTTAAGGTTCCATTGCCTTGAGGCCTGTTTAAGCCCATAAAGGGACTTATGCAGCCTGCACACCAAATACTCCCTCTGCTTTGCAGTCTTCTTACTGAACCCTTGAGGGATAGTCATATATACTTCTTCAAAAAGGTCACCTTGCAGGAATGCATTATGTACATCCATTTGGAATAAAGGCCAACCATAGTGAGCTGCTACAGCAACCACAGTCCTCACAGTAACCATTTTGGCCACAGGAGAGAAGGTATCTCTGTAGTCTATACCCTCCTGTTGAGTGTATCCTTTGGCAACCAGTCTAGCCTTGTACCTTTCTACCTGGCCATCTGCTTTATATTTGATCTTATAGACCCACTTACACCCAATGGGAACCTTTCCATAAGGAAGTGGAACCAGGCTCCAGGTCTTGTTTTCCTCTAAGGCCTGAATTTCTTGCTTCATAGCTGCTATCCATTTTGGATGCTGTGCTGCTTCCCCATAACTTCTAGGTTCTACTTCAGCATTGTAAGCTGCTAAACAATGCTGGTAGGCATCCTTGAGGTTAGTATAAGTGAGATGAGCAGAGATAGGGTAGAGGCAATTGCTGTGATGCTTCTTGGGAATGATATAGTCATTCATCCAAATGGGAGGTACAGTTTGTCTGTGAGGTCTAGTAGAAGAGGGAGGTGCTGCAGGAACTGACTCTGGAGCTGAGACAATGTCAGGAACAGAATGAGTAGGAGATAAAACACCCTCTGCTGTCCCTGAGGGGGCATGAACAATGTAGGGAGGCATGGGATCATCTATGGCATGAGGTATGTCAGGAAGGTGTGAGTCAGGTGGGGTTGTGGATGCAGGATCAATAGATTGTTTGAAAGGGAAGATGTCTTCCTTGAAGATGACATCTCTGCTTACATAGAAGGTTCTGTCATTTAAAGCATACATTCTGTACCCCTTTTGCACTGATGAGTATCCCATAAACACTGATGGGGTGGCTCTTGGTGAGAATTTATCCTGCTTTCTGAGATTAGTTCCATAGCCTAAACACCCAAAAACTCTCATATGTTCTACTCTGGGTACCTTGCCAAACAGCAGCTCAAAAGGTGTCTTCCCTTGTAGATTTCTAGAAGGAATTCTATTGATGATATAGACTGCAGTACTCACACACTCACCCCAAAATCTCAAAGGTACAGCTGCCTGAAATTTTAATGCTCTAGCAGTGTCTAAAATATACCTGTGTCTCCTTTCTACAATTCCATTCTGTTGTGGAGTATAGGGACATGTACTTTGATGAACTATACCTTCTGATTCCAACAAATTTTTGACCTGTGCATTAAAGAATTCACCACCATTGTCTGTTCTTAGGACCTTAACTGAGGTGGAGAATTTATTTTGTATTAATCTCAGAAAATTTCTTAACACAACTACTGATTCATCTTTTGTGTTCATCAAACAGACCCAAGTGTATCTGCTGTAGTCATCTACCAGTGTCAGAAAATACCTTTTATGATCATGAGTAGGCATCTTGAAAGGCCCCCAGACATCAGCATGTATCAATTCACAAATGCTATTACTTTTATTCACACTTAACTGGAAAGGAAGTCTTGCCTGCTTGGCTACAGGGCATACATCACAATGCACATCACAATTCTCTATCTTAGTATTGTGAAAAATGGGAAAAAGCTTAAGGACATCAAATGGCACATGCCCTAATCTCTTATGCCACACTTGCCCATTTATTCTATTTATAATAACAGTTGAATTCACTCTTGAGTTGTCATTCTTTCCTTGCTGAACTCCTTGAGGATCCAGTATGTATAAGCCTTGCTCAACTCTACCAATCCCCTTCACCTTCCCACTCAAGGTGTCCTGAAACACACAATGATCAGGAAAGAAAGTGATGGAGTATCCAGACTCCTTAGTGAGCCTTGAAACTGACAACAGATTATACTTAAAAGCTGGGACATACAACACATCCTGTATCACAGTGTCTTCAAATAAGTAACAAGAACCTGTGTGTGTGATGACACTCATTTCACCATTTGGCAAGTGCACCTGCTTAACCTCATTCAACTTTCTAGGGGTATGGAACATATCAATGCATGAGATCATGTGGTTTGAGGCACCTGTGTCTACAATCCATCTATCTCTTCTAACTGTACTCATGAGGGATAAAACAGTACCTGTCACAGCTGCTGCATTCTCTATCTGTGTAGGAGCTCTGCTGTTGTTCAATATCTGTAGAATCTGCTGTACATGATCCTGAGTAAAAAATGGCAGTGCACTGGTTGAAGCAGCATTCTCCTTACTATTCTCAGTGTTTTGCTCACAGTGGGTGAGCTGTGCATTATTTGCAGCTGCATTTGATCCCATCACTCTCTTCCTTTTGTAGCATTCCTCCCATGTGTGTCCTTTGATTCTACAAAAATCACACCATTTGTTCATTCTGTTCTGCTTGTAGTTATTTCCACCTCTGCTATTGTAATTTCCTCCAGACTTGGATTTGTAAGAAGCTGCATTGCTTTCCATTTGCTGAGGAGTTGTTTCCTTGGCATTGTAGCCATTTCCTCCTCTCGCTTTGTAAGCCATGGCATTATTTCCTAATTCCACTGCACTGGGCTCATTTGGCCTTGCCCTTTGGCTCTCATCTTGGACTACCATACCATAAGCTTGATCAACAGAGGGAACTACAGTCATCATAAGGATCTGACTTCTGGCTTGCACAAATGAGTCATTGAGACCCATCAAAAATTGGTACAGTCTTTGTTGTTCCATATGTGTAGAGTACACCTTTGATTCAGCACAGCCACAGGAAGGCAATGGCACCATAGCATCATATTCATCCCAGAGGTCCCTAAGTTTGGAGTAATAACTGGTGACTGAAGTCAGGCCTTGCTTCATGGTGACAATTTCCTGGTGCAGGTTGTAGATTCTTGACCCATTGACCTTATCAAACCTTTCTTTCAGATTCAACCACACATGAAATGCATCTGATGCATACACGACTGTGCTATACAACTCCTTGGTCACAGTATTCATTATCCAACTCAGAACAAAGGCATTACACCTCTCCCATTGCTCATGAAGGTTCTCATCATAATTCCTCTTCTCACAACTTCCATCTATAAACCCTAGCTTGCTCTTAGTCCTTAGAGCTATACGCATGGCACGACTCCATAGAGTGTAGTTTTCAACTCCTTTCAATTGAATCGAGGTCAAATGCGATCCAGGTGTGTCAGATGGATGCAAAAAAAGTGGATGATTGTGATCGATAACAATCTCACTCGATCCTGAACCTCCATTACTGTGATTAGCCATTTCAACTAGATTGTGTAACCTTAATTCCTAATTTCTTCAAGGTTCTGGTGACTACTACTTTTGCAAGTGCTGAAAACAGTAGTTCTAAACTGAAGAAGAAGACTTACAGATTCACCTCTCAATTGTCCCGATCGTGGGCTCTGATACCATGTTAAGTTTTGGATTTAGATCAACTAAGAAACTGAACTAGAGAGAAGAAATATGCAAGCTCAACTTTCATTCAATGAAGAAAAATGACTTCTCTACTATACACTGCATCTTAGCTGCTATTTATAGGAAAAATAACTACTTCTAACTAACTACAAAATATCTAATAACTAACCTAACAAACTAACAACCTGTTTACAGCTAAGTTAAGTTAATCTAGAAGCATCTGGAAGCATCCAGAAGCTTCCTCATCTTCATCCTTCAGTTCTGCTTCTCAGTTCCTGCTCTTAGCTCCATTCCAGCTCATTAGCTCACTTGTCAGCTTACTCAGCTTACTGCATTCTCAATAAGCATTTTACTTACACTGCTATATTTTAGTAGATAAATAAGTGTATAGACTCTTCGTGGGCATCGGATAAAATTGGAATGACACAGAGAATGTATTATTTTTGTATATGGGAATGAAGTCTACAAATCAAGCTAGCACTGCGGACGATGGATACGATCATTCACATGCACTAGATAAACTTGAAGCTTTGTTACAGAAAGCAAAGGAAGCTACTAAGCAGCGCGAAAATACTCTTGCTTTTGCTTTCTCTCAAAAGGTCTTAATCTCTCGGTTTATCTCCTCATCTTATTCTAACGTCTTCATTTATCTCACTGTACTAACTGTTTCAAATCTATATTATAGATGTGGAGCTCGGATAAGGATGAAGACGAAAGTAGCAACAAAGAGCTAGAAGAAGATTTGAGAGCTTTTCACGGGACAAATGTGAAAAATTGCAGAACTCTTAGAAGAGCTTCATGTCATCAGCCAAGAGATCACATAAAGAATATTGAAATCGACACAGGTTGCTCTTATTCTGACTCGGATACTGATTTTTGGAGATTGCAACATCAGTTCTATCAGGACCAACAACAGAAGTTCTGTTCATATGCAGCCCCCTCTCCTCTCTATAGAGTACACCATAATCTACCCATGACACCACCACCTAAGATGAAAACTATGTTAGTTCACTCAGCTAGTCCGCGTTGTAGAAGAGAAGAGAGGAGCCACCGGATGGTTCCTCTCTCCCATAGAGTGAACGTGAACGTGAATGGTTTAAGCAGGAACTCTGTTAACTCTGTTCCTACACCTGAGCGGAATTACATGGCAGCTACTGCTTCAGCCAGGGCTCGAGAAAGGTCACAGAGTGCTCCAAGGCATATGCCTTTGACTCCAGAAAGAGAAAAAACAAGTGTAGCAAGGAAGCGCCTCTCTTTCCCTGTTCCAGAAATACCAAATGAGAATGTTAATTGTGATCAACCTTTAGATCATAGGTTGGTGAGCCCAAGATGGAAGAGTGTATGAACGCACCAATTGGCATCAATCATTAGTCCAATAGGCATTCTAACTGCACCACCTCAACTCTATATATTGGTTATTATGAGCGATAGCACAAATATCGGTTCTTATAACCGCCAAAGCTTAAGTAGATGGGAAAAAATTACTTGACATTTTTCGAAAATTGCCATTTCTATTTGTCATGTAAAATGATGGTCGACATAAGTTAGGGAAGTAATTTAGATTAAGCTGCTTGTGAACTCAAGAATTGGCACAACATCAAGGAGAATGTCAAATTCACTGATATTACTATTGGATTCATTGGCTGTCTACTCACGCAGTTATTCTTTTAGCATCTGCTTCAATTTGATATGTTAATCTAATTATTCTTTTATTTCCTCAAGTTTCCAAAGATAGCATGACCAAGTGCTCAAAATTTCCGAGGTTTGACGCATCATAAGGAATAACTTCTAAGTAGTGAGTTGTACATGTTAACAGAATTTAGATAGGGCATGCACAGATGATAATAGAACTTTCAAGGTAAAGTAAGTATATGCAAATGAAATACTCAAGAAAAAGAAAAAAAGTGCAAAAGGGAAGAGTAACACTGGGGCCTAGTTTCTAAACGGTCGTTTGAAGAGAAGTTATGTGGGATTAGTAATATGAGAATTTAGTAATGTAGGCATTATGCAAAGATCTGTTCTTGTTGGATCACATATTAATATATTAGTATAAATTAATATATAATGTATATCTAAAAATATTTGTTTGTTCTTCAAAGAAATAAAAAAAATATTATTATGAAAGATAATTTTGTCATTTGTAGAATTTAATACATTATATACACATTATTATTTCAGTCTCTATCACGCATAAAATAATACATAGATTCTATCATAACTTATGCAGATATTATTTATGCAAAGATAACAAAAATACAAACAAACAATGTGTAAGCAATGCTGATTTTTGTGTAACTGTTATAACACACCTAAAAGTCCATGTTCCTTGAGCACCGTTACTTCCACATCTATACTCCATCTATTTCAATTTATTTTACAAAGTTTGAATATGCACCGAGCTTGAGAAAGTACAAAATATTTAGTTGTGGTCATTAAAAATCTCATAACGTTTATTTGGCTATAAAAGCTTCTCATTAAGTCACTTAATTTAAGTGTAAAT
This sequence comes from Petunia x hybrida, assembly GCA_037355625.1. Taxonomy (NCBI): domain Eukaryota; kingdom Viridiplantae; phylum Streptophyta; class Magnoliopsida; order Solanales; family Solanaceae; genus Petunia; species Petunia x hybrida. Next base: position 9,309,246 of record JBBBVM010000014.1, on the reverse strand, counting down.
TAAAAAATTTGAGCTACATTATTTTCAAATTTAAACTGTTGTCGATCATTTTATTTTAAACAGACTACAAAGAAATATTGTCACATAAATTAAAATGGAGGGAGCACTATTTAATATTTCAGTGGCATCAAAAGAAGTATACTACAGTTGCTTCATCAGTAATTGAATGCTATTTAGAGTCCTCTTTATAGATGTATGGATGGTATGATAGAGACCATAATTTATTTTGTACTAGCTAGGATTAAAATCAACCATTTACGTTGCATATTGTGATGTGATTTATTTTAATGGGAAATTTTATGTAGTTGATGGGCGAGTTCGCGTTCTAGTTTGTGATGTTATAGGTCCTCTCCCAGCTGAGACACATGTAGTTGCAAGGCTACCATGTATAGGGCAACTACGGATGCACAGATTGAATTTTCAAGGCAAAGTAATGTATGCAAATGAATGCGGAAAAAGCAAAAGGTCAAAGAGTAAAACTTATTCATTGAACACCGTTGTGTTAAAGTTACAATATTGCCTGACATCAAAAGAAGGATTATATGCTTGCGTGCATCAATGATTGAATGCTAATATTAAACCTTAGTGTCCTCTTAAAGGTGTATAGCTCCTACTATAATGTAGAGTACATAATTAATCTATAATCTTATGTTCTGTGTGGTGGAATGGAGGTTAGCTTATCTTCAATGTAAAAAAGAAAGAATGTTGAGAGTGGGATTTGAACCCACGCCCTTTCGGACCAGAACCTTAATCTGGCGCCTTAGACCAACTCGGCCATCTCAACATGTTACTAACTGCTTTTCGACAATGCATTTTAACAATCCTTGCTTAGGGCATGTGAATAAATTGGAATACACCTGTTTTCACTGAAGAGAGTTTTAGAAACAACTATTTTGCATTCTAGTGCTTGCAGAAGTATAGGTGCTCATTTTTACTTTGTATAAAAAGTACTAGTTTGGTTCTAAGAATATGGTAACTTTTCAAGTCTACTTTTTGTTGCAAATTAATTAATTTTTTTTCCAACCGGTGTTAGCAGTAGGTATGTATACATTTTCTTAAGTATTATTTACACATAATTTCATTGAAGCCGTGTCAGATGATACTCCTTGCTAAAGGCTGTTATCCTAACTGTTCATTAGTAGTATTACCAAACAAAAAAGTCGGGTTTTGACTGAATTCAACAATAAAGGGTGGAGTTCCCTGAAGGTGAACCAAACTGCTAGCTGCATATGATGTGCATCAATTGTTACACCATAACCAATCCACGTTGAACCACACTCTAAATTAGCTTTGATGCTGTACATTCTACATTTAAAACAAAAAGTAAAGCATAACTTTGCATTAAAAATCAGCGCATGAGCTTCAGGCACCAGTTTGCATAAACAGAACAATTTGTTCTCTCTAACCAACCAAGTATCTGCCAGTTTTGTGTAATGTGTTCTCTCTACACAACCAAGTATCTACCAAACCCTCCACCCACCTTACTGGTAAAGAAATGAAATATAGGAAAGGTTCTCATTGATGTTGGGCATAAGTCTTATGTTTCGTTGTCGATTTTTTATGACTTTTATTTTGTTTTCATGGTATTATGTGCCCAACAATGATTGATTTGAAGTAAAATGCTAACTTGAGGTGTTTGAATGTTTTAGGAGCAAATTGAAGGAAATTGGAGCTTAAATTGTACAAGAACGAGGAATAAGCAGCGCATATAGCCTCCCATGCTTGGCATGCTCGGCTGTATAGCCTGGGAAGAGTGAAAAGTTGAAGAAATAAAGACTAGCAGCGCATGCAGCCATGAGCGCGAGGCATGCTTGGCTGTATGCACCGAAAAACGGTCCCAGAGCAGCTTGGAAAGGCTAATAGCGTGGGCCACTTAGAATATTCAGTATTTAAACCCTTGTAAACATATTTTTAGAGAGGATTACGTACTTTTGGAGGCAAGAACTTTTAGGGAGGCAAAGAAACGCTAGAGATGGGTTAAATCTACATTTAGTTTTCTTCTCTTTTCTTTAATTTAGTTTGTAGTCTAAAGTTGTGGGATTCTCCATGATTGTTGATATTCATAAGTTACTTTGATTTTATTGATTTATATTATTGGGTTATTTATTCATATCATGAGCCTAATTATTTGATTATTTGATCACTAATTGAATACTATTTATGAACCTAGGGTTGAACTCGAAAGTGAGAACCACAAGTTGTGATAGGATTGAATAGAGCGTGCTCCTGAACCTGGGCATCGGGGAATGGTTTCGCGGTTATGATAGAAATATACCTAACAGTCACACTTAATTAGTATACAGGAGAAGCACATGAATTCTTGTTAACTCTAATTCCATAGACATATAGGCGTTAGGTTAGTTTGAATAGGCGAGCAGGGTATCGAAAGAGTCATGTGAGTAATATTAACCCTGTGATTAGTAACCCAGATAAATTAATTTAGTCGGATTAACTGAAGAATTCAACAGGATATCCCATGACCCTAGGCTATTATCTCTTCTTGAATCCAAAATCGTATTTTACTTGTTATTATTTTCTTGGTTTAATTAGTTAATTTAAGTTAGATGAATTCTCAACTCTTGAAACCTTCTTGCTTAGATAATTAGGAATTGTCTGATTTAGTCGTAGTTAATCAATAGTCCTCGTGGGAACGATACTTTTCTTATCACTTTATTACTTGATCGACTGTGTATACTTGCGTGTGCGTTTAGAGCGACAAGTTTTGGGCGCTGTTGCCGGGGACTTAGAATTACCAATTTTTTAGATTAGACTTTTAATTTTGTCTATTCAAGTTTTTAGTTTAATTTAGTTTAGTTTATTTTATTACTCGTTAACATGGCATCTTTTAATGAAAATTGGTCGAATTTTGGCTACTCGTATTTTGGTGCTCCTTGCATAATTTGTAATGGACGTTACTTGTGGGAACATTGTCGTCATCTTGATGTCCTACAAAACTATTTATCTAGTTGTTCCTCTACAACCTTTGATTGGAACTATTGTCAATTTTGTGGTGGTTTGTGGAATGATTGTCCTAAGTGTCGTACTCCTTCCCCTAATAATATTCATGATAGTACTAACCTTGCTTGTGAGATTGATAGGAGCAACGAAGTGCAGGATGCATCACAACAAGAGAAAAATTTCGAAGAGGTGGAGATCATGAGCGAAACTTGGCTAATGGAACAATCTAAACAGTTAGATGAATTTAGGGGTCTTCTTGATGATATTACAAGTGCAGCTAGATGCTCTATAGAATGGAAAAGTGTGCTCAACCAAGATATTGACCGATTTGGTGAGGCTATTCATGACTTTGAGGCTAATTTGATTGAAAAGATTGAGGCGTCTAAGTCTCAACAATCAATTGTTGTGGATAGTATATTTGAGGTGGATGAAATTGAAGAGGAATTTAAGAGCCAATTTGAGGAGTTAAGTGTGGAGTTCCAACAGTTCGACTCAATAGTATTTGATGATGCCAAAGTTGAAAAATTGGCACTAGAGTCAAGTGGGAAATTGAGAAATATAATTTTTGAAGACTCTAGTGTGTGCAAAGATGAGGATGTCGATAATGATGCAATTCTAGAGTTGAAGCGCACTGGACCTCATTCTATGCACTTTTCGACATTGTGTTTGGATGGCGAGCCATCCAAGCTAATAGAAGAGTCACTGGAGGAGGAATAATGTGTCTATATTCTAAAGTTTGTGATGTCGAAGAGACAAAATGATATTCCTCATTTAACAGCCAAGAGGTGCAAAATGCAATATTTAATTCTTGGTTTCTTTGGGTTTGTGACACCACCCCAAAAGCATAGTCGTAAGCTTGAATTCAAATTGATGAGATAATTCGTATCTTCGAAGTGGAAACAAAAGTGATGAATGTTGTACACGTCATGCCGCGACGTTAAATCAAGCGCTTCATGGGAGGCAACCCCATATTTATTGCTTTCTTTGGTTAGTTAATCCGTATTTTATAAAAACATAAAAAAAATAAAAAAATAAAAAAAAAAAAGAAAAGAACAAAAAGAGTTTAGAAATTTAGTGAAGTTCATGTGTTTGTTCATTTTTACAGTGATGGCGCTGTGCAGGGTCTGTTATGTGTTTTTTTTTTTTTTTGAAGAAATCAGAAACAGTGTTGCGGCTCCATCGCGCGCACCACTGTATGTTATTGAAATTAGTGAAACGCCCTCCAGCGCGCCGCGCGCACCCCTGTATGCACTGGTACGTTTTTTTTTTCTCCAACTTAAAACACCAAGGCAAACACACACCCAACACAAACGAACAGAACAGTAACAAAAACACAATTCTCCCTGTACTTCTTCACCCAACACACCCACGCTGCTATTGATCTTTAAGGTTCGATCCAGGTATGCCTTCTCCCTCCCCATCTCCCTTCTCTATTGTTGTTAGCGCTGCAGACCCCATTCCCGTGTCCCTTAGGTTTAGTTTTGTATTGAAGTGAAATTTAGTTATAAATCTGAATTGTTTTGACTTGTTTTTTATTGCGGGGAGTGCGGTGATGCACTGCTATCATGAGTAAGTAATTATCAGGAGTTGGGAGTGTTGAATTCGAACCAAATTGACTTATCACAGGCTGTCCCGATTAGCGCGCACAAGGTGTTCGCTGAAACGTCTCAACGAGATTTTTGATATGTCTGGCGAAGTCTGAGTAGACGTACTTACTTATAAGCTGTTTAAGGATGACATGGGAGATGAATTTTGGGGCTGTTTACACATGATGCACTCGCTAGCACACGACGAGTGTTAACTATGCAACTATGACACTACTGGCTGCCTGTTTCGAGTAGTAGGGCTGCCCCATTTCTTAAGCTTCATAACCGATTTCATGCTTTATTGAGATGGTATAATATAAGTGTGGGGTGCTTGCAACTCCATGTGCACTCATTAGGTTGTTTGAATTAGTATTTTGGCATGAAAAGCTATGTGCGCGATAATGAGGGAAGTCTGAGTACCTCTATTACCACCCTTGTTTATTTGGTTATGTGCATTGAGGACATTGCACAATTTTAAGAGGGGGGTGAGGGTTTCCTATATTTTGCTTATTACTATTTTTATTTTTGTCAATTGACATTGTTTTATTTATTTCTTGCTTTCTAGTTTAGTTATAATTATTCAAAAACATCCACACAAAAAAATAGAAAACTGAAAATCCAAAAATAATTAGTCTTTTCTTAGTTTATTTTAGCATAGTTAGAGTAGATAATAATCCCCCGTTGTTTTTCTTTTGAAATCGATTCTTTTCCATGAGATGTACATTTGAACCGGGTACTTTTTATTTTTTTTAGATAGTTTTAGTCCATTGTAGTATTAGAAGAAAAGAAAAGGGTAGAAAAAACTCGGGTTTGGAGTCTAGGTGCCTTGTAACTTATTTGATACTAACATATTTAGACCTGAGCACGTGGATTGAAATGCCTTCCTTGTGAGTTTTTGAAATAAATTGTGCCAAGAATGAATAACCTTGTTTGTGACGCCTATGCTCAGTTTCTTGACTCTTGTGTGCTAAGTGCTTTAAGTTTTATTTTCGAGCTTGTTTTACTGCTTTGATTGAGAGTCCAAATTGAGCCATCTTGAGTGAGTCATGTGCCATTGTGTGAGCGAGGATTTCAGTTGTGTTCCATATTTTCACTTGAGTCTAGAACTTGTCCGGAGTGTGGTTGAAGCGAAATCCTAGGTTTTGCTCAGTTTGAAAAATGATTATAGGCCTTCCTTGATTCGTTTGAGATTTTTCCAGCCTACCCTTACTTGATTGACCCTAATCAGCCACTTTGAGCCTTTATCCTGTTTATTGGCAACCATATTAAAATCTTGACCTCTTTTGTTTTGAATTTCTTTTTTTTTAATACCCTATCTCCTTGAGCACTTACATGTATAATGAGCTGAAATAGCTAAAGTTGGAGAAAAAGATTGGTTGGTTTGTGGATTGGTCCCAATTAGAAAGTAAAAGAAGTGTTTGAGAAAAAAAAAGGGAGAAAAAAAGTGAAATAAAAAAAATTATTTGATGGCCTGGCCAACCTAAAAAAAAATAAAAAATTTGGAAGTTGAAAAAAAATGAAAAGAGCACTTTTTGCGAGCTGAAAAATATTCAATGGCGTAAATAAAAAGGGAAAGATTGGATGTTGCTTGAAATTGAAAAGGGATGAGTTTTTGAAAGGAGGAAGTGTGCTAAAATTGATGTTCTATAAGTGCTTAGGGAGGCTTAGTCACTTAATCTATATCTATCCTACCTGTCCCGCAGCCTTCAACCTTTAATAAGTCCTATTTGATTTTAGACTAAGCAGGCTTACATTAGTGGAGATTTACATTAAGGGAAAGCTTATGGTACTTCTTATGTGGCATGTGAACTTCTTTCTGAGAGTTGAGTGAATTCTTTCGTCTATAAATTCCTAAAGTTAATTACAATATCTTGTGAGTATTGGACTACTTCTTCTGATTTGTTGTGAGGGCACTTGATTCATAAAGGATATGTGATTTTATTAGACTCTCGGTCGAGGTAAGTGAGTGGGCTTGAGAAACTTGGTGTCACATAGTCTGTTATTGAGGTTAGGATGTTACAATTTGGTTGTTTGATTGCTTTTAAATGTTTGGAATCTTTTGGCACTTTCAAATATGAGGAAGCGCTTGAAAAAAATGCATGTGAAAAGGTTTAATTGTTGGTATCAACCACGGTCACATGTATAGATGTTTTTGTTGAGTTCTCTGATAGGAATGAAATTTAGATAGTGTCTTGAATTTTGTTTGAAGTTTAGGTTTTCTGATTGCTCGAGGACGAGCAATAGTTTAAGTGTGGGGGTGTTGATGTTGGGCATAAGTCTTATGTTTCGTTGTCGATTTATTATGGCTTTTATTTTGTTTTCATGGTATTATGTGCCCAACAATGATTGATTTGAGGTAAACTGCGAACTTGAGGCGTTTGAATGTTTTAGGAGCAAAATAAAGGAAATTGGAGCTTGAATTGTACAAGAACGAGGAAGAAGCAGCGCATACAGCCTTCCATGCTTGGCATGCTCGGATGTATGGCCTGGGAAGAGTGAAAAGTTGAAGAAATCAAAGACTAGCAGCGCATACAGCCATGAGCGCGAGGCATGCTCGGCTGTATGCGCCGAAAAAAAGGCTCAGAGCAGCTTGGAAAGGCTAATAGCGTGGGCCACTTAGAATATTCCGTATTTAAACCCTTGTAAACATATTTTTGGAGAGGATTACGTACTTTTGGAGGCAAGAACTTTTGGGGAGTCAAAGAAACGCTAGAGAGGGGTTGGAGCTCAACATCTACATTGAGTTTTCTTCTCTTTTCTTTAATTTAGTTTGTTAGTCTAAATTTGTGGGATTCTCCATGATTGTTGATATTCATAAGTTACTTTGATTTTATTGATTTATATTATTGGGTTATTTATTCATATTCTGAGTCTAATTATATGATTGTTTGATCACCAATTAAATACTATTTATGAACCTAAAGTTGAACTCGAAAGTGGGAACCACAAGTTGCAATAGGTTTGAATAGAGCGTGTTCCTGAACCTGGGCATCGGGAAATGGTTTCGCGGTTAGGATAGAAATATACCTAACAGTCACACTTAATTAGTATACAGGAGAAGTACATGCATTCTTGTTAACTCTAATTGTATAGACATATAGGCATTATGTTAGCTTGAATAGGAGAGCAGGGTATCGAAAGAGTCATGTGAGTAATATTAACCCTGTGATTAGTAACCCAGATAAATTGATTTAGTAAGATTAACTGAAGAATTCAACAGGATATCCCATGACCCTAGGCTATTATCCCTTTTTGAATCCCAAATCGTATTTTACTTGTTATTATTTTCTTGGATTAATTAGTTAATTTTAGTTAGATAAATTCTCAACTCTTGAAACCTTCTTACTTAGATAATTAGGAATTGTCTGATTTAGTCGTAGTTAATCAATAGTCCTCATGGGAACGATTCTTTTCGTATCACTTTATTACTTGATCGACCGCGTATACTTGCGTGTGCGTTTGGAGCGACACTCATCCCTATGAAAGCAAATCAACTTGTATTTGTCTTATTACAATCTGGTTTATAATGGAGACTAGAAATACAAAAGATGCATCCATACATAATGAGCATACGCTGAGGCAACTGAAGCAGAATGCTTCCAGTAACTGGCTTTATTGCATCTTTGATCCTTACAAAAAGCCAGTTAGAAAAGATGTACCAAAACACCAGTATGTTGCATACAAGCAAGAAAACCTTCTTCCAAGTATACGAATTCTCACCAAACGGCCCAGTTTCATCAATCACAACCTGTGCAACATTGGCAACAACTTGCAAGGGAATAACAACCATCAAAACCTTTTTTCTTTATCTTGCAAATACGATTTCAAGAACTACCAACCCGTTCCAATCAAAACGATCAACGTAAACAAACTAATCCTCTTCAAGAAACTAAATATATAGTACAAAACATTCCATCCATGAGTAGGACTAGTCCTCTTAATATAAGACTTATCCTCAGCTTCACACAACAAGTTCAATGCCTTTAATATCAACACAACAAGCATAAACAAATGAATTCCATGAATCGATAATCGTTTCTTGTAAAGTGTATAAATCCAATAAACACAAAGAAACACATAAACCACAAAAAATAAAAATAAAAAATATATATCACGGGAAGTGATGTTTTCCCTGCAGAAAGAAAATCGAATTGCGATGTTTTCGGGTTATAATTGTACATAACTGAATGTACGTTTATTGACACTTCAACATTAGGCATACAATCACTACTAAAAATCAGGATTTTTTCGACCACCCAAACGGTCGGATTACGGTCGAACAGCCGACCAATGATCGAACAAAACAGGTGGTCAAAGATTTGCTGGTCGGAGAAGTCTGTCAGACCGACTCGGTCGATGCTTAGACCACCATTCGGTGGGAAGGCGGTCGACCATTTCAATTTCTGTAAAAATATATATTCAGCTGTCCGACCGAATCGATCGAACAGTTGAATTTCTGGAAAATTAAATGTTCATCTGTTTGACCGATTTGGTCGGACTGTTGAATTTTTGGGGATTTTTTTGGTGACGTGTTCGATCGAATCGGTCAAACAGATGGATTTCTGGGAATTTTTTGGGTGATGTGTTCGACCGAAGCGGTCGAAACTGGGTAAAACCTGCAATAAAAAAGCTGTAATTAGAGCTTCACCACCTGTAAACGCAGTAAAAACCAGCACTATATAAACGGCAGGCTTTACCAAGCCTTAATATTAGTGTTAACTTTACTTTAAACTAAAAGTCTAACAATATACATAATTTCAAGACTTCACAACGATAAAACAAGTCAAACAAATCAACTACAAGTCTTACAATCATCAAAGAAGCTTAACAAAAACTATCCACAAGTCTAACACATGTCTAACATCATGAACAATCCATTATACTACTTGGTTGCCTCAGAACTAGAATCGGATCCAGAGTCAGACGATGATCTGTATCGGCGTTTGGTCTTGCCTTTCCCCCGCTCCTGCTATTCCTCTTGCTCTTGCCCTTGTCGTTTTCTTTCCCTTCTCAGAATGACTAGACATCCAGTTTTGCATCATTTCCCGCATGGCATTCATATTAGCCTCATTGCGCAAACGTTCTTCTTTGCTCTTTCTCTTAAGCTCTTCAATTTCACTGAGCAGTCGAGCTTCCACAGATGGATTAATTGAGCTAGTAGGAGTGTAAAAGCCAAACAAATTTGGATTCAGACGATCCGAGGCATACTGCGATCCAAGACCGTAAGGACATCCCTTCTTTACCCCTCCATTCACCTCCAACCATAGTGCGGTTTCCTCCCCAAGTGTCATTGGAGCTGGGGTACTGCTTCCACACTTGGATACTTGACTTGCCAACCTTGCTTCATAAGCCGCTGAAGCCTTTTCCTGAAAAAAAATTAATAATAAAAATCAGATGTATAAATATTGAAGGATTATACAAAGAAGTTTTAATTTAATAACTTACCCACAACTCTTTAGCGCGCGGCTCGACCCAGACTTCTTTCCCTTTTTTGTTCGTGTAGATATGTCTAGTCTTAAACATTTCAGGCACAGGTACTGTCTGCCCTTCTTTCTTTCCTACAAATATTAGAAGAGGACAAGTTAGATAGAAAATTAACTAGAGTTACATTAAAAACAATACATATAAATTAAAGATCTTTACCAATAGCATCCGCTAAGTCGCGAAACTAACTGAGCCCCCGGTGTGCAGCGAACCACCCTTTTTGGAGGCTCGCGCTGCCTTTCCTTGGGTGCTCCTCTTCTTAAATTCATCACTTTCCCAGTATTTCAGCAGTAGTAGCCACTGAGGCTCAAATATCCAATCGGGCTTCTGTCCTATATCCCGACAAGTATACATGGAGCCCTTGACGAGATCAACACATTTTTTGAGGAAATTGCTTCGGATAACGCTATCAAAGGCAACATGCCACTTACACTTTGTCTGAAATAATTAAAAATATTAGATTTAAACATAAATAAGACTTAACTAAATTATTAATAAATCTTACTCATAGTTATTACCTTAAAATCTTCAAACATGTTCAGCTTTACCGGTAATGGTACCCTACCTCAGGGGGGCCACACATCAGTCCAGCTAGATCTTATGCATGTTGTGACTATGGGCGTAGCCACATGCGAGGGAGTAAAACTAGATAAAAATCACTAGAGTTAATAAATATACTAAAAATTAAAATTCAAAGTAAAATTAAATAGTTAAAAACTGACAAAAATAATACTTACCCTTTATCACCCTCAGGATAAATAATCACCAAGCCTCCGTCATGTGATCCTGCTTCACCAATGTAATAGGACGAGCTCAGATGATAATATGATATAGTCTGCGGTGGTACAATACATCTAAATGTATAAGAAGGTGGTACAGTAGATCTAGAAGGAGTAGATGATGAAGGGGACGGTGATGGAGTGGAAGATGGTGAAGGCATGGAAGAACTTGGGCAGCCATGCGGACGAACAACATAACCGGGCGATGTAGGATGTGGCATGCCCGGGGAAAAAAATCCGGGTGAAGTGAAAAATCCAGGAGCATCTGTCGACGGAGGAGATGTAGGAAGCATATGAGGTACATGAGCAGGAAGAGTAACATGACCAGAAGCAGAAGAGGTACTTTGAACCTTTTTTTCCCCTAGCCTTCCTCGTAGATGCCATATCTGTAAAATAAGCACAATAAATTAGCACAATAAAAATAAAATATAAATTTAGAACGGACTACATTTATAAAGTAGTGCTATTAATTGTAGTAACATGACAACCGGCTTACTATGAACATGTCAGTCATCATTATTCGTCTCAAGATCATCAGCTATTTCTTCTTCCTCGCTTGTCTCATCGTCATCGACAAATTCTTCCTCGGTTGTTTCAACGTCATCCATATATTCATCCTCCTCGTTTGCCCTAGATGTTCCTTCTCTAATATTAGCCGTGTTTTTTCCACGTCTAACCACCGATTCATCAAACTGTTCATAGATGCCTTCACTATGTTGCAACTGGTCGGCTAATTTATTATCCGCAATCAAGGGAATGGTTGAAACCTCATTTTGATATGCAACATCTAATACATCATCTACTTCCACTCTTCCCACCGGCTTGCCTTTTAGAACAGCTCACCAATTGGCCTTGGCTTTGTTCTTTGTCGGTGGAAGGAACATACCACACTTGCTTCACATTCTGGGCAATGATGAAAGGATCATATTATCCATATGACCTTCTGTGATTAACCTCAACTACTTTAGAACATGGGTCTACCATCATACCTCTGGGACTCGGATCAAACCACTTGCACCGAAAAAGCACCAATCTTTTACGAGGCCAACCTACTGTAAACTCTACCTCTAAAATATCCTCAATCACACCATAGTAATCAAAGTCTACATCCTGGTAACCAGTACCACCTTTCACACACACACACACCGCTGTTGTTAGTTTTCTTCCCCTCAGCCCATGTTTTAGTATGAAACTTGTACCCATTAACGAAGTACTTAGACATCCTCTTGTATTTATAATACGGCCCATGAGATATATCATGCAAAAATGAGAAGTTTATGCCATTATCCGGATTGAGTACCTATATACAAATTCAATATAGTTGTACACATTAATATATATATATATATATATATATATAGAGAGAGAGAGCTGAAAAAACTTACGTATTTGTTTATAGAACACTTACAAATTCTCTAAACCAATCTGAAAATTTTTCATAAACAGCATCAGCACCAAAAACACTAACAAAGTGACTGGATGATGCGCCAAAGAAATTCTCATTAGTTAGAATAATGATGAAACTTGAATGTTAGGCGTAAATGTAAAATAAATCATACTTGTAAAAAGGCCTGACCCCGGGACAATTCAACAACACATATGTTGTAGCTGTTTTATAGAACACTTACAAATTCTCTAAACTAATCTGAAAATTTTTCATAAACAGCATCAGCACCAAAAACACTAACAAAGTGACTGGATGATGCGCCAAAGAAATTCTCATTAGTTAGAATAATGATGAAACTTGAATGTTAGGCGTAAATGTAAAATAAATCATACTTGTAAAAAGGCCTGACCTCGGGACAATTCAACAACACATATGTTGTAGCTGTTTTTCTGTCCCGGTTAGTGAACTTGCATATTTTAGTCATTAACTTTCCTCTCCAGGTTGATTGAATATAGAAAATGGTGGGTAATTCGGATCATTGTTGTCTCCGACATCATGCCGATCCGGCCTGTTCCGCAAACATGACACATTCTGATCGAAATAATACGAACAGAAATGAGAAGTTTCTCTAGCCAGATATGCCTCACATATTGACCCCTCAATTTGGTTCCTGTTTTTCACGTCCCGCTTACACTTGCCAATAATTCTGCAAAATCATTGTATTAATTAATTTACTTAAGATGAATTAAAAATCAAAGCTACTGAGTAAGAGAAGGAACCTTACCTCTCGAAAGGGTACATCCATCTACTGTGCACCGGGCCTCCCAGTCGTGCCTCTTCCGCGAGGTGAATTGGAAGATGCTCCATTACATTAAAGAACCCAGGGGGAAAGATTTTTGTCAACTTAGTCGCGACAACAGGAAAGTTACTTTCCAAAGACTTAAGATTCTCTTCCTTCAATGTCTTAGAACACAACTCCTTAAAAAATAGGCTCGTCTCTGTAAGAGGTTTCAAAACTTTATCAGGCAAGCCATTGAATGCAATTGGGAGCAAGTTTTTCATGAAGATGTGATAGTCGTGGCTTTTCATGTGAGTCAACTTTCCATCTATCATATCAACACACCTTTCTAGGTTTGATGCATATCCATCAGGCATCCTCAAATTATTTATCCAATCACAAATCATTCTTCTCTCATCCAACCCGAATGTGTAACTAGCCTTGGGCAGCCAAATCGTGTTGCCTACTTGAGATACGTTCGCCTACAGAGTTCCTGAAGGTCCAACCTGGCCTTCACGTTATCCTTTATCTTGTTCCTGACATCTATCACAATATTAAAGATAGCCTCGAAAAAATTCTTCTCAATATGCATGGGATCCAGATTATGTCGAAGAAGATTATCCTTCCAATAAGGCAACTCCCAGAAGATACTTTGTTTAGTCCAATTATGATCAATACCATAACTAGGTGCTTTAGATGGTCGTTGGTCAGTTACCTTAGAGTACTCCTTAACCCTATCCCATATTTCTACTCCTGACAGCCTTCGCGGAGGCTCCTTAAAATCAACCTGATTCTTCATAAATGCACTAGTGTTATTCCTAAAAGGATGGTCCCTTGGCAAGAATCGACGGCAATAGTCGAACCATGTGTTCTTACCGCCATTTTTCAAAGTGAAGGCTTTTGTATCTTCCATACAATAAGGGCAAGAGAGCTTACCTGCAGTGGACCACCCAGACAACATTCCATAAGCTGGAAAGTCATTTATAGTCCACATCAAAGAAGCACGCAGTTGAAAGTTCTGTTTCGTTGATTTATCATATGTTTCCACACCTTCATGCCACAGTAACTTTAACTCATCAATCAAAGGTTGTAAAAATACATCAATAGAGGCTTTCGGGTTATGTGGACCCGAGATTATGCAATTCAAAAACAGATAAGGACTAGTCATGCACATTTCGGGTAGAAGATTGTACGGAGTGACAAATACGGGCCAACAAGAATAGGTTGTAGACGAGACATCAAAAGGAGTGAACCCATCTGAACATAGAACCAACCTTATGTTTCTTGGTTCACTAGCAAATGACGGATACACCTGATCAAAGTGTTTCGATGCCTCACCATCTGACGGATGGCTTAGAATGCTCGGCTACTTTGTACGATCATGGTGCCATCTCATATGAGGAGCAGAGCTCATCGACGCATACAACCTCTTTAACCTAGGTATAAGGGGTAAGTGATGCATCGACTTAACAGGGATCGACTTCTTTTTAGCATTTAGAATAGGCTTGTAACGATGCGCCTCACAGAATTTACAAGTCTCTCGTTCTGCATCATCCTTATAAAACAACATGCAACCGTTGACACAACAATGAATTCTCTGTGCATAAAGGCCTAATGTGGAAACCAACTTCTTAGTGTGGTAATAATCAGTTGGTAATGCCATGTTAGTCGGATTGAGTTCATTCATAAGGCCAATGATTGAATCCATGGCTGCTTGAGATATACTAAAATCAGATTTAATACTTAACAATCTAACAACAACTGACAACTTGGAATGCACCGAGCCTTCATACAATGGACGACTAGTTTCCTCCAACCGTTTATAGAAGAGCTTTGCCTCATCATTGGGAACATGCTCAACATTTGGCTGCATTGTACCCGGTTGCGATGGCTCATCTGGGTACATCCCAAAGGCGTCATTAACCATATCGTTCATTCGATAATTATCAAGATCAGTATCTACAAATTGACCACTCCTACCGCCACAAATATTTTGAAAATTAACATCATCGCGCTTCTCACGAGACTCTCCATGATAAACCCAAACAAAATAATTTGGCATAAAACCCTTCTCATAAAGATGCATTTCTACTCCATCCAAATTCTTTCCTTTTGTGCACTTGCATTTCACACAAGGACACTTAATCTCGTCATTCCTTATAAAATCATCATATTTTTTTCCTTAGACATAAATTTTGCAACACCTATAGCAAATTCTTCCCTCATCCCCCGCCACCCGGGATTATTTCTATTATACATCCAACTACGGCTTTCATATTCCATATCTACACAAACATTGCAAGTTTGAGAAACATATTCAATTGCAAAGAGTAAAAGAAAATTACTTTGATACTCTACCAATTTTCATAAGATTAAGTAATTGTATAATTTTCTAAGTCAATTACTTTTATATTACTAACTAATTTATTCTCTAAGATTATCATTTAGTAATTAGTAACACTTCTCAAGAATCAAATGAACTAGAATAAAAGATTAAACAATGAATATTTAAAAATAATTTATTTCATTTAAATGAATTTACGAAAATAATTAAGATATTTTAAATTGTGTAACTACTATATTACTTAAAGTTAATGTCTCTTAAGTTATTGTTAAGTGTGATAGTAGTTCATTTTCTTACAATTTATGCTACAAGAAAGTTCTATATTTGTCCCTTTGTAAAATAAATATTTCATTCTAAACAAATGGTTAAAAATATTTCATCAATTTTTTGTTATTCTCTTCTTCTTTACTAATTACTAAAAAATAATTTATTCTGAAACACTGCCAATTTGAAAAAGATTAAGTACATTTATATTATTTTTATATCTAAGTCAATTACTTTTATATTATTAACTAATTTATTCTCTAGGATTATCGTTTAGTAATTAATAGCACTTCTCATTTGCAACTTATATCTATTTCTTTGAAATGAAATAGAATCAAAGATTACAAAATGGATATTTACAAATAATTTATTTCATTCAAATCAATTTACGAAATAAGATATTTTAAGTTGTTTAGCTACGACATTACTTATAGATAATGTCTATTAAATTATTGTTAAGTGTAGTACTAGTACATTTGCTTACAATTTATGCTACGAGAAAGTTCTATATTTTCTCCCTTTGTAAAAGAAGTATCCCATTCTAAACAAATGATAAAAATGATTCAAACTTTAGCAATATAGGAGATAAAAATAACCTACTTGTTCACTACAAAATTTCACTTTATTACAAGTCTCTAAACATGCTCATACACCCCCAAACTGCTAATACCAATTCATGATATCAATTCCGAGCAACTAGCTATAGCAAGTTCAAGGGCAAGGTCACAAGGTTCAAGTTCAAGCACCAATTTGTATTTCTATAGCAAGGTCACAAGGTTCAAGGTTCAAGTTCAAGCACCAACTAGCTATAGCACCAATTTGCAAGTAGCACCAATTTGCAAGTTCAAGGTTCAAGGTCACAATTATACAAGGTTACAACTTCAAGCCTAACCCAACTTCAAGTGCACATTATAATTTTCATGAATTTTTTCTTCCCCCAACTAATGATTTCAAAGATTCACAAGTCATTCCACACATTCCAAACCACAATTTCAAAGTCACAAGTTAAGCAACCAATTTTTAGGGAATTCAAAGTTTCATCAAAAAGATCATGAATTCTTTTCTCAAATCTCAAATATCACAATTTCATCCTACTCAAAATCACAATTTCATCCTACTCAAAATCAATCCTTTTTTAAATCTCAAATATCAAAGCATTATTAAACCATATATAATTAAAATTAAAAAAAAAGGAAAAAACTCACCTGAAACACTGGTCACCGGAGTGGACTGCTCCGCAGCGGCAAAGGGGTGGTCTGCTCTGCGGATCTGCAAAAAAAAAAAAAGAGTTAGAGTTTTTGGATTTGAGATGAAAAAAATGAGAAATATGCAAATTTTTAGAAGGATTTACATATAATGGAATATGAGGTGAAGATTTAATGGATGATTTGAGAGATTTGAGTGTTTTAGGGTGTTTTTGAGTGTTTGGGTCGGGTAATGGAGGAGAAAAAATGGGTTAAGAAAAAGAAAGAGGAAGAAAGATAATGGGGAAAAAGGGGTCTGTGTGTATCTGTATTTTACGGCATTCGACCGCGTCGGTCGAACGGCAGTCGGACAATATTAAAAAAAAATTATTTAATTTTTGTTCGACCGCGGCGGTCGAACGATATAAAAAATATTTTTTTTAATAAAAATTAACGGGATTGTTTGACCGCTTCGGTTGGACAAAGGGTTCCCACTGAATTTCGGTGAAAAATCTTCGGTGGGAAATCCCCTGATTTTTAGTAGTGAATTAGCAAACACAAGAGTACATAAATTGGCATCAAAGATACTAAAAGAAGTTGTAAATGCATTTTTGGATTGTAACTGATCAAATATAAAGACTCCTTTAATAAGATTAGAGTTCAGTGGGCATTGAATTTCACCATCTTGAAGTTGTTCAAGAACATGTAACCAAGAATCTTGTGTACAAAGAAAGAATCCCAACTGGGAAAGAAGTGGTTTTTGGTTAGAAAATGAAATGTCTTTTGACTGCAAGATTGAGTTTGCCAAAATGTGTGTAACCAAATTCATCAAATGTGATTGTGGAACGTGAATCGGATTGGATATGTGTTGATCTGATTCTGGCTAAGGTGGTGGTGATCAATAGTGCGACGATGATGGAGGAAAGGGAGGGACGAGAAGAGAGTATTATGGTGAATTAGCTGAGGTGCAAGCTCATAGGCGGACCCACGTTGGAGCAAGCGGGGTCAACTGAACCCACTTGCTTAAAAAAATATACTCCTATGTATATAGGTATATTTGGGATTTTTTGAAAAAAATGCTTATAAAATTTAAATTTGAACCCACTTAAATAAAGGAGCATGCATAGCTTGGTGGTAAAATTGGTTCAAATTTAATTGAAGGTTTTGGGTTCGAAAACAAGAGGAAGGGGAAAGATAGTTGAGAGTGAAACATTACTAGCTGATTAGGATAGTTGGGAAGAGTGGCAATGGATTTTACTTGTGAACCAACTTCTTCCCCTTGCAATTATGGCGTAAAAAATAGAATTAAGGCAGTTTCGCGTTTAGTTGTGATATGTTGGAATTAATGAATTTATAAAGTGTTTTTTTGGGAAGGGGGGGGGGGGGGGGGAGGGGTTTGGTCTATGTTCATGATTTGGTTTGATTCGATTCGATTCGATTTTTGGTTAAAAAGAAAATCAAATGAATATAGTATAAATTTTATTGATTTGATTTCAAATTTTAAGGTTATTTTTTGAGGTTACGATATGACCGATAACAACTATTTAAACAAGCTGTAACTGGAATTAATACTACCTAAGTTGAGAGTTAATATGTATAGTATGACAACTGGGCTATGAGACACCTGAACTATATTGTAAATGCAAGAAAAAAGGAATCTAGCTAAGGCTTCATTTTAATTGAAAACAGAGTGACAATAAAATTATTAGAACTTGAAGTCGCTATTTTAATATATGAAACTCATAAAATTTAAAGCCTAGATCCGACTACATTCACCCCTAATTGCCGGCTGTGGTGTTTTAATCTTTTTAGCGACATGATACAGATGATATTTCAAAGAGAGTTTTTCAAACTAAAGCTGAAGTTAAAAAGGGTATTTGAAATGACTCTGTTTTGAAGTTGATTTAAACTCTCCAAGCCTGTTTAGCCCATCTTTAAAAAATTACTTATTTTGATAAGTACTACATCAAAATCAATATTTTTGTAAGTGCTTCGCAAGAGAAGCATCTTCCGTTTGGCTAAGAATGTTTTAAAGTGTTTGATAAATAAATTGTATTTGACCAACCGTCTTAAAAAAGTAATTTTAAAAAAAGTAGTAGAGTATATTTTAAGTGTGAAAGAGGGTATGAGAATAATAGGATTGTGTTACATTTCCATTTTTACCTCTCATCGCAACCCTCTTCTTCTTCCAATCAAATTCAAAATTAATATCAAGGGTTTAAGCAACTTTTAGGGTTTCAGATTAGGAAAAAATGCAGCAACAACAGCAGCAGCAGCAACAACAACAACCACAACAACAGCAGCAGCAGGCACAACAACAACCCCCAGTATTGAACTCTGCTCCTCCTTTGCCTCTTAATGCCATCACTACAGAACAGATTCAAAAGGTATTTTCTTTTTGCCTTTTAATTAGAATCAATAACGACAACAGCATAACCAGTATAATCGCACAAGTGGAGTTTGGGAAGAGTGAGATGTACGCAAACCGTACCCTTATCTCGAGTGTGGTAGAGAGGCTGTTAGACCCTCGGCTCGAGAAAGCCTTTTCATTAGAATCTTGAAGGGCAAAAAAAAAGGATTTTTAATGCCTCTATTTTTGATATTAGTTATTGTGATATTTATCTGAGCATATTTAATTTTGTCAATTATTTAGTTTAAGTGTTCCTGCAAATGTAACAAATTGATATAGGTAAAGTTTATTTTGCTACTTTTTAACTGTATATATTGGAGCAAAAGATAAATAAGCTTTCTTGAGCTGAGGGTCTTTCAGAAGCAACCTCTCTACCTCATACAAGATAGGGGTAACAAGCTGAGGGTCTTTCAGAAGCAACCTCTCTACCTCATACAAGATAGGGGTAAGGTTTGCTTACACCCTACCCTCCCCATACCCCCACTTGTGAGACTAAACTGGATTTGTTATTGTATTGGAGTAAAAGAAAAATGTGATGTTGAATCTTCAAAACATAATGAATCTTCAAAACTATGTTGGCATAACAATATTGAGTAAATGTAACAAATTAAACTCTAGTTATCATAAAATATAGGTAGTCGCACGGCTTAGTAGTTAGTAAATGCATATAATCAGTAGAATTTGTATAATTAGAGGGAACTAAAGTGCACATTTGAATTCATTGAAAATTATTTTTGCTAAGTTGGATATCATAATACTGAGAATTTGTAATATTTGAAACACAAACAATGCATTATGGGCAGTCCGGTGCACGAAGCATCCCACAATCACGCAGGGTCTCGACAGGGACGCACCCTGAGGGGTTATTGTAGCGAGCCTACGTGGAACAGCTTCCTGCTGCCCATGATAGCCTATTTCTTGACCGTCTCCTTATTCGAATAAACGTCTTTACTATATCTCAGCTCACCAACAGCCCAAGCAAATTTTCACCAGCTGGTCTGCTCTTTATCCACCAATCTCGACGATGATGATAACGCCCCCATCCATTTGACTCCATCCGGTTGCGTTGACTATAGTCCTGCCATCTCGCAGTACCCTGATGCAAATATCAGTGGCTGATTCCACGGCTTGAACCCATGACCTTTAGGTCACACGAAGACAACTTTAACCGTTGCTCCAAGGCTCCCCTTCAAACAATGCATTATCTCTTTATTATTTTATGGGATTATAGGAAGGGGTTTAGGATGGTTTAAAACTCGATAGCCTTTTGCTTGTATTGGAACATTTGATTAATGATGGTGAAAAACTGAATCAGCCTATGTTGGAGTATTTGAATAATGGAGTGCTTTAACTGTATAGTGATCAGGTGATAGTGTAGGTGTCCGCTACTGTGGGTTTGTCATAGTATCTTTTGTAGAAGATAGTATGTTTTGACTGGAATACGTGCACTTTGATATACTTGAATTTTTTTTGAAACAGTTCTTGGATGAAAACAAAAATTTGATTCTTGCCATCCTGGAAAACCAGAACCTTGGAAAACTTTCCGAATGTGCCCAGTAAGTTAACTCTCCTACTTGAATATTGTAGCTCCTTTGCATTACAGGGTAGCAATTGCATGTGTATATTTAGCAGTTCGACATGGCTTTCTTTTGATGAGTTTTTCTCCTCTTTTAATGCGTTGTTTCTCTGTTGAAAATAAGGTGTTGCCTTGTAAAATTGGTGACTGCATATTCAAGAAATTTCATTTCCTGCTGGTTAGAGTAATGCCATATGAGCCTAACCTTATTCGTTTTCTTGTACTGTTCTTTATTGAATGTCTAACTTTCTGCTCTTAACTATGTAATTCTTGCAATGTTCTTCATTTAGTGTCGAAACTTGTTGATAACCAGTTGTGCAGTTTGAAATGGAGGGTATGTAGGGATTACTTGATTCCATTTTAGTACCTAGGTGGTTGTTGCAAAGAAAATTACTTAAAGAGATATTATTGCTTTCCTTCTTCAAAATCGCAAACCTTTCATCAATCGCACACCAAGATGGTTTCAAAAGAATGTACAAGTCATGATGTAGCTCGGCGACATAAAATTCTCTCTTTGCTCCAAATGAATATACTAAACAAATTAATGTAATTGTATTAATTACTTCTGACTCATTACTTTGGAACATCCTCCGTTCGTTCATAGTTTGCAAAAAGGACTTATTGGTGATGTACTAAGAGTTGTCCTTTTGCTACCAATCTTATGTAGCCACCAGCTTGTCAGTTTTCACCGCGTTATCCACTTATTACTGTCCTCGGGAAAACCCGTGAAATTTAACAACAGGAATACAAGAGTGCATGTTGTTTCAAAAATCTCCTCAGCGACACCCATAAATTATTGAACATATAAAATACAGAAGTCCACGTCATGTAATTAGTCTGAAATGTAACAGGAGGCGATGTTTCGTCTCTTTGTGCTACTTACACGATCAACACTGTCATAACAATGTGTCCTCTTTCTTTAGCTATTAAATGTTAGAATTGCATCTGGTGCTGCATATCAAGTAGAAAAAGCTACTTCCTTTGGTGCTGCATTGCTCCAAAATTTTTCTCCATTCAGCCTTCTCCTCCCCTTCCCTAGATAACGTGATTTATTGTGATTTCTCCCACAAAACATTGCCCTGATATCCCATATCCTGTTTTCCCCTCATTCCCTGCTGAACAGTGGTATTCCTCGAGCTCCTCCACTCCCGTTCTTGAACGGATCTCCTAGAGCTTTATCTTGTGATCCTCTGGTCATCCCTTTCTAAAAATGTATTTTGGAGCCTCTGTATCATTCACCATATCAAACAACATGGCGTGTTATTGGTAGCTCTGAGTCTCTGAGGTGGATGATTTGGAACACAATTGATATTTTTAATCAAATACCAATTCTTTTTCATATTTTTGTGAAGACCTGTATATTGTGCTAAAGAGGAGAGCACTATCAATTAAGTGATTGGTATCCAGCATGGTCACACAGAGTCTGATCTAAGAAGTCCCAAAGTAGAAAACGAGCAAATATGAGCTTGTAATGTTAGTTGTAAGATCACTAAGTTACCAAGAAAAATGTCCCCTTGTAACATCTGATAGAATTAAAAGGATGCACGTTACTAAGCAAATTGGTAGAGACAACAGTACTCCAGGTTAGATTAGTTCTTTCAGGAGTGCGAATGCCAATATTACTATATTAGGGTACATACTTGAAAAAGTAAGTTAAATTTCAAAGAAATTGAAGCGTGCATGTGAACACATACTATAGCAAAAGCATAGGGGAAATACTCTATAGAGTCAATACCAATTTAATTCTGCATGCTTTCATTGCTCTTCCGCTTTTGCTTGTCTGAGAAGAGGATATAATTTCACTGAGGTTCAGGACATATTCCAACAGCTGGATATTAACAAGTTGCCAAATGAATTCACTTGAACAAATTTGTGAAATGACAAGTTGGAGGGTTTCAGTTTTACATGCCGTAGGGACTCACTACTCAGCGCTGATCCTAATTCGTGACAGAACATGTATCCTGCAGTTAGTTCTATATTCGGAAAAGGCTTTAGTTACGCTCTAGCTTTAGGCTTTTCATATTGAGATGTGGGTTTGAGATTTTTTGACAACGAGATGTTTTCTTGAGAAGTTGTGTTTGCTTTAGAGAGGAAAGTAAGGTTGACATTACGCAGTCACCTTCCTTGATGTGGAGAGAATTTATGTACTTTCCTTTCCGTACCCTTGTGTAGAGGAAATTGTTTTCCACTCTTAACACTGATCGTGCTGTTGTAGGTATCAAGCCATGCTTCAGAAGAATTTGATGTATTTAGCTGCTATTGCTGATGCTCAACCACCACCATCAGCGGCAGCTTCACAGGTTTTGTTAGATGTCACTTTAACGCTTAATTAATACTTTATAGTGGATTCACTGTAGTTCTCTAAGATGTAATCAGTTGCAGATGGCTCCATCTATTCCCCAGCCAGGAAATCTGATGCAGCAAACTCAGGCTGCAATGCTTCAGCAGCCGCAAGGTCCTGCTGGTCAAAAATTGCCTTTCCAGCTCAATGTTCCATCCCAGGAGCAGCAGCAGCAAATGCTTCACTTTCAGCAGCAGCAGCAGCAGCAGCAGCAGATGCAGCAACAATATGGCCTTGGACCTGCGGCCAACAGCCCAATGCATCAACTTATGCGACCTGGACTAAGCAGTTCAGGAACACTTGATGTACGAGGAAGCAAGCAAGGCACCTCAGAAGCTAGTCCCGGTGATGGCCTTGGAAAATTAGCTCAAGGACATATTAATGGTGAAAAGAATTAGGCTTTCAAGACTCTGAATGACCCACTATTTTATCCTTGTGGGTATTTTAATACAGAAAGGACATTTTAGCATGAGGGAGTGAGTGACAAAGCTTTGTTAGTTTATGAAATCATGTCCTCAAGGGGATCAAGTCTATCCTTGCACAGGCTGTGCGTCAATCTAAATAGAATTAAACCATTAATGATATTGCTCCCTGTTTATATATAGAGGTTTTAAATTCAGTACATAGTTCATGCATCTTAGTTAATTTCTGGTAGACCAGCTACATGAAACAGGTCGTTTCCTGAAAGAGTTCAAAAGTATAGAAGAATGTCAAACCTAACGCCCTTTAATTCTTTTCAGCTCTTCATTCGTGAGAGGGAAAGTGAATATGCATTTTTTTTTTTTCAATCTACAGCAGACTAGGAGTGTCACACCTAGCGTTTGCGGGACGTCGAACAAGACCGGGAGAAAATCCTTACTGAGTGATCGATATGTCAAGACATGCAATAGTCTTGTTACATTAAGAGAGAGCACCCAACTCGCTTGCTAGTTGATACGTCAGGGGAAATAGGAGTATGAGGTGGTAGGTGAATTTGAGGAAAAACCCCTCCTTTGTCGAGGTCATACAACATGACCATGTCGAAGACCTATTTGAGGTCAAAGTCGATATTTTTAAGGTGATGTGTGATCTTGATCCAAAATGAGATTCGCTGGGATGAGGAGCCCTTGAGAATCCTTATGCCATGGAGGGCCATTTTGGAGAAACTCCAACCTTTCTTTCAAATCTCAAATCAAAGGGAGTAAATTTCGAGTGCTTCTCTCAATTAAAAGGGATGTACCCCGGCAACTCCAACTTCTTACTCAATGATGGATAAAGCAGTCAAGTTATCTACACTTGTTTGGTCCAATCATTTAGTCCCTCTTTCTATGTTGGGAAGGTTATTTTGCCAAATTTAGTTTAATCTTTAAAATAAAGCCAAATATTGTCAAGTAGACTGAATTTACCACACCCTAGAAAAAAGGATGGGTTTAGTATTACTAATTAGCTTTTACCAAACAATTGATTTATTCATGAAAAATCTAAAATATTTCCTAAAGGGTTTGTGGTTGAATATTATTAGCTTTTAAAATTAAGGGATGTGCACACGAAATTACAGCTGATACTCCATCGTAGATATTCAATTTTAGACATGGTTATTAATGCATATTACTCTTTCTATCATATTCTAGTTAGATGAGCAATAGTAATATACGACGGTTTGGCCGAGTGGTCTAAGGCGCCAGATTTAGGCTCTGGTCCGAAAGGGCGTGGGTTCAAATCCCACAGCCGTCAAATTTTTTTATATGTATTATTAATTACTCTTTTTTTTTTTTTTTTTTTGGGATTCCTTTTAACCATTGTTGTTTTGATTATTCTGTTGACTTTGTATTATTCGGTTAAGCTTTTTTGATTAGACAAATAGAAAGTTGCATTGAAGACCTTCTGTTTTCAAACGGGTGGAATATTTTTGCAGAGTATCCTTTCTTACTGTTAATAAATACTTACTTAGTATGCAGAATAGTCCACATGAATCATGATACATTGTCAATACTCGATCAACTTCCTTTGTACTTCCACGTGATACATTGTTAATACTCTTTCACATAACAAAACGATACATTCTTAATACCTTTTTTCATAACAAAACGTGTCAAACTTCTTCCCCTTGTATCACTATTTCTCCCTTCTAGTTCTGTTACACTGTGATGTGATTATATATAGGTATTCTACTTTTCACCATTACAGTGGCTAAAATAGATTCTATTCTCTGATTAGGAAGTTGGACAATGGAGGCCTTGGAGATCAATTGAGACTGGACGTTTATTAAACAATAGAAAATGCTTTGTATTACTACAATGTTAGCATTGATATGGGCCAGAATAGAGGATAACCTGGTCTAAGCTATGATACTGGACACTAGCCAAGCGGGTGAAAGAGCTTTTATAACAATATAACTTATGTACATCACTATTTTAACATCAAATGGTACAAAATCCTGACGGCTAGTGGAGCACGGTTTAAAACTTGGTGGATAGTCCGTCTCTCTATCATTCTCCACTTAAATACCACCCTTTTTTCGCCCCGCCTCTGTATCTTGTTTGGTAATTAAATGATTTTATTAATCACCAAAGTAAAACTTTACAAAGCTATATCAAAGAAACGAAACCACTGTTACATCACTAAGCTAAGAACTAGGTACTATATCCTTTAATAGGTACAGAACATATTAGTTTTGCTATTTAGAGTGACTCATGTGTTTGTTTTGTAGGCTAGAAAGGAAGTTGTTGCAGTAGGCCTTTGACTTTCCTAGCAGCTTTAACATTGCATGCAGGCTAGGCTTCTAGCAATACTCTCCACTTCTCTTGCTTTCTTATCAAATACTCTGCTGATTTCTCTCAATCCAAACAGCATAGATGAGCTCTGTATAAGCCATTTTGAATAGAAGTGCAGGAGCAGTCTGTCTTTCCTCTACATTTCCCACTTATCCAGTTAAAATGCGGATCGCATGAATAGCTAGGCCAGTCTCTTAGCTTCAACCACTGCATGATCCTATCTCTCAGTACGAGTGTTTTGGGGCATTGATGAAACAGGTGGTCCGGTTGCTGCAGCTTGATTGCACATGACACAGGTAGGTAATACACTTTGATTCCGAGCAATCAGTTTGTCTGCTGTAAGTAGCCTTCCTTGGAGCTGCAACCACAAGGTAAACACTGCTTTTGGCCTTGCAAGCCTTTGTAGATATAGCATTCTAATGTGACTTTTCTTGGCTGGCCCCATTCTGCATTTGTGCCATTTGATCTCTTTCAGCTATTTTTTTCTCACCATCCAGCAATATATTTGCCCCGCCCCTGTATCAATATTTATTAACAGAACTGTTAATCTTGGAAGGTCGTAGTAGCACAAAATTTTTTAGGAGAACTTGGCAATGAAAAGCACGGAGATTGAGGTTAATGTTACCTGCATATAGTTATATTACCAAAATGAATCAAGACTTAAAGTTAGGGAAAAGGGAAAATAGAAAAAGGAAGGCTTAGAGGGATTGCAGAGAAGGTTTATTACCAGGTAAAGAAACTTCCAGCACGGCAGCAGTACTTATAAATTATGACAAGGTCTTTGTAGCTGCTCTACTGTCTTGAACAAAGCCTCATTCATAGAATTTTCACTACAGATTGAATTTAATAATGAACGCCACACATGGATATCTGGAGTCGAGGCTAGAGAGATCATGTCCTCCAAACACATAACTGCAGTGTGTAAATCACCAACTTGGCAAAGACCTTGGATAAGAGAGTTGAAAGTTTCAACTCTAGGCCAAAAGGAATTGATTGACATTTGCTCCAATATCTTACTTGCTTCAACATATTTACCATTTTTACATAAACCAGCTACTAAAGTTTCATAAGTTTCACAGTTGGGCAGACAACCTACTTGCCTAGACATCCTTTTCAAATACATCACAGCCAATGCAGATTTTCCATCATTGCATAGGCCATTTATGACAGCATTGTACAACCTAACATTTGGAACACAGTTTTTCTGCACTATTTCGCTATCAATGACCTCAACTGCATCGTCAACTTGGCCAGCCCTAAACAATGCAGCTACCTTGGCTTCATAAATCCCCACTGACGGTTTGAAGCCTCTGTCCTTCATTTCCTTGAGAACTTTGTTACCTTCATCAATCTTGCCTTCGGAGTAAAAGTCTACAGCCATTGCTCTGTAGCTATCTGAACTGGGAATTATGCCTTTTATCAGAGCTTCATTAATTAAAACTTTCATACCTTCTGTATCTGCACGATTGTGGCATTGAATGTGATCAATCTGCTTGTAGCATCTTTTTGGAGCTTTAAGTCCTTTACGCAATACCTTACCAAGAATTTGTAAGGCCTCCTGATCTTCTTCATTATCACACAATGCTTCCAATAGAGTCCGATATACAACGGCATCTTCACCACTACCCTTCTGAGATATCCTCCAGAACATCGAGTACAACAGATGAGTAGCCTCATTGAGCCGCTTTTCTTCACACAGACCCCTCATCAAGATCCTATAACTCTCTTTGTTTGGATAGCAGCCCTGGTAACTCATCTCTTGGAAAATATGCAATGCAAGATCTGAACGTTGCATTCTACAAAGAACATTCATCAACAAATTCAAGAAAGAGGCCCTAGACTTCACTTCCCATCCACTAGAGTTCTCAAGGAACAACTGATAAACAGATTCGAACTTAGATTCTTGTACCAATATCTCCAAAAGAGCATTCAAAGATCTTGTCCAATCTATACAATTGAACTCCGGAAGCGACTTAAAAAGAGAAACGGCTTCATTTGTCAACCCAGCTTGTGCATAGCTTCTAATGGCGCTCACAAAGATTGAATCTTGACACTCACATGAATCCTCTTTCATCTGATTAATTATTCTCTGCATCTCAGTTGTTCTACCTGATCTGCCTAGTATATTAATCATAGTGCCATAGACAGGACCATTATGACGGTAAGTTGGATACTTGCTCATTGCTTCATCAAATAGTTGAAGTGCTTTTAGTGGGTTCTTCTGGCTCTGTATTAGCTGTGAG
This sequence comes from Petunia x hybrida, assembly GCA_037355625.1. Taxonomy (NCBI): domain Eukaryota; kingdom Viridiplantae; phylum Streptophyta; class Magnoliopsida; order Solanales; family Solanaceae; genus Petunia; species Petunia x hybrida. The sequence goes on along the minus strand of JBBBVM010000014.1, from coordinate 9,281,159 downwards.
AGCTGCTTCGGCGTTAGAATCCTTGGCCATCTTACGCCCATTAGCAGCAGCAAACTTTATGTGATCCTGAACAATATGTGAGAGAAATTATTAGTCATACGTGAAGGACAAAGATTTCATGTGAAAAGAACATGCTACAGAAGAACTGCTGTCAAGGTTATGATCATGGGATGAAAACGACAAAGAGACCACATTCTTAATCAAAGATACACGATATTTTTCTTTTTCCTTTTTGTTTTTTTGTTTTTTTTTATTTGTACAAAATAGATAAAATCACTAAGTGGACCTTACAGCGACTAGCAAATTTGAAAAAGGCAAAAAGAAAACCAGAAAAGGACAAATTTGACAAAACCAGAAAAGGCAAAAAGAATTACCATCTCAAAAAAAAAAAAAAAAAAAAAAAAAAAATTCTTTTTAGTTCTAAATCCAGTTAGAAAAAATCACCTACAAGATTAAAATGGACCTTACAGCGACTAGCAAAACTTATCCTGTCGTTGTAAGTCATACATTGGCAGCTTAACAACTATGGCAAATTTAGTGAATAGGCAATAGGCAATTTATATTAATGACAATAACAGCAACTTGAAAGAGAGAAAGAAATTCATAAGTGGTCATTATTCAACTTTCTATACCCCGACACTGAAAAAGTTCCCAGGATAACGAAATGTAATCTTGAAAAATGAGAACGTCTGTCCTATAAACAGACTTAAACATTTTATGCTTTCCCATTCAGAACCAGTGAAACATTAAGTGGGAGCTCTGTGGCTTTTTTATACTTGACATATCTCTCCAAAAGGCAAGGAAATCCAATGCACAGCAGGAACTCTACCCGTGCATCTACTTTTTTCCTGATAACCGAGAATCCCCAAGGCGAGTGGTGCACGGTTCAAAACTTGGCCCTTCAACTCTACTCCACTTGAATACCAGGTTTTGTGTATGGCGAAGTTCCAATCCATGACACGCACCTAATCCACATATCAACTGCTATGCTCTTACCACTAGACCAAAGCCCCGGGGAACCTGTGCATCTACTTCTGTCCATGCTAAACAACATTTATAAACAACAAAAGTTTGCAAAAAGTGAATCCCTTAGCAGAACTTATGAAAAAGTACCTTTAAGAAAATTAAACAACCATGTTAAATTTTAGGTACAGTAGTTTTAGACAACACTTTTACTCTCTGATTACTAATTATCTCAAACAACAATATGGCACTTTGATGTGATCTCTCAAAGTGCTTCTTTTTAATAAATAAAATCGAACTATATTGAGCAATATGTAGTTCTCTCTAATTTAACAATGTCTTTCTACATCTGACTTCTTCCAGCCACCATACACGAAGTCATCATCCAATTATGGACCTAAGGTCATCCAAACAACTTTTAGAAAGAGCTCGTCGTACTAAAGCTGAACTAGAATTCAACAAGAATCTCGAAGTAAACTGCAAAAGCACCTCCTTACTATAAGGAAAAAATAATCAATGTAAAACTGATATGCAATTATTTTTGCCAATGACGAAAGGACCACCCTTAAACGTTACACCAGAGCCTTCACAAACACAAAAACCAACTCAAGAGAAGAAACAATATAAAAACAGCTAAAGCATAAGCTAATTCCTAACTTAATCAGATTTTCACAGAGTGATCTAACTAGCATAAGCAATGTAGACATTTCGGTTATGAACTTATTTTCGTCCATGTATTTCTTGAGTCAAGATATTTTCTACTTCATATAATAAAACTACCAACACCACCTATGCTCTTACATCGAAATCTCAGGTACAACAAGTGACCAAGGCGACATAGGTTCACTAGGCAATATTCATCGATTTGTTTTTCTACACAATATAATCTATTCCTCATCAAAAAAACATCTCCCACCTAAGGGAAATTTTAAGTACCAATAATGGCACTACCACAAGATCAATCTTTCTACATTTTTTTTCCAATGATGATGGTATTTTGAGCCGGTGCTTCGTCCTATTCCACGAATACCTGCATCCTCCCACTAGTACATGAGTAAATTTTCCTCGAAATTCTTGCCCTCCCTATATATATAAGCACCCTTAATAACTCAATTTTATGACTTCACCCTAATCTTAATCTTTCTGAATGTGATACTCAACAACAAAAACATACCCAGTGTAATCCCAACAAGTAGAGTCCGAGGAGGGTGGGGGTGTACGTAGACCTTACTCCTAACTTGTACGAGGTAGAGAGATTGTTTCCGATATAGCTGAATGTGATACTACTCCTTGTAAATGAGTCAAATATATCACTGTACCTAACAAATTGGACATTTAGAAAAAGACTTAAATATCTACACTATAATTGGAGCTACCCCTTTTCATTTTTTAGCCTTTACATGAATAAACAGACATTAAAATGAAAGAAAAAGAACAAACCGAGAGTGAGGCAAAGAGGGAGAGTATACTCTTTTTGATTCAGAATGACGATTGGAAGAGCAAAGGGAAGGAGAAGATTTACAAAATAGGACACACACTTCTCGCCTCTTTTAAAAGATCCTTTTGGTTTTTAGCCTTAATTCGGAGTACTCTTTGACTCGTTGATTAGAAATTTATTTCAAAAATTCCTGGCCATCGCCAGAAGAGGCAATTTTTGACTGCGTAAGAAATGAACTCTTTATATATGGATGTTCTCTATTTATTCAGTAACTGTTAGAGGTGTTTGGTATAAAAATTGGCATTAGATTTATCTCTTATTTGGTTATTGGTATAAGATAAATTGGGATAAACTTATCCCACAATTATGGTATTATATTATCCTATATGGAGGGTGGGATAATTAATACCAAATTTTATCCCACTTTTAATCCCAAGACAATATTTATTCATAAATCATGAGATATTTCACTTTTGTTAATACTTCAACTGCATCAATATCTCTTATGCTTGTTCTATGACGGTATCATTTTGATAACACCTAATAATGATTATATTTCTTTAGGAATGATATGCTTCATTGAGTTTGTCATCTGCCATGTCTAGGTCTTAAGATGATACATGCTCTTGTCCACCTTTTGCTTTAATAAAAGGTTTGCCAAATTAAGTTTAAGATAGTTTGGATATTCATTTGCATATAGTCTAGGTCTAGCTATATGGAGGGGCAAAAGGGGAAAAAAGCATATGCTAAACGATGGTTTTCATTTTTTTTGGTATCGTTAATTATGCCTGGAGTTTTCTAAATAGAGCAAAAGATCAGCATCGTCGTCATTGCTTTTCCAAGAGGTATTATAATGATTTGACATGATAACAACTCTTATTTTATAACGAGTTTCATGGTATTACAATTACTTTCACTTATCAATACTCATTTTCATGTGATTCTTCCTGAGAATAGTTGAAAGCTGATGTTATCATGAAAATAAAAGAAAATTGCAACATTTTCTAACGATTACCAGTCTCGAGCTAGTTTACTTTCACCGCCCAGGCCAAAGATATCTAAAGCACGAGCTAAAGAATATATATTTTCTATAGATAGTGATTAACTAGTTTAACTGGAAAAGCATATATAGAGACGATGTGGAAACTACGAAGAAATATTCCAAGTATCATAAAACACTAGCTAGTGTCAATCTGCATTTTCCTTGTAACCTAAGAGATGCATTCGCTAAAGAGTTACAAAAATGAAATCATTTTTAGCTGATGTGCTCCATAAAACTTGAATCAACTACTACATAAAATGACAAATGCTATTACAATGCAACTAGAAATCCTTTAAGACTGCTTCTCGTTAGTGTAGCGTCGTATTGCAAACACCAACACATAGATAAAAAATGGTACCGTGACTTGTAACAATATGATATATAATTCAAGAGTTTTGTCTGGATTGTATGGGGCTTCTTGTGGTGGAATCTAATTATCTAAGCACGTTTTAGCGGGATTGTTGACATTTCAATATCTCCAATGTAATACTTGAATTAAATCACCATATTGGAACATATTAATACTTGGTGAAGCAAATTTTCTGCATACAACTGTATTGGGTAAAAATTAGCTTGCATACGTGGCACTTCGGCGACACGATTCAGAGTTAACCAAATAGATATTTGGGAGTTGATGATCGAGGTGGATGATGAGGCCACTGAAGTCAACTACCGAAGATTGAGCACAAATTTTAACTCGGTGAAATACCACATCGGTCGATCAACAAGTGCGTATTACCGAGGTCGATAATTCAAATCTCGGTGGATCACTTCGACATCAGCGGCGTAACTTCCCACTACTTCAGCCCATTAACTCCATTATCGGAGGTGCAGAACATGGATATGGAAGTGGCCAGATATGGGAAACGTGGTCAAGGCTTGCTCATCTATAAATAGATTCGTTGTCTATGCTGTAATCATTCAGAAATATATACAGAAACTCTGGCAAAATTTGTACTCGACCTCATATACTGAAATCTCATTATTTCTTCATCATTTACATTTGATTTTGCTTACTATCACAGCTTTGATACTTAGTATTGCTTATATTCTTGACCCAAATTCGATTTGTTCTCCTAAATCGGTTTAGGCCAATACAAATTGACACCGTCTGTGGGGATATAAGCAGTCACGCTTTGTTCCAAGGTTGAACATTCAGTTCGTTCGTGTCTACATTTTGATCCGTCAAAATGGCCAACAACGATGAAAATTCCACTAGGCAACAGTTAACTCCCAATGGACGTACCAGTGCTCACACAAACCCAAATCCCAACGCACCCATAATACCACCAGTAGCGGATCCTTCTTCTTCGGGGGTTCAATGATGCTTTTCAAGCCTTTGTCATCCAGACTTTGAAAATTCTTCAAGCACAATAGGCCGAGCAGATAATTATTAACTCTGAATTTGGCGCCCCGTTGGAGGCAAGGAATAATTCTATTCCAAGTGGAACTCCACCCGTGGCTCTAAGTGGAGGCATCGCGACTTTCGTTCCTACAGGCGCGACAACAGGGGGATCTCCCAATGGGGCCACATCTGGAGGTTCAGGCGCTATGCCTAGTACAACGCTACACTTCGGAACGGTTCCCAACGTGGCTGAAACTATATCCTCGGTGGACCTCGAAAAGTTAAGGAAAGAAATCGAGGCCCGAGTTGAGGCTCGAGTTGAGAAACGGCTAGAAAGCGTCCGTGGAGTAAGGAAAACTCAAAAAGTGCTCGATATAGAAAAATATAGGCAATGACCCTATAAGCCCGAGGCTGCTCCAACGCCCATCCCAAAGACCTTCAAGTACGATGGTACTACAGACCCCATCGAACATGTAACCGAATTCATTGCAATGGTGAAAGGGAATGACTTGTCTGAAGTAGAAAATGAGTCAATGTTCTTGAAGAAGTTCGGTGAATCTTTGGAGAAAGGGGCGTTACGTTAGCCCGTGGGGTCCATCTCTAACTTCGAAAAGTTAGTCGATGCATTCATCAAAGCTCACACTGGAACCTAAAAAATCCTCCAGAGGAAGGAGGACATTTACGAAGTCAAGCAACGGCCCCAGGAGCCCATCAAAGACTTCCTCGAATGATTTCATGCCGAGTGGATGGAGTTATCTGCTATGAATGATACTTTGTCCATCATGGCATCGAAAAGAATACCAATGTTTGAAACTCCGAGGTTGCCGCCGAGTTAAGGAAGGAGCTCCAATAATACCAGACCTTGACATAAGATGACTTGCATAATAGAGTCTATACCAAAATAAGATTGGAAGAAGCTGAATGGAAGGCTGCTGGTCGAAGTTCCAATTATAAGAATCGATCTGAATCCTCATATAGCACTGAGGCGCCGCGAGGAAATTCAAGGGGTCGATACGAACCATACACTTCACCAAGGCAGCATATCAACTAAAGACTTGGAAATCCGCATGTGAGCAAACGGCTCGGTAGGAAAGTTCATCTAAACATGAACCAAAGAAATACCTCGGGACCAGCTTTGGTCTTCAAAAATAGGGAGCTACCTCGAATCCCTGATTACAACTTCAATGTGTCAACCACGGAGTTAGTAAATGCCATAAAGGGAATGGCAGGAGAAAGGGCTTCGAAGGACATGAGGACAACTCTAGAGAAAAAAGACCAAAATCTGCATTGTGAATTTAAAGCGGATTATGGCCATCGTACCGAGGACTGCAAAGCTCTGCGCCTCGAAGTGGCATATTTGTTAATAAAGGGCTTGTTGATAGAGTTTCTCACCGATAAAGGGAAAGAGAATTATGCAAAGAATAGAAGAGATGGCCAGCCACTGAAAGGATTGTGAATGTGATCACTGGAGGATCAGAAGTGAATGGTGTGAACTTTGCAGTTGCTAAAATTTTGCCAAATTATCAATAACAATAGAGAAGAGGGCCCGAATAGGAGGTTCAGGTAAAGAGATAGTGTTCGATGACGGCGACTGTGATGGCATGATATGTTCCCATCATGACGCCATAGTCATCATGTTGAGGATCAACGATTGGATATCAAATGAGTCTTGATCGACCCCGGTAGCTCGGTTAATATAATCAGCTACGGGCTATTAAGAAAATGTGATTGAAGGGTGAGATTATCCGAAAGGCAACCATATTGACTGGTTTCAATAACTCTACTGAAAAAAAGTTGGGCGAAATCACGCTCAATACCTATGCCGAAGGGGTTGTAAAAGAAACAATGTTTCAAGTTATGCCCGAGGATATGGCATATAACGTGATCCTCGGAAGGCCATGGATCCACTATATGGAAGCTGTCCCATCCACTCTCTACCAAGTCATTAAATTCCCTACTCTATGGTGAATTCGTTTGATTAAGGGGGATCAACGAGTAGCGAGGGAGTGCTACTCGGTTGCTTTAAAGAGTGGAGTCTTCCTGACTGGATCGAAGAAATAGCAATCAACACAACCGGGGTCTAACGAAGAGGGGGAGTCGCATTCTTAAAAAGATCCCCGAGGAGAAACTGAAAAGGCCCTGGTATGTATCCAATAACCTCGAAAACAAAAGGCCGAGGATTCTAGCATTGAAGTTTCACGTTGTCGAAATATTTCCTAGAGAGGAAAGTGTTTGTCGCCTCGGAGTTGGATCTGAAGTCGAAAAAAGCTATAATCGAGGTTTTGAAGTCCAATGATGACTGTTCTACTTGGTCCCATTCAGACATAGTCGACATCCATCCAGAGAGCATGACTCATAAATTGAATGTGGACTAACGCTTTACCCCGGTGAAGTAGAAAAAGAGGCCGCACGCCCGCGTCAAAAAGAAAGCAATCAAAGATGAAACGATGAAGCTAGAGGAAAATGGCTTTATAAGAGAAGTTAAATATCCCGAATGGTTGGCTAATGTTGTGGTCGTGCCCAAGAAGAACGGTAAATAGAGAATGTGCGTGAACTACACAGATTTGAACAAGGCGCCCCCAAGGATTCTTATCCTCTGCCTCAAATAGACAGGTTGATAGACTCCACAGCTGGACATAAACTATTGACCTTCTTAGACGCCTATTCGGGGTACAATTAGATTCTTATGGATCCGAAGGATGAAGAAAAGAGCTCGTTCATCATAGACCTAGGTACTTTTTGCTACAAGGTGATGCCCTTCGAACTCAAGAATGCAGGGGCGACACATCAACGACTAGTGTGTCGTATGTTTAAAGATTACATTGGGAAGTCTATGTAAGTGTACATCGACGACATGCTGAACAAATCTGTTTCAGTGGAGGACCACCTATGTCATTTGAGGGAAGCCTTCGCTGTTTTGAGGCAATACAACATGAAGCTGAATCCCGAGAAGTGCGCCTTCGGTATTAGCTCAGGAAATTTTTTGGGATTCATAGTCTCCGAACAAGGAATCGAGGCTAACCAGGAAAAAATCAAAGCAATTGAAGACATCCCCGATGAGCTCACCGGGGTAAAAGACGTTCAGGGCTTAACTGGCCGAGTTGCTACCTTGAGTAGATTCATCTCGAGGTCATCATAGCAGTGCCACAACTTCTTCTCAATTCTAAGGAAGAATAAAACCTTCGAGTGGACACCGGAGTGTAAAGAATCTCTAAAAGAGCTGAAACACTACTTAGCTAACGCGCCATTGCTCGCCAAACCAAAGGATGGAGAAACTTTGTTGGTATACCTGATGTTTGGCATTTTATGCCTATATTTCCTTAATATTTCCTCACGTTTGAGTACTTTATTCACCCATTTTCTAGTTAATGGATGTGATTTTGCACTGATTTTGTATCGTATGTGTGTAGGTTGTTATGAAGTGCAATTGGAGCTTTAAAGAGCATGATCGAGCAAGAAAAGATTGAATTTGGATTGAGGATTGGATCGAGCACGCGAAGGCACGGAACGAAGCAAGCTGCGAACGACGAAAGCAGGAATTTTGCCTAGCGCGGTTACTGGCGGAGCGCCCCAAAAGCGCCCACTTTCTGGCACGATTACTGGCGCGGGGCGCCCCAAAAGCGCCCACTTTTTGGCGCGTTTTGGGGCGCGGGGCATGGCTATTGCGTGCGAGATTCGACGGGTTCTACTTAGTTGAGCGCGTTCCGACGCGCGGGGCGCCAGCTATAGCGCCCTAGAGCGGGTTTTTGAGTCCTATTTCGTCTAGGCTTAGGCGTAACTTATTTCTAGGCTTTTGTAAACACTATAAATACACTTTTACTTCATTTTTTAGGGGAGTTCAGACTTTGGAGCAAATTGGAGAGCTCATAACATCTTGAACAAGGGTTTTTCTTCCTTCCGTTAATCTATTACATCATTATTTCATTATTTCATCAAATCCTTGTGTTGTTATTATGAGTATGCGTGGCTAAATCCATCGTTCTAGGGTTAGAGCGAATTCATGAAAGTTGAGGTTTGAATGTTGATTTCCATGAATTGAATTCCAATTATAGATTTTTTATCCTTTCTTGATCATAATTGTTTGATTATAACGGCCGAATAATTGAACATTATCTACGGTTCTTAGATTGAACTCGACAGAGGGAATTTATGAACGCACATAAGAAAGAATAGGACTTGATTGTGAACCTGGGCATCGGGGAATCAATTTGTGGGTAGGATAGACATATACCATTCACCTTGCTTAGCTAAATACAAAATTCGTTAATGCGTGCACGTGATTCAACCCATAGACATATAGGGATTGGAGTAGCCTGCATAGACCGTGAAGAATCGAAAGGTTTTCACGGGTACAATTAACATGTTCGTTAGCAATCTTGGGACTTAAGAAGTGGAATCAACAGGATAACTCAACTTGATTGTTCGTAACTCTGACCCTGGACCGTCTTCTTATTACTGATAACAACCAAATTTCTGCTCCATTGTTTGAATTCACTTCTACTATTTTAATTACTATTTTTATAGTTGATAATATTCTCACTATTGAAAAAGATCCCTGAGTAGTTGTTAAGACATTGTTTGTTAGGAGTCCAGTCTGAATAGTCCTCGTGGGAACGATACTCTACTTATCACTTTATTACTTGTCGACCACGCACACGCAGAGCAACAAGTTTTTGGCGCCGTTGCCGGGGACTAATAATTGACGGATTTCTTTTTGAACGATTACTTATTATCTATTCAGGTTTAATTTTTGTTTTGAGTTTTGTACTGTTTCAGGTATTAGGTCCTGCTTGATCTTTACCTACAGGAATGGCAGAAGAACGCACCTTAGCTGTGCGAGATGTTGCTCTCCCCAGCCTGGAGGGGGTAACGTCTAGCATAGTTAAGCCCGCTATCACCGGGCACTTTGAGATTAAGTCCGACATGATTCAGTTGCTGCATGTGACTGGGCAATATAGTGGATTACTTCATGAAGATCCACAGCAACACATTCAAAATTTCTTGGAGATCAGTGATACTTACACACCGACGGGAGTTCCTATTGATTATGTGCACTTGACATTGTTCCCGTTTTCACTGATTGGGGCAGCAAAGAGGTGGTTAAAGGCTTAAAAGTCTGGGTCTATCACTACTTGGGATGATTTGGCTAAGAAGTTCTTAGCTAAGTTTTATCTATCTGCCAAGACAGCCCGGCTGAGGAGTGAAATTATGTCCTTCAGACAGATAGAAAGAGAGTCTTTTTATTCAGCCTGGGAGCGGTGTAAAGCTTTACTGAGAGATTGTCCACACCATAACCAATCAAATGAGGTACTGGCACACACTTTTGTGGAGGGGTTGACTGCGCATACGAAGATCGTGGTAGATGCTGCTGCTGGAGGCCAAGTACTGGCCTTAAACTTTGACCAGATTTATGAGTTACTAGACAAGTTTTCGCAGAGCAATCCTGACTGGCAGGGAGATGGTAGAGCTACTACACAGAAATCTGCTGGGGTACTTCAGTTAGATGCAGTTTCAGAGCTGAGGGCGAAGATGGATGCTATTTCCAATGAAATTAGCAAGCTAGCTCTGCCAAAGACTTAGCAACAAGTGGCTCCAGTGCAACAACTCCAGAGTTTTTGTGAGGTTTGTGGTCAAGATCATGCTACAAAGGTTTGCTCCTCTAATCCAGAGTCAGTTTATTATGTGGGTAATCAAAACAGGCTGCAGGGTCAAAATCAGTTTGGTAATGCTTATTATCAAGGCAATACGAGAGCCCCAAATAATTACCACCCACTTCCAGCTCCACCACAGCAGGTTAGCAATTCAGTTGAAGATATGCTAAAGCAGATAATGGTGGGCCAGCAGAGAATGATAGCTGACACTGCAGCCCATGCACAGGCCATACAAGATCTTGCCAATGCTCAAAAGAACCTGGAGTACCAGTTGGGGCAGTTGGTGGGAGAAATAAGTACTGTTAAAAAGGGGCCTGAGCAATGTCTTGCAGTGACTTTAATTGAAGGTGGAGAGCTGATGGCCAAGTCCGAGGAGAGAGCTGAAATAGAAAAAGTTGAAAAAGTGGAGAAGGTAAGAAAGAAAGAAGAGAGAAAGGAGGCACCTCTGCCGCCTCCACCATTCCCGCAGAGACTTATACCATCGAAGGATTTGGCCCAGTATCAAAAATTTGCGAGTATGTTGAAAGAGCTTCAAGTTAACATTCCTTTGACTGATGTGTTTGAATTGATGCCATCCTTTGTGAAGTTCTTAAAAGAGATTTTAGTCAAGAAGAAAAAGCCTCAAGAGATAGATACAGTTGAGTTAGTTGAGGAGTGCAGCACAATCTTGGGCAAGCTACCTCCAAAACTTCAAGATCCTGGGAGGTTTACTATTCCTTGCACCATTGGAGGGCATAATATCACAGGTGCATTGTGTGATCTGGGTGCGAGCATAAATCTCATGCCTCTATCTGTTTGCAAAAGGTTAGGGCTAGGAGCAATCAAGCCCTGTTCAGTTACTCTTAAGATGGCGGATGGATCACTCACTCACCCTGATGGTAAGTTGGAGGATGTGTTGCTTAAAGTTGGTAAGTTTACATTCTCTGCTGATTTTGTAGTCCTAGATTATGAAGAGGACCGAGAAGCTCCAATCATTTTGGGGAGATCATTCTTAGTCACCTCGAAGGCAATTATTGACATGGAGCTGGGAGAGATGATTGTTAGAGCGCATGGAGAAAAGGTTACTTTCAAGGTTTATAATGAGAAGGAGCACATAACTAAGGTTGAAGAGTGCTCTATGATTGAACGTGTCGAACAAGAACATGGAAGTAAACCAAATGACCTGCGTGAGCAGAATGTGGAACAAAATAGCAGTGACACATCACATGTGAAGTTGAAGATGGGTTCTTTCAAAGAAAGGAAGAAAGCAAAGGTTCGTCGTAAGAAGAGAAGACATAAATGCTGGAAGTGAGCTGAAAGTGTCGTCGTACCACGACGTTAAATAAGGCGCTTCTCGGGAGGCAACCCGAGTTTGTACTTGTATTATTTTATTTATAGTGTCACGTAGTTTTTGTTTTTCCTTGGATTGCAGGTTCATGTAATGTCGAGTTTAAGTGCGGGGTGTCCTCACCCCTGCCTACTACTGCTGACCTGTTGGGGGAAGTTTGAGTACCTCATACTATATGGAAGCTTGGAGGATGCTAGCACCAAGGATTAGAGCCTTCAGGGAAGTTCTTTTACTTCTTGTACTTTTTTTATATATATTAGTTGTTCGCACTGAGGACATTGCTTAGTTTTAAGTGTGGGGTGGGGAACTCCCCTTTATTTTTGAGGTTAGGGATGCATGTACCGTTAGGATTTTTCCTTTGTCACTTGACTTTATTTTTATTTGTTTCTTGCTTTAATATATAAAAAAAATTAGAAAACCAATGAAAAATTTCAAAAAAGATTTTCTTTTTAGTCTCTGTTAGTGGTACATGTTATCAACCCCGTGGTTTTTCTTATGGCCTCGGTTCTTTTCCACGGGGAGGCCTTTGAACCGGGTAGTTTTTTATTCTTATTAGGATTAGAGTAGTTAGTTATAGGTGGCCCTAGACGAAAGAAATAGGTAGAATGCTAGGTGCCTTTGATTTGTTTGATACCGGTGGACTTGAACTTGTTGCATGTGCTATTTGTGGTGTCTTTTGGTTTTAAATTGTGATGCATGCCTAGAAAAAAATGGAATGACCCCCTTGGGATGCTTGAGTCCACTCACTTGACTTTGTTGTGAACCCTTGTGCATTAGTGCTTAATTTTCCATAAGTTGCACTCTATTTGCTTGATTGAACGTTGTGATGGAGCCTTTTTGTGTGGACTGTGTGCAATGTGTGTTGTGAGGCATATTCTATTGTGTTCCATATTTGTATATTGGTGTCTAGAACTTGCTCCGTGTGTGTGCAAAGCGAAATCCTAAGTTTGCTCTAGTCGGGAAATGATACAGGCCTTCTCTTGATTTGCCTACCCTTTTTGTATACACCTTTGGACTTGATTGTTGTGACCATATTGACCTCTTGTTGGCACCCACACCGCAAGCCTACCCACTTGTTCTAAATTGCTTTCTTTTGGCCCTTTACTCCTTAAGCACTTTAATTGATAATGTTATATTATTGTGGAGTTTGTGGTTGAAATATTGGGAGGTTTTTTAGTGGAACCAATGAGGGGAATATTTGGCAGAATTGTGAAGTAGTTGAAGGAGCATTGGCAATGTTTGGAAAGAAGTGAATAGAAAAAAAAAACAAATGAAAAGAAAAAAAATTGAAAAAAAAGAGAAAAGAAAAGAATATCCATCCTTGCTAGTGTTGTGCTTAAAAGAAAAATTACTACGTGTTGAAAAAGGTGTGTGTGAAAGTTGTTGATTGGGTGGCTTTGATGAGACTTGTGCTTAATTTGTATTGTGATGTATTAAAGTGCTTAGGGAGGTAGTCACTATTATCCATATGTATCCTATCAGCCCCTTAGCCTACATTACAACCCTTTAAAGTCCTAGTTAATCCCGATTGGAGTGAGCCTACATTAGTGAAGTCCTACACTACGGGCAAGCTTATGGTACATCATGTGTGACATGTGAGCTTTTCATGAGAGTGAGTGAATTCTTTCTATACTATTGTCCCCGTTCTATTCTTGATATTCATTGTTGTGTGTGATATTTGGGGGACACTCTCTTGCTTCATTTTGGTGAGGGCACACGGTTTGCATAAGATAGGTGAAGTTGTGGCTTCTTGGTTGAGTAGATAGGGGTGACTTTGTGGGAGTATGGTTGCAATGAGTTGAGTTTGTGCATTTGAGTTGTCTTGGGGTGTTTGTTCTCATGTTTTGGTGTTTGGTAAATTATTGTATTATTGGCATGTTTGATGGACCCATAGTAGTCTTGTATGCATTTGTTCAATGGTCGGTATCAACCATAGTCATAGGCAGACCTGTTCTACCTAAGTTGGGAAGTTATTTGTGATTGCTCGAGGGCGAGCAAAGGTTCAAGTATGGGGTGCTGATGTTTGGCATTTTATGCCTATATTTCCTCACGTTTGAGTACTTTATTCGCCCGTTTTCTAGTTAATGGATGTGATTTTGCACTGATTTTGTGTCGTATGTGTGTAGGTTGTTATGAAGTGCAATTGGAGCTTTAAAGAGCATGATCGAGCAAGAAAAGATTGAATTTGGATTGAGGATTGGATCGAGCACGAGAAGGCACGGAACGAAGCAAGCTGCGAACGACGAAAGCAGGAATTTTGCCTGTCGCGGTTACTGGCGCGAGGCGCCCCAAAAGCGCCCACTTTCTGGCGCGTTTTGGGGCGCGGGGCATGGCTATTGCGTGCGAGATTCGACGGTTTCTACCTAGTTGAGCGCGTTCCGAGGCGCGGGGCGCCAGCTATAGCGCCCTGGAGCGGGTTTTTGAGTCCTACTTCATCTAGGCTTAGGCGTAACTTATTTCTGGGCTTTTGTAAACACTATAAATACTCTTTTACTTCATTTTTAAGGGAGTTCAGACTTTGGAGCAAATTGGAGAGCTCATAACATCTTGAACAAGGGTTTTTCTTCCTTCCATTAATCTATTACATCGTTATTTCATTATTTCATCAAATCCTTGTGTTGTTATTATGAGTATGCGTGGCTAAATCCATCATTCTAGGGTTAGAGCGAATTCATGAAAGTTTGAGGTTTGAATGTTGATTTCCATGAATTGAATTCCAATTATAGATTGTTTATCCTTTCTTGATCATAATTGTTTGATTATAACGGCCGAATAATTGAACACTATCTACGGTTCTTAGATTGAACTCGACATAGGGAATTTATGAATGCACATAAGAAAGAATAGGGCTTGATTGTGAACCTGGGTATCGGGAAATCAATTTGTGGGTAGGATAGACATATACCCATTCACCTTGCTTAGCTAAATACAGAATTCGTTAATGTGTGCACGTGATTCAACCCATAGACATATAGGGATTGGAGTAGCCTGTATAGACCGTGAAGAATCGAAAGGTTTTCACGGGTACAATTAACCTGTTAGTTAGCAATCTTGGGACTTAAGAAGTGGAATCAACAGGATAACTCAACTTGATTGTTCGTAACTCTGACCCTGGGCCGTCTCCTTATTACTGATAACAACCAAATTTCTGCTCCATTGTTTGAATTCACTTCTACTATTTTAATTACTATTTTTATAGTTGATAATATTCTCACTATTGAAAAAGATCCCTGAGTAGTTGTTAACAAATTGTTTGTTAGGAGTCCAGTCTGAATAGTACTCGTGGGAACGATACTCTACTTATCACTTTATTACTTGTCGACCATGTATACTTGCGTGTGCATTGGGAGCAACAATACCTGAAGTGTCAGTAAGCGCAGTGTTGGTTCGAGAGGAGGATAGGAAGCAACAACCCATCTATTATGTAAGCAGGACGCTCATTGACGCTAAACCAGGTATCCACATTTGGAAAAGGTCGTACTTGCTTTAATTGTAACTGCTCAAAAACTACGGCCTTATTTTTAATGTACCCAATAGTCGTGGTTGCTACCTTCCCCTTACGAAATTATTGCACAAATCGGAGTTGTCAGGAAGGTTGTCTAAATGGGCAATAGAGTTAAGTGAGTATGATATCACATACCAACCCCGAACCGCCATTAAGTCCCAAGTCTTGGTGGACTTCGTGACTGACTTTAGTGTTGGAATCTTCCCCGAGGCTGAAAGGGAAAATTCGATGTCTAAGGGATCGACTTAGGGGGAATGGACACTTTACACTGATGGGGCGACCAACTCTAAAAGTTCGGGGCTAGGGATAGTTTTGGTGGCACCAACTGGGGAGAAAGTTAGACATTCAATTCGGTTCAAGAAGATAATGAATAACAAAGCTGATTTGAAGCAGCTTTAGAAGGCTTGGAATTAGCCAGGGAAATGGGTGCGGAAAGAATTGAATTGAGAAGCGACTCACAGCTGGTGGTAAATCAAGTGCTCGGGGACTATTCGGCTCGTAAGCCCATAATGTAACAGTTCTTAGCCCGAGCATAGCACATCTTAGCTCAATTCCAAGAGTGGAAAATCAAATAAATACCTCGAGAGGAGAATGCAGAGGCCGACGCCCTAGCCAACTTGGGTTCGGCTGTGGAAGAAGGACACTTGGGGACTGATTCAGTTGTTCTGTTACTCTATGTACAAATGAAAGACATGAAATTGGAAGTCAATTCGGTGGATCATAAATGGGATTGGCGAAACAAGTTCATTTCTTATTTCGAATCGAGGAATCTCCCCCCCCCCCCCGATAAGAGAGAAGCAAGGAAACTGAGGACCCAAGCAGCCTCATACTCTATGATTTTAGGGAAACTATATAGAAGGATGTACAGCGGCCCGAAGGCCAAATGTTTGGGTCCGGATGAGGTCAGATATGAAATAAATAAAATACACGAAGGCGAGTGTGGCAACAACTCAGCGGGAAAATCCTTGGTGCGTAAATTACTTCGAGCTGGGTATTACTGGCCAACTATAAGTGCAGATGCAAAAGCCTTCGTGAAAAGATGTGATAAGTGTCAACGTCACGACCGAATGATTCATCAGCAAACCGAACCTCTGCATTCAGTTGTGTCACCATGGCTCTTTATGAAATGGGGAATGCACATCATTGGCCTGCTGCCGAAAGGCAAAGGAAGTGTTCGGTTTATTCTTGTGCTAACCGAGTACTTCACAAAATGGGTAGAAGAAGGGGGTTTCCGCCGAAGTTAGGCAGAAGGAGGTGATCGATTTCATCAAAAAGAATATTATTTACAGGTTCGGTGTACCAAGAGAAATCACTTGTGGCAACGGCCCACAATTCATTCGAAGTGCCAATGGGGAATAAAGTGAATAGTGTCAACTCCTTATCACCCAAGTGCCAATGGCCAGGCCGAATCTTCGAATAGAGTGATAATTAAGAATATAAAGAAAAGACTTGATGAAGCAAAAGGCCCTTGGCCCGAGGAGTTACCAAGGGTGTTATGGGCCATACAAACCACGGAGAAGAATAGTACTGGTGAAACCCCATTTTTCCTCGCCTATGGCATAGATACACTTATTCCCGTGGAGGTGGGAGAACCAAGTCTTCGGTATGCTCACGCTACCGAAGACACAAATCAACAAGCCATGTGCATAGAGTTGGATTTACTTGAAGATAATAGGGAACTAGCCTTGGTCTAATTAGCAGCACAGAAGAGACAAATCGAAGCATATCTCATCAGAAAAGCCAAACTTAGAAATTTTAAGGTTGGAGACTATGTGCTGAAGGCTTCGAACCAATCAACTAAGGAAAAGAATGCGGGGAAATTCGTTGCGAATTGGGAAGGACCCTACAAAGTCAAGGCAATCGTTGGAAAATGGTCCTATCAGCTTGAAGATTTGGAGGGCAAGCCCGAACCCTTAAATTGGAACATCTCCAATTTAAAGCGGTACTACTTTTAGCATCAAGATAAACAGTCCTTGATCGATAAAATTTCACCTACAACCCCAAGCCGAAAAGTGCTCCAAAGGCTTTGGCCGAATAATCTTAACTTACTCCTCGTTTTGCTTTGCTTGACCTTTTCAGGAAGTGGAGAAGACGATCTTCAGTGCTCGGATCTTCATCAACATTCACATCCTAATACTGGGGGGAGTGAGAAAGTAGGATACAGCTGAGGTCAGCTTGAAGCCTCTCCCACCGAAGTCTATCTACTCGACAACCGGGGACTGATGCCCGAAGAGTAGATTAGAACTTTGTATTTTTCGCCCAGTAGTGGCATGTTCTAACTTGTTTTCGCGCCTAAGTCTTGCTTAAGCTAGGCCCTACATAAAAGTCGTTTATGGCTCGTTGATATCATCAATGAAATCAACTTGATTCAGTATCTCTTTATTTCTACGACTTTTATACCGAAGTTATTTTTTATATGCCTTGGCTCGGGAAAAAGACGTCGTTCCAAGTTAGTATCGGTTCTATATAAAACAAAGTCTTGTAAACAAAATTATCTTAAGTGTTGAGTTCAAGAAATTCATAAAGCATAATGAAAGCCAACACTTGACAAAGACAAGTTCATTAATGAAAGGCCCGAAGACCACAAAAGTATTTAATACATTAAAAGGCCTGAAGGCCCTAACAAAAACAAAAATGAAGCTAAGGATGAAAAATCATAAAGGACAAGCTAAGACCGGGGACCGTCTCCCCTCTCGGGGATCCTTCTTCAGCACTTTACTCGCCATCCTCAGCGCTATCCTCGCCACCTTTGCTATCATCGGCACTCTCTTCGCTGCCTTCGCCATATTCGGCTTTATCTTCATCAGAGCCTTTGCACGAAGGCAACTCATCAACAATCTTCTGGGCCTCGGCAGCATCTTTTTCAGCTGCAGCAATCTCTTCATCATGGTTAATCTCTTCATCTTTGCATTGTTTAAGAGCTGTTAACCTGGTTTTGATGATAGCCCATGTGTTTTCGAGTTGCATCCTCGAGGCCTTGACCTTGGCTAGCCTCACCACTTCAGTTGATTCCTCCCGAAGTCGGGCAATTTCAGCCTCTAAACCGAGGACTTTACCTGATTGTACTTCTAGCCTCTGAATCGCGAGGAGATACTCTTTCGACTTCTCATAATGCTTGTTGGCGTTGTCAAGAAATTGAGCCTTTTTTTTAGCCAATTTCTCGGCAAGCTTTTTCATATCAGCATCTAGTGCCAAGCGTTCAACTCGGTGTTTCTCAATCAGAGATTGAACTTGGGCTTCAGAGGCAGCAACAACCTCTTTCAGATCTGATTGGGACTTATCCAACTGTGCCCGTAATTCTGCAATTCGGTTTAAATACTTTTCCTTCTGAGCTTGAATTGCAGCCGAAGCTCGTTAAATTTCATCGGGCCTCTAGCTTTTAAGTTGCTGCATCCTTAAGGAAAGGATCAATTGCTGAGTAAAAATTAACAGACTCAAATTTGCAAAATATTCAAATTACTAATGAAGGGATAATCTAGTTAAAAGAAGCATACCCGAGCAGTATTGGCAATAGAAGTAGCGATCAATTATACAGGAGCCAATTTCCTAAGGATGGCCTCTTCCTTAGCCCTAAACAGCGGACCGAGGTTCAAAAGATCCCCGCGGCCATATTCCAAGAGGTTCGATTGCTCCCATACCTCCAACCTCCTTGGGGTTCTCCTCGAAACTGGTGATCTAATATCACCTCGAGCGGTACTCGTGGTAGCACCCCCCTCAGCAGTGGGGATTGTCTCAACCTTGGTCTCGCCAACTTTGGCCTTGCCTCGAGCCTAGCAGCTTCTTGATCAGATCTTTCGAGGTCAACTACCTATGTCTGTTTAGGTGTCGTAAGATCGTTGTCACTAGGCTCATCGATCAGCCCTTGACGTTGCACGATGGTAACCTCTGGCCCAGTGGTAGCAGTCACTCCCAAATGAGGGTGCTTCGCGTTGGTTGGCCTCTTCGAGATAGCTCTCTTCCTCTTCGAACCTATAGAGGAAGGGGGAGAAAGCTTATAGGTAAAAACAGAGGAAGGAGTCGAAACACTTTTAAACCGACCAATAAGGATATCTTCACTTTTTAAAGTCCCTTGACCCGCCCCTTGGACTTCTTCTCTTCGGCGATCCGCTTCACCAAGCTCTCCATTTTACTAACGCCATCTTTGGCGTTTATCACCTTCTTCTCCTTCTTTTCCTTCTTATTTCTTTCCTTCTTCTCTTTCTTCTTTTCCATCTTTTCTACGGCTTCCTTTTCATCTCCCTTGGGATCCTTGGTACCTTTGTTAGGTAAACCTAAAATGAGAAAAGAAGGAAAGTGTTAGAGATATTGGTTTGGAGTATATGCTCAAAAGGGAAAACTCAAACGTGACGAACAACTCACCATGTCTCTTGCATACCCAACGATTTTCCTCTTCGGCAGCCATAATCATCCATTGCTAAAGGGGGCATTTTTTCTTCGCCATCACCGCTGCAACCCATTCGAGTAAGTTCCTCGGTGGGTTAACAGAGACTTTGTTGGCTACACACATCAAATAAAATAGTATGAAAATACAAGTGGAAATAACTGAAGTAAGAAGACAAGAGACGAGAACTTATGTCGAACATTCAACTCTTCGGGGAAGTCAGGATCAGCTGGCAATAACTTTGTTGGAATGAGAACATAGTGATCGCACCAACCTCGGTCGCCATGGTGTTCACTTTTGCTTAGAATGGCATATTGCCCACATGGAAAGAAAGCAACAACCCCAGCCTTGTGAAAATAAGGATTGTAGAGGGAAATCAAGTGCTGAAAAGTGAAAAGCAACCCAGCTAGCCGACTTAAAAACTCGAGGGCCTGAACGACCCTCCAAAACCTGGACCCAATTGAGCCAAGCACAAATTGTAAGATCGACAAAAAGTGTCGATTATATGATGAACAGGCAAAGTGAAACCTATAGTGAAAGGATAGGTATAAATCGAAGAGTACCCAGGAACATGGTTTGAAACGGCGGTGTTCGGGACCGGAATTCTTATGTTGACTTCGGGTCCCCATCTGCAGTCAGCCCGAACGATTTCTATCAAATCATCGATCATTAAACTTGGTGTGACAGGCACCAGCACATTTCTATTCAAATCACGCTGAGCATTGGATTGAGCTTGGAATTTGAGGTCTTTGTCATTGCAGAAATCCAAAGGGATAACCAGCCGAGGATCAATTTGCTCTTCGATTGGAATTTTCTTCCTAGATTTCTTCGAAGTACTAGCTTTGGCCTTTGCCTGCATTCTATCTGTCGCCTCGGTATCACCATTTTTGTTATCGACATCTTCAATGTTAGCAACATGATCATCCACAGTCTCATTCCCCATGACGTCATCGTCACCACAAACATCGGTAGCCTCGCTCACTTCAGCTTTATCGCGCCCTGCCCTAGCCTTGTGTCGCCTAGAACCACCTGTTAAAGACGTCGCCTCTTATCCACCACCCTCTGGGTCAATGACTTTTAATGGTTAAGCGACGTTAAGAAGCTCGCTGCCGGCAGCGGGATTTAGAGCTTCTTCACCAGAATCACTCGAATCTTGAGTAGAATGTGTAGCAGACGTGATTGAAGGCTTAAAGGGTATAATTCCTTGGGAAATAGAAAAAGTAAATTCAGACTGATATGGATCAAAATGTTGCTTGAAATGGGTATTTCTCTCTTTCTCTACTGTTAATGGAATGATCACAAGTAGGAGAAGAAACCTTCAAGTGGATGTATTTATAAGAAAAAAAGCAATGATTATGTGATGTTGGGAAGGGAAAACGAAATGGCGTGACCATTCGGGTCCAATCAACGGCCGCCACATAAATCGTAACATTCAGGTGAAGTGATTGAATTGTATTTAAATTCTTGGCGTGTATCTCGCCACGTCATTTTCCCGCTTAAATTCATTCCACTTCTCGGTAACTCTGGCACTTTTCCGAGGAATGGGGGGCTCTCTGTATTGGTTAAAAATTGACTTGCATATGTGGCACTTCGGCGACACGATTCAGAGTTAACCAAACAGATGTTTGGGAGTTGAGGATCGAAGTGGACGATGAGGCCACCAAAGCCAACTACCAAAGATAGAGCACAAATTGTACCTCAGTGAAATACCACATCAGTCGATCAACAAGTGCGCATTACCAAGGTCGATAATTCAAACCTCGGTGGATCACTTCGACTCCAGCAGCGTAAATTCCCACTACTTCAGCCCACTAACTCCATTATCGGAGGTGCAGAACATGGATATGGAAGTGGCCAGATATGAGAAACGTGGTCAAGGCTTTCTCATCTATAAATAGATTAGTTTTCTATGTTGTAATCATTCAGAAATATATACAGAAACTCTGGCAAAATTTGTACTCAACCTCATATGTAACAGCCTAGCCTGCTAGTGATATTGTCCGCTTTGGGCCTAGGCCCGCATGGCTTTAAAACGCGTCACTAGAGTTTAAGGCATGTATACTTATATACCCAAGATCACTCTTGTGTTATGCCGATGTGGGATACTTAATCCTTAATAGGGGTATCACATACACCCCCTCTTATGGACTCAGCATCCTCGCTGAGGTTTGCCCCGCGTACCGGGATTCGCCTAGACTCACCATGGAGGTTTGCCCCACGTGCCGGGATTTGCCTAGACTCAGCCGTGAACTTTGATCCACATCAACAAGGCTGACACGGAGTGGCTCTGCATGTTCTTCCTTGCTTTTAGAATACATCAAAATATCGTCTTTAAACACAATAATTAAGGTGTCTAAGTATGGCTTGAAGACTCTGTTCATTAGGTCCATGAATGTTGCAGGTGGATTGGTCAATCCAAAGGACATCACAAAAAATTCATAGTGCACGTAGCGAGTCCTGAATGCTGTCTTTGGGATATCTTCTTCTCTGATTCTTAACTGGTGATATACCGATATCAAGTCTGTCTTTGAGAAGTACTTTGTACCCTGAAGTTGGTCAAATAAGTCATCAATTCTAGGCAATGGATACTTGTTTTTAACTGTAACTTTGTTCAACTTCCGATAATCAATACACATTCTGAGAGACCCATCTTTCTTCTTGATAAACAGGACCGGAGCACCACACGGTGACACACTCGGCCTGATGAAGCCCTTGTTAAGAAGATCTTTCAACTGCTCTTTCAATTCTTTAAGTTCTGATGGGGCCATTCTATAGGGAGGAATAAATATGGGCTGTGTGCCCGGGACGAGTTCAATATCAAACTCTATGATTCTTTCTGGAAGAAGTTCGGGAAGGTCATCTGGGAAAACTTCTATAAATTCCCTAACAACTGGCACAGACTGGAGAGTTGGCGCCTCTGATTCTGCATTAATGATATGAGCCAAATAGGCAACACACCCTTTACTTATCATCATTTGCGCCTTAAGGTAAGAAATAAATTTACCCACGGGAGATGCTGAACTACCCTTCCATTCTAGAACTTCTTCGTTTGGAAATTAGAATCTGACAATCTTGGCACGACAATCCAACGTGGCATGGCAGGTAGATAGTCAATCCATACCCATAATCACATCGAAGTCCACCATTTCTAACTCTATGAGATCAGCTGTAGCATTACGACCTTGGACTGAAATAGAGCAACTTTTAGTTGCTTTCACTAGCTCACCAACTAGAGTAGATACTAAGAAGGACTCACTTAACTGTTCATGTTCTAGCCCGAGACTCATAGCGAAATACGGAGTAACATAAGAATATGTACAACCTGGATCAATCAAGACATATACATTATGTGAACAAACTTGAAGTATACCTATGACAGCTGCTGGAGATGCCTCTGCACTCTGACGATCAAGTGTGGCATATAGACGAGGTCGTCCCCCTCCTTGATTAGCTAAAACTGAACCTCTACATGCCCCTCGCCAAGCCAGATTCTGAGGGCCACGAGCTAGGGGTGGTACAACTGTAGTAGCTGAAGAACCTGTTGGACGTGCTACTCCCCTTCCAAAATTTTGCTGCAGCTTTGGGCACTCAGATTTGTAATGCCCTTCTTTGTGACAATAGAAACAACCAACGGTACTCATCATACACGGCCCTGAATGTGCACGCCCACATAACGTGCAAAGATCTTTCTGCTGAAATTGTTGTCCCACGCTGCTCTGACTTTGAGAGACATTTGCCTTGAAATTCTGATTCTGGAGGGACTGATTCCCATAGCTCTGATTCTTTTTAAAAGTTGACCCACCAACTAACTGATGAGTGGGCGGCGCTGGTGCAATAAACCCCTTACTAGAGGAACCTCTTTCTTCTCCACTGGCTAAATCACTATAACCACCCGTTGTGTGGGCCTTTTTATTGTACTCACAACTGAAGAGAAATGAGTCATCCCTACCGCTGCAGCTGCTGTGGTGTCCATGATGTGACTGCCCAAACCATTGACAAATCTGCGAATCTTTGCTCTATCTGTCTTGACCATGTCCGGAGAATACTTAGCCAAACTGATGAATTTCATGTGATACTCTATACACTTTTACTCCCTTGCTTGAGCTGCTCGAATTGTGTAGCTTTAGCATCCTTATCTTCTTCTGGTATAAAGTTAGCTATAAATGCCTCTTCAAATTCTTTCCAAGTAGGTGGACTATCCTTTTCAGCTCTTTCGTTATCCCACATCTGAAACCAGGATCCAGCTACATCCCTGAGCTGGAACGCAGCTAATTCAACAACATCATTACAAGTAATTTTCATAACCCGGAGGGTTTTCTGGATACCCTCTAACCATAGCATGGGGTCTTCATCAACTTTCCATGAAACAATTGAGGTTTCAACTTGATAATTTTATCCACCCTGGACAACTCGGGGCTGTCCTCTTCCTCTTGTTTTGGTTGGCTAAGAAAGTCTAAAACATATCCATAGTACTGCCAACAGCGTTAAGCACATACCCCACCTCTAGAGATATACCCATCGGACCCATGGAATTTGATCGTGATTAACTTGCACATTAGGCTCAACCATCTCTACCTCTTCATCATGTCCAACCTGGGCCACTGGAGCGTTCTTAACAGGTCTACCCTTCTTACTTTTTTTAGTTCTCTTCTTACTCGCGATAGCTGCGATAGTTTCTTCAGGAGTTTCTTGATCGTTGATGTTAGAGCTTCAAGTACAAGCCATTTCTGCGAATTTGGAAAAATGAGTACATTAGAAATTCTCTTAGAGTGAGGCTCTATTGCACGATCTAGAGTGAGAAGAAGAAGAGACTTTTCTTAAATGTCTGTAGCCTCCTATTCATAAGTATGGCGCGCTTCATACCCATAAACAAGATTCTATTGACACGACTTCATAGACCCCTAGGACTCTCTAAACCTGAGGCTCTGATACCATCTGTAACTGCCTATCCCGCTAGTGATATTGTCCGCTTTGGGCCTAGGCCTGCACAACTTTAAAATGTGTCACTAAGGTTTAAGGCATGTATACTTATATACCCAAGATCACTCCTGTATTATGCCAATGTGAGATACTTAATCCTTAATAGGGGTATCACATCATATATTGAAATCTCGTTATTTCTTCATCATTTATATTCGGTTCTGCCTACCATCATAACTTTGATACTTAGTATTGCTTATATTCTTGGTCCAAATTCGATTTGTTGTTCTAAATCGGTTTAGGCCAATACAACAATTCTATTCAAAACTCATCTTCCGCCATGGCATCCAAACTTTCGAGGGCTAGAATAATAAATTATTTAATTCACATTCATCCCTTAAGTGTAAATCAGAACTGACTATAAAACATAT
Source organism: Petunia x hybrida (assembly GCA_037355625.1). Lineage (NCBI taxonomy): Eukaryota > Viridiplantae > Streptophyta > Magnoliopsida > Solanales > Solanaceae > Petunia > Petunia x hybrida. The sequence goes on along the minus strand of JBBBVM010000014.1, from coordinate 9,256,156 downwards.
TACAAGTCTTGGGCTTGCACACCCCCTAAATGTAATGCCCTCATGAACCAACAATTATCCAAAATTACGTATGTAAGTGTGTCATGTGGATCATATATTCATATCTCAAACGTAAACAAAGCTCCCAAAGTTGATTTAAATGGTCAATTTTGCCAAACACATACAGTATGCAATCATATCAGAAAAATTTAGGCCGGGTAGTAACTTTTTTTAGTGCTAATCTAGCCATAACCAATTTTCTAAATTTTTAGATAAATAGCTACAGCTGCAAAAAATTTCCTTAACATCAGTTCACAACCTCATGTACAATATACTAATTACTAAGGTTTGAAGTGAATTCCCAACTCCATTATATTTTAGGAAAAATCAGTATTTTTCACTTCAAATATTAAAATTATTGAATTTTGTTGAAAATCTAGACTTAAAACCATCCATATGTATATCGTCATTCAAAAAGTAATACACAAAACATGAAATGCGCCTATAAATAACCTTTCTCAGTCTATCATATCATAATACTCTATAAAGTCTATTAAGATTAGGGGCGCGCAAAACAAAACCGGTACCGATAGCTGAACCGTTAACACTACCTATAAGCATAACGGTATCGGTATAATGGTTATTGGTTCGGTAATGGTATTAATTTTCAATACCGATAAGATATCGGTACGGTAATGGGTTCTATATCTCTTTATCATTACCGTACCGATAACCGATAATTTTTTTTTATAATTTTTATATATTTTATTTTATTTACTATTAATATATTAAGTCATTTAAACTCTTAATTTACAACATTAACTTATATTAAACTTCAATTATTATTACTATTTTTGGTGGTTATATGTCAATACTCATACACTTTAATTAATGAGTCCGACCTATTTTATAATTAATTTTGCTTTCTCGGATCATTGATCAGACTTTCTTATCTTTTCTTTTTCTATTTCATTATTTTGTGTTATGTTAGCATATTGTTAAGACTTGTTGATTGCACTTGTTTTCTTAGTTTGTGTAGATGGTTTGTCTATTAGTTTAGTGGTTATTCATATTAATTAAAAAATATTACATATTGACAACCATCCACCAAGAATTTACGCATTACTTTGGTGTACCGGTTATCGAACCGTTAACTACCGAATCGTTAAGAACCAATAACCGATAACCGATAGCTTATTGGTACGGTATTGGTTTTACATAATTACATACCGTTAACCGATATACCGTTACCGATAAGCTCAAACCCGAACCGTACCGCCCCATAAACACCCCTAATTAAGATAGTACTGGAGATTTCTTGAATTTTGAAAGTGGAAAAGAAAATGGAAAATGATATGTGACTATATATTTCTTGGCACTAATGGCCATACTGGGGGTAATTAAGTCATTTCACTAAGGATTTGGGGGGGGGGGGGAGGGGTAATTATGGACACTTTCTATATTTTTTGTATACCCTTCTTGAAAATAAAAATCAAAATTTGAATTTCTCTCTCTCTCTCTCTCTCTCTCTCTCTCTCTATTATGTTTTACATTCCCGATAAAAACTACATTTTTTGTGCCCATTTTCTTTTATTATATCTTCTCAAAAATTTGAATACCAACTCGTGACTTTCTAACTTTTTCATAATATAAAAATAAATTTTATACTTAGTGCATATTTCATATTCTTCTTAATATATACGAGTTTAATTTCATGATAATTATTTTTGTGCTTTCTTCTTTCTGATACGTCACTTTTAGTAAAATTAAAAAAAAGTTTTGTAAATTGTTTAAAAAAAAGAATTCTTAACTTGATGTCTAAACATAAGTATTTTCTAGAAAAAAAAGACTAAAAACTATTTTTTTCAGTTTGTTCATTTTTTGCACTTATTTGAAACCCATCTTTTGAAAAAATAAAGTATTTTTTGTTAGTAAAGTGATAAAACTTTTTGAATCGAATCCCACCATAACCTATGAAGGAAATTTAACATGAATTATCACTAACTTAAAAATAGCGAAATAGTATTTTATTTCAAGCTCGAAATAATATTCTTAGTCGTGACACGTCTGAACTAGAACCAAGATAATGTCTTTATTTATCTTATTAATTTGGTTGAATAAAATTTTTTATTTTTTGACAAAAAAATATATGTCCTTATAGAGGAAAATATACCTAATTTTATTGAAACTATTGTATGTATATGGTATTATATATAATCGTATGTCCCCCAAGGTGCCTTCAATTTTTCATTACTATCAATGATTGAAGGATCGGATAAGACAAATCAAAACTCATTACTATCATTGATAACATGAATACATAAAAAAATTTGCTACATAGCAAGAGTAATTGAAGGTTCAAATAGAGCAAATAAAAAATTCATTCGTAACAGTAATATATAAAAGATATAAAAAAATGTGGCTACATAGCAAGAGTAATTAAATATGAAGTAATTGAAAAATAGATTAAATGGCACACTTTTACCAGGTTTGAACCTTTGACCTTCAATTACAATGTCATAGTAGCTGCCATTATGCTAGAGTAGCTTCATCTGTCGGGTTTACTCCAACTATATTTAAACATGCAAATTCTTATCTTCAATTTCTAAGGCATTAATTGACTCATCAGACAACAACATTCGTCCTTTTTTTTAGTCTATTCTTTGTTGACCCATCAAATAAGGCAAAAAACATGAACATGAACTAAAATGGCTTTGGTTGACATCACGTAGAGATACACTAACAACTACTCCTACTTCTACTTCTGATGATTTTACACAATGCATGGTCAGTTAGTGGTTTGATAAATGATGTCATATCTGTATTTATTCTTGATAATATATTGTTTTATACATAATAGTATTTCCATAACAAATTTACTCCCTATATTTTTTTTAATTCTCGCATAATTATTGTTGTATTATTTAGGGGTGTGTATGCTAATATGTGAATTATAATTTTTTATTGGTAAATTTATGAATAGTGTTTAGATACAAATGCAGAGGAATAAGTTTGAAATATATAAGGCATGTAATTTCATTATGTAGTTAACTAAATTACCATAATTCGAATGAGTTCAATTGCAATACATTAATAAATCAACTACAATGAAAATTGGTCAGTTACGTTCCCATCTAAAATTTAAATATTTAACAAAAAACTCCTACAAGGAAAAAAAATCAATTAAATTCAGTACTTATTTAAAATAAACTCATATATTCAGTATTAAGAATAATGTACTTATATATCAATATTAAGAATTATATACTAATATATTTAGTTTAATTGTTCAATGTAATGGGCCCACAAAAAGATAGATATGCTAATTTAAATTATTATATTTTTAGAGGGAAATTTATTGGAGGGAAACTTATTAGAAGAAAAATAATAGTGATTGGAGCCAAAAGTGAACAGGGACTTTATGAACTTTTCATCGAGTATGATGATTGTATGTCCACATAGATATGGTCAAATAGCAGTATCCCAAGAAAATCGCCGCATATATGAGCCATGGTGCTGCTTTTGATAAACACAAGATGATGACAAAATTAACAAATGTCACTTTGGTAAGGATCACTTGATCTATCGTTCGAATTTATAGAAAAAAGTGTGTGAAGCAATGAAAATAGTTATGTTTACAAATTTCTGGTGTTAAATTATTCTGAGTGGTCTTCTTATCTTCAAATGGAAACATCTGAATTGATAAAAATACATCCCCACTCTTGATGCCTAGGAATTGGCAGTCCAATATGCCTTTCGTCAGAAATTTCAAACATTGGTAGTAGAAAATGATCAAAGAATAGAGAATTGGTATATAACCGATAAAGGATGTAGAAAAATCTAATGGAATAGAAGAATTTGATCCTTGAGTGATGTGGTGGAATGAATGAGATCTCTACATCCTTAATAAAAAATATAAAACTTTAATTTTGATTTTTTTGATTTTCTTTTAGAATGAAATATTTTTTACTTTAATAAATTATATGCGACATGAATTTAAGTTAGCCGGATAAGAACAATAGCTGCCGAACACCAAATAATCGGAAGAGAGGAATAAAAGTATTTGTAACACCGAACACGTAAAAATGTGCACTTGTTTTTAGCTCGAGGCATCTAAGCAGGAACCAAACGTTATCACTTTTAGTTTTAGGTCATCGCTATCATTTGGTGGAATCTTTTGTTTCAGTGATCAATATTGCTGCAGTTCACATGTCAAATTTCCAATCATTTGTTATCACCTAAATATAACTTCGAAATCCCAAAATTCTGTGACCACTAAATTATTCTTTAACATATCAAATTCAGAAACTTAAAGTAGTCAATTCAGTCTTTGGCATTTTCCTGCCAGAAGGAATGAAAATGATGTTGTGGGTCCTTGCAGCAGCCACTTTTTGAGACTCAAAATTACCCAAGTCGTTTTGTTTTGTTTTTTCTTTTTTTTTCGTGTACCGAAATATAAATTTTTTTTTGGTCTGAAAGAAAGTACTATATTATACTAAAAAAAGCATGCAAGGACACTGCGGGGAGTTACTGTGGTAATAGGTGTATTGCATAAAAATCGGCTTACTATGAGTCGCCTCGGTAACATGATCTGATGGCGACCGAGCATGTGATGACAAGATGTAAACCGAAGTAAGTAAGTGTGGCGCCGAGGTCGTCACCGAGGGCGGGCCGTATACTGCGCTTCGGTGATCCTCGCTCCAACCGAATGGAAGAGTCACACCGCCGAAGTAACATATTTACACCTCGGTAGGATACCTCGGCTGTAACGGCTCAGCAGCCCACTACTTCAGCCCATTAATTCCATCAGTAAATGCTCCAAACGTGGGTTTGGCCACGACAAATCATGGAGAACGTGGAGCAGGCTCTTAAATCTGTAAATAGCACTTCATTTCACATTGTATTCATTCAGAAATATATACAGAAACTCTGGCGAAATTTGTACTCATTGCAATATATTGAAATAACGTTACTTTCTCGCGTTTACGCTTATTTCTAGCATTTTTTTGACTTTGATACGAAGATTTGCTTGTATTCCTTACCCAAATTCGATTTGTAATCCTAAACTGATTTAGGCCCATACAAAGTGGCGCCGTCTGTGGGAATTCAGGCAGAACGCTTTATTCCAAAATTAAACGTTCTTTTACGTTGAAGCCCATAATCTTTCGACGAAGATATGACCGATAACAGCAGAAATCCAATTGATCGCCAGTTAACTCCCGATGGACAGACTGGTATTCAATCGGATCCCACTTCTTCATCTCCAATGACGACCGAAGCCTTTCAAGCTTTTATTGTTGCTTCGTTAAGAGCTCTTCCAGAGCGACAGGATGAACAAGTTAACATCAACGCCGAATTCTGCGCCTCGTTAGAGGCGAGGAACAGCTCGGCACCGAACGACACTCAGCCTGCGGCTCCGCATGCAGGCATCCCGCTCTTCGTTCCTACGGGCGCGATAATATGGGGACCTCAAAATGGGGCCACGTCTGGGGGTTCGGGAATATACCGAGCACAACACCACATTTCGGGACGCTTCCTACCATGGCAGAAACAACATCTTCGGTTGATGTTGAGAGGCTGACTAGAGAAATTGAAGCTCGAGTTGAGGCTCGCGTCGAAGCGCGCGCGGAAAAGCACCTCGAAAGCGTTCCCGGGGTGGCTAAGATCGAAGATGAGCTTGACATCAACCAATATAGGGAGTTTCCATTCAAGCCCGAAGCAGCGCCAGCCCCAACTCCCAAAAATTTCAAGCTCCTCTTCCTAAAGAAGTATGATGGGACCACCGACCCCAAAGAACATATAACTGAGTTCATGGCGATGGTAAAGAGCAATGACTTAACGGCAATAGAGCTCGAGTCAATGTTCTTGAAAAAGTTTGGCGAGTCCTTGGAGAAAGGAGCGCTGCGTTGGTACATGCGCTTACCGGCGGGATCAATTTCCACCTTCAAAGAAATGGTTAACGCCTTCGTCAAGGCCCACACCGGAGCACTAAAAATTCTCCAAAGGAAGGAGGATATATGCGAGGTCAAGCAACGGTCCGGTGAACCACTTAAGGACTTCCTTGAGCGCTTTCATGTTGAGCGCATGGAGCTACCTCAAATGGATGATATTCTAGCCATTATGGTGTTTGAAAAGGGTATCAATGTTCGCAACTCCGACGCTGCTGCTGAACTGCGAAAAGAGCGTCAGCAGTATCAAACTCTGAAGTAGGAAGATTTACACAAACGAGCTTACTCCAAGATAAGGCTGGAGGAAGCCGAGTTTAAAGACAATAGGGTGTTACAACCCATTATTCTTGTGGTGAGTTGTGGTGAGCTTATGAGTGATTGAGCAAAGGCTCCAACTTTTTCTTTAGTTACATTAATAAAATATTTTTTTTGGGTATTTGAGTTCCTACGAGGCAGCCTGTCAGTCAAAGGCTGGGAAATTCCTTTGGAAACTCGTTTGTGAGCCCACATGTAAGCCAACGGCTCGGAGGAAAGGTTCACCCTAACTCGAACCAAAGAAATTCCTCAAGCCCGGCTTCGGTCTCAAAGAATAAAGAATTACCTCGGATCCCTGAATACAACTTTAATATATCGACCTCGAAGCTGGTCAGCGTAGTCAAGGGAACAGCCGGGGTAAGAATACCCAAAGGCGTGAAAACTCCAGCAGGCAAAAGAGATCAGAGTTTGCACTGTGAGTTCCATGTGGATTATGGCCACCGAACCGAGGACTGCAAGGCATTGCGCCTCGAGATGGCACATTTGCTGAAGAAGGGTGTGTTGGCCGAATTCCTTACCGAAAAGGGAAAAGAAAACTACACAAAAAACTGAGGTGATGGACAGCCAACTCGGGCTCCACCCCTTTAGAGAGTTGTAAATGTTATCACCGGGGGGTCAGAAGTGAACGGGGTGAATTTCGCAGCTGCAAAGAAGTTCGCCAAGCAGTCGATTACAATGGAAAAGAGAACTCGAGTGGGAGGCTCGGGTAAAGAAATTGTATTTGATGATGACGATTATGATGGGATGATGTTCCCTCATCACGATGCCTTGGTCTTCATGTTGAGAATCAATGACTCGGATATCAAACGAGTCCTGATTGACCCCGGTAGCTCGGTCAACATAATCAGCTACGGGGCCATTAAGAAGATGTGGCTTAAAGGGGAAGTGGTGCAATGCAAACCCGAAGGAGTTGCTAAGCACAAACGCGGAAGATAAACAAGGAAGATAAAAGATAGAAGCAAGACAAAACTTGCTTCTTTCGAAAGAACAGTGAGGAACCTGTCTCAAAGCTCGATCGAAAGGGGCACAAGAATCACCCTAACTATGCAACAATCCTCAAGAGAACATTGCCTCTTGCAAACTGAATGATCAAAGAGGAATGTTCAATCGGATTAACCGAAAGCCACAAGTCCATAAAAGCCCTCACAGGGTTTGCTCACGACGGAGACATAAGAAGGTGCTCGGCACTTTCATTAATTCATCAATGTTCAAAAACTAGCTCCCTACAATGAAAGGAAACAAGGTTTATATAGGAAATACTAAGGGTAAACTAGTAAAAGGGTCACAAGCGACCAATAGAAATAAGCCACGCAGGGCTGAGTTAAATTGTGTTCGGCAGAATTTGACTTCGATAAGCCTTGGCTTCGGTTCTCGATTGTCTGCTCGAACACACTCATTGTCTTTGGACGCTCAATTGTCTTCGAGTCCATTGTCCTCGTTCACTTTGCCTTCGGGCTCAAATCTGAAGATAATGCCTTCGGTTCTTGAGCCCGGCCACTCACCTTCGGAGCAATTATTTTCCTTCAGCCAGGCTAAGTGAACGTGCACATCGTGCAGCAGCTTGGCTTGGCTTCTTGTCAGCGGTCTCCTCGGTGGATCGAACACTTGATCAGCACGTGTTCGGGCTGCATCATCCTCCCTTTCTTGAGAAGATTTCGTCCTCGAAATCAAGCCCTCCTCATCCTCCGAAGTTGGACCTACAACACAAGGAACTAAGTCAGCAACATTAAAGGTGTTGGACACGTTATACTCACCAGGGAGGTCGATCACATAAGCATTGTTGTTGATCTTGGTCAATACTTGAAATGGACCATCCCCTCGAGGAGCCAACTTTCCTTTCCTTTGGTTCGGGAAGCGTTCCTTTCGGAAGTGAACCCAAACCCAATCTCCCTTCTTTAATTCCAGCTTTTTACGCCCCTTGTTTTTCTTTAAGGCAACCTTTGCATAGGCCTCCTCGAGGTTCTTCTTCACCTTTGCATGCAATTCGATCAAGGCAGCTGCTCGTCGAGTACCTTCAAAATCAAGAACAGAATCTCAAGGCAATGGGGTTAAATCAAGTGGAATCAAAGGATTTAAGCCATACACACATTCAAACGGGGTCATGTTGATCATTCTGTGCACCGTTCGATTGTATGCAAACTCCATCATGGGCAAACGATCAGCCCAGTTTCCAACCTTCCCTTTGGTCATTGCTCGAAGCAAAGATCCCAAGGTTCGGTTAACTACCTCGGTCTGTCCATCAGTCTGAGGATGGTGAGACGTCGAGAATAGTAGCTTGGTGCCGAGGGCACCCCACAAACACTTCCAAAAATGACTCAAGAATTTTGAGTCTCGATCACTCACAATAGTGCGAGGTACACCATGCAATTTTAACACATTAGAAATAAACAATGTAGCTACATGCTGGGCATCATCACACTTTTTGCAAGGAATAAAGTGAGCCATTTTTGAAAAACGGTCAACCACAACGAAGATGCTATCATGCCCTCCCCCCGATCTCGGTAACCCCAAGACAAAGTCCATGGATATATCAACCCAAGGTCGATCAGGCACAGGTAACGGGGTGTACAAACCATGAGGGTTGGACTTCGATTTTGCTTTCTTGCAAACGAGACAAGCGTTGCAAAGCTTTTCCACATCTCGTCGCATTTTGGGCCAATGGAACTGCTCGGTCAAGATACCAAGAGTTTTGTCGACACCGAAGTGTCCCATCAGTCCACCGGAGTGAGCCTCTCGAACCAAGAGCTCTCTCCACGATGACACTGGCACACAAACCCTCCCATTCTTGAAGAGGTAGCCATCATGCCATTGATATTTCTCAACCCTCCAGCCACTCAAGATTGCGTCACGAACGCATTTCAGCTTGGGATCGTCTTCGTACATCGACTTGATGCTTTCGAATCCCATGAGCCTAGAGGAAAGAGTGGTCGCTAAGGCAAATTTCCTTGACAGCGCATCGGCCACAACATTGTCTTTACCCTTTTTGTAATGAATTACATAGGGAAAGCTCTCAATAAATTCAACCCACTTGGCATGTCTTCGATTCAATTTCTCCTGACCTCGGAGATGTTTCAAAGACTCATGATCACTCTTGATCACAAACTCTCGAGGCCACAAATAATGCTGCCAATGGGCGAGTGCTCGAACGAGGGCATACAATTCTTTGTCATACGTAGAGTAATTCAAAGTTGCACCCTTAAGCCTTTCGCTAAAGTAAGCGATCGGCTTCGATTCTTGCATCAGCACTCCTCTGATCCCAACTCTGGACGCATCACACTCGACTTCGAATGCTTTGCCGAAGTCAGGGAGTTGCAACAACGGGGCAGAGCAAAGCCTCCGTTTCAACTCTTGGAAAGCCCTCTCTTGGGACTCTCCCCACACAAATGGATGGTCTTTCTTCACCAGGTCGGTTAAAGGAGCTGCCACGGTGCTAAAGTCACGAACAAACCTTCGGTAAAAGCTAGCTAAGCCATGGAAGCTACGAACTTGTGTTACCGAGGTTGGAGTTGGTCAATCTTTGATGGCTTCGACTTTTGATTCGTCGACTTCGACACCATTAGCACTGACAACAAATCCAAGAAAGACTACACGATCGACTCCGAAGGCGCATTTCTTGAAGTTGGCATACAACTTCTCTTCTCGAAGCTTTTCAAGCACTTGCCTTAGGTGGTCGACATGTTCATCCACGGTTCTGCTATAAATAAGTATGTCATCGAAATAAACGACAACGAACTTGTTTATGAACGGTTTGAGCACATGGTTCATCAATCGCATGAATGTGCTCGGTGCATTGGATAAGCCAAAAGGCATTACCAACCATTCATATAGACCGAATTTGGTCTTGAACGCGGTCTTCCACTCGTCTCCGGGTTTCATTCGGATCTGGTGGTAACCGGACCTGAGGTCTATCTTCGAAAACCATGAAGAACCACTTAACTCATCTAGAATGTCATCTAATCGAGGGATAGGATGACGATACTTTACCGTTATTTTGTTGACTGCTCGACAGTCAACACACATTCGCCATGTTCCATCCTTCTTCGGGACAAGGATAACAGGAACGGCGCAAGGACTCAAGCTCTCACGAACGAGGCCCTTGTTCAGCAATTCATCAACCTGTCGTTGGAGCTCTTTGGTGTCTTCGGGATTACACCGGTATGCAGGTTTGTTGGGGATTTGTGACCCCGGTACGAAGTCAATTTGGTGCTCGATTCCTCTTAACGGAGGTAATCCACCTGGCATTTCCTCGGGAAACATGTCCTCGAAGTCCTGCAAAACTTTACGAACAAACAAAGGCAAAGGGTTATCGTTAGAAAAATCATCATTAGAGTTTAGAAATATACCCTTGTGCACGAGGCAAATCATCATCTGACCGTTGTCGTTGCCTCGTAGTAACTCACCCGGTTGCATGATTGCACATATTCCTTTTACTTTGGGCAGAGTGTTTGTCTCTTCGGGCCCCAATTTTGCTCCCATCGGAAGCTTAGCTTTGGCCGCTTCTTTCAATTCTTTCATCCGTTTATAGTCCTCGGTGACTTGTTTTGGGGACAGAGGTTTGAGTACGAAACTCTCCCCATCGAGCTTCACAGTGTAAGTGTTGGATCTGCCATTGTGAACAGCTGTCCGGTCATATTGCCATGGTCGACCCAATAGCAAATGACAAGCTTGCATCGGAACCACATCGAATATCATTTCATCTTGATACTCTCCGATTTTGAACTTGATCCACACTTGTTTGACAACTCTCAATTCTCCACACTCATTCAGCCATTGTAATTTGTAAGGGTGGGGATGCTTCATCATAGGTAATCCCATTTGTGAAACCAAAGTTTGGCTTACTACATTGGCACAACTACCGGAATCAATGATCATCGAACACACCTTTCCCCTCACTCGACATCGGGCATGAAAGAGGTTTTCTCTTTGGTTGTCCTCTTCTTCAAGAGTCATGCAGCTCAAATTCCTTCGAACCACAAGAAACATTTCCGGATGATCAGCTTCGGTAGCCTCACGATCATCATCACCTTCAGCCCGGTCAGTCTCCTCGATAAATTCCTCCTCGGTGTCACTCGCTTGCTCATGGACGGTTCCATCTTCGAGCAGAAGCATAACTTTGCGAGTTGGACACTCTTTTGCCATGTGACCATAACCTTTGCACTTGTGACACTGAATATTTGAAGCACTAGGAGAGTTAAGTTGAACTTTACCTCCCACTTCTCTCGACTGGTTAACGGTCACATTTCTTTCGAAGGGTTTCTTCGAATCTCGAACAGTGTTAGCACTAGTTTGGTTTGGACTCTTCCAATATTTTCCTCGGTTCAAGGGAGTAGAAGTAGTGACTCCTCGATACCGGTTTGCCTTATCGTCCTTCACCAATTTTTCAGCTTCGGTGGCAGCATCGAACAGATCTTCCAACGTATGATACACGTGGAGCCTCAACTGAGATGACACATCCCTAGCCAAGCCATTTTTGAATCTGATAATGGCTTGCTCTTCATCCTCTACCAGATCAAGATTCAATCGAACCTTTTCGAACTCATCATGGTACTCTTGGACAGACTTGGACCCTTGCTTTAGCTCGTAGAGCTTTTGCATTTGAGTTTGCCTGTACTTAGCACTCAAATACTTAGCATCCATTGCTCTCTTCAATTGTGGCCAAGTAGTGACTTCGGGATAGTCATTCCTTCGTCTATGCCTCTTGTCAGATTCCCACCATGTAGATGCATAAGCTTCGAACAAAGCAATGGCATGGGCTGCTTTTCTCTCACCGGTCATCTCATTGGTTTCAAAGATGTGCTCCATTTTAAGCTTCCATTCATGATACTCATCGGGATCACTAGTTCCTTTAAAGGGTGGAATAGTGATCTTGACACTGTTCAAATTTGAGTCTCGAACACCACGAGCCTGTTCGGGATACTCATCATCACGATCATCAGCCTCACGCTCAATATCTCTTTCAACATTTGCACCATGGCCTCGACCTCGGAAATTTCCACGACCTCGGTGAGCCTCCTTTGTTGAGCGAATGGCGGCTCGTTCTTATATTCGTCCTCGGGAAATTCCTCTTCGATAACCTCTTCGACAACGGCTCCAAGATCTCTTCGGGCCCTTGGAAGTGGTATCCTTTCTCCTCGGGGAATGCCCAAGTTTTGTTGCGCTTGGGGATTGCCCAAGTTAAGCTCTCTTCGAATGGCTTCACTTGTCAACTGATGTTGTCTTACAAGCTCAGCATACAGTTCAGGCTTCATCGGAGTGGGTTGGCTCGTTCCAGCACCGGATCCATTCATGGCCACGGACGCGCTTCCCTGCTCGAGGAGAGTTACTTGAGCAGTCACTCCTCTTATTTCGGCACTGACGCCTTGTATCGCAGCCATGAGATCGGCTAACGACACTTCGGGCTTCTCAATGCTTTTGCCATCGTTCCCAGCCATGGTACCTGCACAAGTCAAAGATCAAACAAATGTTAAGAGTTATAAATCTCCTCACACTCTCCCTCACCTTTGATGGGTGGCACTCGGGTCCACTCAATTTATGGATTCGGTTTTGGTCACTCCAGGACTTGTTAACAGTGGCTCGTCTGATTGATCGGTCCTCTAAGATCCTTCAAGTTCGACAATAGTCACTGTCTCTTCGGGAAGAGTGAAGTGATGTTCGACTCGATGGAACGGACGCTTTTAACTGAGCTCGGGGAGTCAAAAGAAATTTCTACGAGAGTTTGGACTTCGGTCAACCCTTCGCACGAGTTCCTATTAGCTCAAACGAGTTAGTACGACCTCGAGTAGGACAATTACTCAAAAAGATCCACTAACTAGAAATTTGACACGAAAGAAAGTGAGAACCTAGGAGAATCTACCCTTTGATTCCCTTTTGGAATTTGTGGAATCTTTTTCAATCACACCAACTCTTGTCCGTACAAGAGTGGTCCCTCCTTGGTACGGATAGGGTTTTACCTTATCCACTTTCCTTTTTCTCAGCCGACAAATTTTCACCTGGGGGTTTTGATGCTTAAAATTTTACCCCTTCTTCTTCAATGGAACAGTGACCTTTGCTCCGGCGTACGGACAAATCAACTTCGGTTCACTGATCACAAATTTCAACAGATCTGGGTTGCTCTTTCAACTTCGGTTTCAACAGCATCGGAGGAATTCAGTTCAAGTTCTTCGAGCTAAGAACCAGCTCGTTCGAGTCGTACACTGTTACGATTTTATAACAATTTTCCGGTGTACGGACTACGATTTAAACTTAGAACTTCGAGTTTTTAAGCAACAAACAAACCCAAATCACTCAAGAACCACCAGTCTTCATCGGTTTCAACCAAACACAATGGGGTTCAAGTTCCAGCCACCATTAGAGTTCAAAACAGTCCAAAATTTCACCAAGAAACCCTAGTCACGAAATCAGTACGTCGGGTACTTGTTGGAATCAGGAAACAATGGTGAACAAGAATCAATGGTTGTTTTTCCCAAACAACCAACAATCAAACACAATTTTTGAATTTTCCTTTTAACACATTTTTTTTTTTTGTAAAAAAAATGACAACACCAACAGTGACAAAACCAAATCAAGAACACGAAATGGAAAACAAAGACACAACGCACGAAGATAAAGATAACTTTGAACAGGATTTGGGGTTGTAGAAACAAGCCCAAACCGTGCTCTGATACCAAGATGGTGCAATGCAAACCCGAAGGAGTTGCTAAGCACAAACGCGGAAGATAAACAAGGAAGATAAAAGATAGAAGCAAGACAAAACTTGCTTCTTTCGAAAGAACAGTGAGGAACCTGTCTCAAAGCTCGATCGAAAGGGGCACAAGAATCACCCTAACTATGCAACAATCCTCAAGAGAACATTGCCTCTTGCAAACTGAATGATCAAAGAGGAATGTTCAATCGGATTAACCAAAAGCCACAAGTCCATAAAAGCCCTCACAGGGTTTGCTCACGACGGAGACATAAGAAGGTGCTCGGCACTTTCATTAATTCATCAATGTTCAAAAACTAGCTCCCTACAATGAAAGGAAACAAGGTTTATATAGGAAATACTAAGGGTAAACTAGTACAAGGGTCACAGGCGACCAATAGAAATAAGCCACGCAGGGCTGAGTTAAATTGTGTTCGGCAGAATTTGACTTCGATAAGCCTTGGCTTCGGTTCTCGATTGTCTGCTCGAACACACTCATTGTCTTTGGACGCTCAATTGTCTTCGAGCCCATTGTCCTCGTTCACTTTGCCTTCGGGCTCAAATCTGAAGATAATGCCTTCGGTTCTTGAGCCCGGCCACTCACCTTCGGAGCAATTGTTTTCCTTCGGCCAGGCTAAGTGAACGTGCACATCGTGCAGCAGCTTGGCTTGGCTTCTTGTCAGCGGTCTCCTCGGTGGATCGAACACTTGATCAGCACGTGTTCGGGCTGCATCAGGAAGTCATTCCCAAGGCAACAGTGTTGACTGGCTTCAACAACTCCACGGAGAAACATTGGGTGAAATCACACTTAAGACATTTGCTGAAGGAGTTAGCAAGGAGACACTATTTCAAGTGTTGCCCGAGGACATGGCATACAATGTGATCCTCGGCAGACCATAGATCCATTCCATGGAGACCGTCCCATCCACTCTTCATCAAGTGATCAAGTTCCCTATGCCTTGGGGGGTTCGATCAATAAAGGGAGAGCAACGAGTAGCAAGAGAATGCTATTCGGTTGCGTTGAAAATTGGAGTCGCCCCGACTGGGCCAAAACAATAGCAACTAATGCAACTGGGGTCAAGCGAGGAAGACCTCCGAGGAGAAATTGAAAAGATCCCGGTGTGCATTCAAGAGCCTCGGAAACAAAAAGCCGGGGACTCAACTATTAAGGAGTTGGAATCTTTCACTTTATTGAAAGATTTTCCTGAAAGAAAGGTATTTGTCGGCTCTGAGTTGGACCTAGAGTCGAAGAAAGCAATCATCGAAGTCTTAAATTCCAACAACGATTGCTTCGCTTGGTCCCATTCGGACATGATTGGTATTGATCTAGAGATCATGACCCACAAGCTAAATATAGACCCAAATTTCACCCCGGTGAAGCAGAAGAAAAGACCTCACGCCGGGGTTAAAAAGAAAGCAATCGAAGATGAAACCACGAAGCTGCAAGAGAATGGTTTCATAAGGGAAGTGAAGTATCCCGAATGGCTGGCTAATGTGGTTGTCGTGCCTAAGAAAAATGGCAAATAGAGGATGTGCATAGACTACACTGATCTAACAAGGCTTGCCCCAAGGACTCCTACCCATTGCCACAAATAGACAGGTTAATAGACTCCACGGCTGGACACAAACTATTAACCTTCTTGGATGCTTATTCGGGCTACAACCAAATCCTCATGGATCCAAAAGACGAAGAGAAAACCCCGTTCATCACTGACCGAGGTACTTTTTACTATAAAGTGATGCCCTTCAATTTGAAAAATGCTAGGGCGACATACCAGAGACTAGTGTGTTGCACGTTCAAGGAGTATATTGGAAAATCTATGGAAGTCTACATAGATGATATGCTTATCAATTCAATTCGAATGGAGGATCATCTGAATCATTTGAGGGAAGCTTTTGCTGTTCTGAGGCAATATGGCATGAAATTAAACCCTGAGAAGTGTGCCTTCGACGTATGTTCAGGCAAATTCTTGGGATTCATCGTCTCAGAACGAGGAATCGAAGCCAACCTAGATAAGATCAAGGCTATACAAAGAGATCTTCGAGGAGTTGACCGGGGTTAAGGAAGTTCAGCGCTTAACTGGTCGGATCACTGCCTTGAGTCGATTCATCTCAAGGTCCTCGGAGTGATGCCACAAATTCTTCTTTATCTTAAGGAAGAATAATCATTTCGAATGGATATCGGAGTGTAAAGAAGCGCCGAGGGAATTGAAACGCTATCTGGCTAACGCGTCGTTGCTCGCCAAGCCAAAAGATGGTGAAACATTGCTGGTCTACTTGGCAGTATCCGAGGTGTCAGTCAGCGCTGTGCTAGTTCGGGAAGAAGATGGCAAGCAACAGCCCATCTATTATGTGAGCAAGACACTCCTCAACACTGAGACCAGGTATCCTCACTTGGAAAAATTAGCGCTTGCTTTAATTGTTACTACTCGGAAACTACAACCTTATTTCCAATGTCACCGAATAGCGATAGTTTCAACTTTCCCCTTGAGAAGTATATTGTATAAACCTAGTTATCGGGGAGGTTATCAAAATGGGCAGTGGAATTAAGCGAGTACGACATCACTTATCAACCTCGAACAGCCATCAATTCCTAAGTCTTGGCTGACTTCGTGACTGATTTTAGTGTTGGGATCCTACCCGAAGCCGAAAAGGAGAACTCAATGTCAAAAAGAACAGCTTCGGGACTATGTATACTTCACACTGATGGGGCGACTAATTCCAAGGGTTCGGGATTCGGCATAGTGCTGAAAGCGCCCACCGGGGAGAAAATCAGGCACTCTGTTCGGTTCAAAAGGGTGACCAATAATGAGGCCGAATACGAAGAAGCTTTAGCGGGCTTGGAGTTAGCTAAAGAAATGGGGGTTGAAATAATTGAGTTGAGATGTGACTCACAGCTGGTGGTAAATCAAGTGCTTGGTGAATACACGGCTCGGGAGCCCAAAATGCAGATATTCTTGGACCGAGCACAAAGGATTTTTGCCCAATTCCAAGAATGAAAAATTAAACAAGTGCCTCAAGAGGAAAACACCGAAGCCGATGCTTTGGCAAACTTGGGTTCGGGAGTCGATGAAGTTCACTCGGGGACTGATTTAGTGGTCCGGTTGCTTTCTGCGCAAATGAGAGAGATGAAATTGAAAGTCAACTCGGTGGACCACAAATGGGATTGGCGGGGTAAGTTTATCTCTTACTTCGACTCGGGGACTGTCCCCCAAGATATGAAAGAAGCTAAAAAGTTAAGGACCCAAGCGGCTTAATGATCGAGGGTAACTTGTATAGAAGGTTGTATTGCGGCCCGATGGCCAAATGTTTGGGTCCGGATGAAGCTAGATTTGTGATGGCTGAAATACACGAAGGCGAGTGTGGCAATCACTCAGGGGAAAAGTCTTTGGTGCGCAAAATACTTAGAGCTAGGTACTATTGGCCCACTATCAGCGCATATGCAAAGGCCTTCGTGCAAAAATGTGTTAAGTGTCAACGCCGTGCAAAAATGTGATAAGTGTCAACGCCATGCACGAATGATTCATCAACAAGCCGAACCCTTACATTCGTTCGTGTCGCCATGGCCTTTTATGAAATGGGGGATGGATGTTGTTGGTCCCTTGCCGAAGGGAAAAAGTGGTGTTCGGTTTATTCTGGTTTTAACTGATTACTTCACAAAATGGGTAGAGGCAGGAGCTCTCATCGAGGTCAAACAGAAAGAAGTAATCGATTTTATTAGGAAGAACATCATCTACAGGTTCGGTGTCCCGAGGAAGATCGCTTGCGACTATGGTAAACAATTCATGGGAGCAGCCATCACTGATTTCTTCAAGCAATGGGGAATCAAAAGAATCGCTTCGATCCCCTATCATCCAAGTGCCAATGGCCAAGCCGAATATTCAAATAGGGTGATAATTGAAAATCTCAAGAAAAGGCTCGATGAGAAGAAAGGTCCTTGGCCCGAGGAGTTGCCAGGTGTGGTGTGGGCCATTCGGACAACGGAAAAGAATAGCACCGGTGAGACCCCTTTTTCACTTACTTACGGTATGGATTCCCTTATCCCTGTGGAAGTGGGCAAACCAAGTCTTCGGTATGCTCACACCACCGAGGATACGAATCAGCAAGCCATGCGCATAGAGTTGGACTTGCTCGAGGGGAAGAGAGAGTTGGCTTTGGTTCAGCTAGTTGCACAAAAGAGGCAGATCGAGGCATATCTCAATAGGAAGGCCAAGCTTAGGAATTTTAAAGTTGGCGATTATGTGTTGAAGGCTACGAACCAATCAACGAAGGAGAAGATTGGAGGAAAAACTCGTTGCAAACTTAGAAGGTCCTTATAAAGTCAGAGCAATTGTTGGGAAAGAATCTTATCAAATTGAAGATCTGGAAGGCATGCCCGAACCCTTAAATTGGAATATCTCTAATTTGAAGCGGTACTACTTCTGAAATCGAGGTAAGCATTCCTTGATTACTTAAAGTTTACATTCAGCCTCGAGCCGAAAAACGCTCGTAGGGCCTCGATCGAAATATACTAACTTGCTCCTCGTTTCATTTTGCTTGACCTTTTCAGGAAGCGGATAAAATGATTTCCAGTGCTCGGATCTTCATCAAGATTCACACCCGAACACTGGGGGGAGTAAGAGGCGGGTTGCAACCGAGGTCGACACTGAGCTTCTCAACCGAAGCCTAACTATTCGACAATCGGGGACTGACACCCAAGGAATAGATTAGTACATTATAATTACGCCCGATAGTGGCATGTTGTCAATTTGTTTTTACGCCCAAGGTCCACTTCGACTTGGCTTTATGTAAAAGCCGATTATAGCTCGTTGATATTATCAATGAAATAAACTTGATTGCATATCTCTTTGTTTCTATAATCTTGCACTCCGAAGTTGCATTTTAAATGCATCGACTCGAGAACGAGACGTCGTTCTAAGTTTGCATCTGTTTTATTTAATTAACTCTTGCAAGCAAGTTATCTATTTTAAGTGTTCGGTTCATACAAAAACAAAAATTTAAAACAAGTAATACAAAGTCAATTCATTAACGCACCCGAAGGCTGCAAATTCTATACATAAAAAACCCCGAAGGCTAACACAAAACAAAGAAAAAAAGGAGAAAGGAGGAATCTAGGCCTCGGGGTCATCATCTCCCTCTTCGGAAGCCCCCTCGGCATCCTCTTCATCATCATCCTCTCCTTCATCCTCGCTCGAAGCTTCACTTGATGGAAGATCATCGATAATAGCTTGAGCCTGGGCTGCCTTTTCTTCGGCTTTGGCAATTTCTTCATCCAAATTGAGCTCACCAGTACGACACTGCTTAAGCAGCTTCAGACGAGATTTGATAACAGCCTATCGTTTATCCAACTCCTCCCTCTTGGTCTTGATCTTGACCTTGGCTTTGCGATCAGCAATTTCCTCTCGAAGAACTTCGACCTCGGCCTCACGAGCTGGAAGTTTTGAGTTCTCACCCTCCAACCTCTAAATATGGAGCACATGATTCCTCAGTTGCTCATGGTGCTTCTTGGCCATTTCTTCAAACTTGCCCCTAGCTTGAGTCATCTCGGCATCAAGTCTTACAACCTCAGCTTCTAGCCTCGTGCGCTCAACTTAGAAGCCATTACCGAGGACTTGAATCTTTGCCTCGGAGGCGGCCTCAGCTTCGCGCAAGTCGAACTGAGACTTGGACAATTTAGCCTTCAACTCCGCAATTTGTGCGTTGAAGCTGTCTTTTTGCCTGTCCCAAGCACGAGCAACACGTTGAATCTCCCCGCTCCTTGTGGCCTCAAGTTCAACAGCCCTCAAGGATAGAACGAAGCTCTGAATGAAAATTATCAAAGAGTCAGTAGGAACGAATATTTGAAGAAAGGAATGAAACTGAGGATATCAAGACTTACTCTAAGCGCATTAGCAGCAAGGGTGTTAGCCAACTGAGCTGGGGAAAACGGTTGCACAACTATGTCCTCTGAAGAACCGAGCAAAGGCATAAGGCTCAGTATGTCGCTTCGAGTGCTAGATAACAAATTTGAAGAGGTCGGCACCTCGAGCTTCCGCAATGAACCCACCAAGGAAGAGATCCTCACTGGCTCGGATTGCGCCCTAACCGCGCCGATATCAGCCCCCTTTTTAGTGGCAGCAGTCCCAGTTTGCCCAACTTTGGCCTTGCCTTTGGCCTTGGCGACTGCCACCTCGGAGTCGTGCTCCTGATCTTCAAGGTCCACAACCTCGACTTCTCTCCGAGCCTCTAAGCCCTCGACAGCTTCGTCATCGGGCTCGTCTATCAGCCTTCAGCGCGATTCCGCCACCACTTCGGGATGAGGAGAAGTCACCACCTCGGTGCGAGGATTTACAGAGTGAGAGGGTTTTTTGGAAACCCCCCTCTTCCTTTTCACACCTACAAAAGGCAACATCAAAGAATCTTGAGCAAAGAAGTGGAGAGGAGTGAAAGCCAGTGAGTTATCCAAGGGTGAGGCTTACCTTTTGAGGATCCTTGACCCAAGGACCCTTTTGAAATCTTCGAAGGTTGTGAAGCCTTCAACTCCTTCAGGTCACCAGCTAAACCTATCACCGAAGCCAGATCATCATGACTCGGTATCTTCATCGTCTTTTTTCTTCTTCTTCTTCTCCTTCTTCTTCTTTTCTTTCTTTTTATTGATGGCACGGTTTGGAAAACCTAGTACCGAGGAGAAAGAAGTCAATGATAAAGCCAAAAAGTTTTGAATAATAACTTAGGTATGAGATTATTGACAACTTACCATGCCTCTTGCATTGCCAACCGAAGTTGGCAGCCATCTCCATCCATGACCGAACGTGACGTTTACAGGCCCCGGTCACAGCTTTGACCCATTCGGTCTAACCCTCGGGGAGGGGGGGGAGATGATAGCAACCTTGCTAGCTGAAGAGCAAAAAATGGGCTAAGGTTAGCAAACAAGAATGGTTACTGAAGAAGAAGTTAAGAACGAAGGAGCACTTACATGTGCTATTCCACCTCTCTGGGAAATTAGGTTCGGTGGATAAGACACTGGTCTCCAAAAGAATGTAGCGATCACACCAGCCTCGATCTCTGTGATCCTCACTCTTGTGGATAAGTGCACATCTACCCCGGTTGTTCAAAGCTACTACCCCGGCTTTGTGAAAGTATGGACATTAGAGAGAGAGAAGATGTTGCAGGGTAAAATCCACTCCAGCCTTTGTGCTTAGCCAATCCAGACATTGCACGACCCTCCATACACCAGGGCCTAATTGAGCCAAACACAAGTTGTATGTTCGGCAGAAATCATCGATTACCCTGTGAACGGGGAGGGTGAATGAGATTTGGCGATATTTGCCTACTTTACCTTAATATCTTCTCACATTTCGGTACTTTATGCGCTTATTTATGTGATAATTGTGTTTCTTGTGCTCACTTATCATATTTGTGATTTTAGGAACGGTGCGGATCAATTCGAGACAAGAACAATCAAATTGGAGTTAATGGATACATAAGAAGCTATATTGAAAGCAAGGGTTCAAAGAAATCCCTGAAGAGTTGGAAACTATACTGGGAGCAAGGCTTCAGAGATAGCTTTGGAGTTGGAAGCTATAGTGGAAGCGTGGCTTCCACGAAAGCTTTGAGGCTGACAAAATACAAGTTTTCCCAACTAGATTAGGCTTTGGTTTAACTTATCCTAGCACTTTGTAAACACTATAAATTGTATTTTAATTTCATTTTTAGAGGGGGTCGAATATTTAGAGCAGTTTTAGAGGAGAGCGGGGGAGCCCTAGATGTCTTCTAAATAAGTTCTTTCTCTTATTCTTCTCCTTAATTCTATAGTTTGTTCGTTCTAGGGTTAGAGCAATTACATGAAGGTTGATGTTTGAAAGTTGATTTCTTCCTATTAATTTACCATTACAGATTGTTTATTCTTTCTTGAGCCTAATTGTTTGGTTATTGAGGCCTGATAATTGAACACTATCTACGGTTTACAAGTGGAAATCGACAGAGGGAACTTGTGAATGCAAACAAGAAAGAATATGGCTTGATTGTGAATTTGGGCATCAGGGAATCGATTTGCGGGTAGGATAGACATATACCTATTCGCCTTGCTTAACTAAATACAGCATGCATGTGATTTAATTCCATAGAAATATAGGCGTTAGAGTAGCTTGCATAGACTCGCGAAGAATCGACATGTTTTCACGAATATAATTAACCTGTTAGTTAGCAATCTAGGAAATCAAGAAGTAGAATCAACTGGAAGACTCAACTGAATTGTTCGTAACTCTGACCCTGGGCCGTTCTCTCTTATTGATAACAACCTAGATTTCGCTCTATTACTTGACTTCAGTTACTTGCGTTTAATTATTCCATTTAGTTAGTAGAAATCACAATCATTGGAAAAAGATCCCTGAATAGTTTATAGGAATTGTTTGCTAGAATACAATTATTAACAATAGTCCTCGTGGGAACAATACTCATCTTATCACTTTATTACTTGTCGACCACGTATACTTGCGTGTGCGTTTGGGAGCAACAAGTTTTTGGCGCCGTTGCCGGGGACTAAATAATTGACTGTTTTCTTTATGAACGAGTTATTATTTTCTATTCAGGTTTAATTTTTGTTTAGTTTAGTATCATGTTACTAGTTATCATGACATCTTTGAATAAAAATTGGTCGACTGATGGTTGCTCATATTTTACTGATTCTTCTCTACTTTGTGGAGGACATCACTTTTGGAAAAATTGTCCAAGTCTTTCGACTCTGCGGGACTAGTTATGTGAATTTTCCACAACCTTTGACTGAAATTTTTGCAAATTGTGTGGTGGTCTGTGGAATAGTTGCCCCAAGTGTCATACTTCTTCCCCTATCAATGTGTGTGATGATCCTAATAATGTTTGTGAGTTTGATGGGAGCGATGAAGTGCAGGTTGTCAGCCAAACTCTTAGAAGCTTACGGGGATTTCAAGTGTGACATCACAAATATGACAAGACAGTTTATGGAAGAAAGAGTGAAGCTCAGACAAGAGATTGATCAATTTGGCTTGGCTATTCATGATCTAGAAGCAAATTTGAGTGATATAATTGAGGTGTCTGATGCCCAATTATCAATTATCGTGGATAATAGTTTTGTGATAGAAGAGCTTAAAAGCCGATTTGAGGAGCAAAAAGTGAAGTTTCTACCATTCAACCCAATATTAGTTGAGGATGCCGAAGATGACAAAATTACATTAGAGTCAAGTGAGGAAAAAGAAAATATCATATTTGAGGACTCTAGTGTTTGTGCAAGTGAGGGTGTCAAAAGTAATGCAATTTTAGAATTGAAGCGCATTGGACCTCATTCTAATCATTTTTCAACATTGTGTTTGGATGGTGACATGAAAATTGAGCCACCCGAGCCTATAAAGAAACCAAAGGAGGATGAACAAGGTGCCTATATTTTAAAGTTTGTGATGTTGAGGAGACAAAAAGGCATCCCTCATTTAAAGGCTACGAAGTGTAAAATGCGACATTGGTTACTTGGTCCTTTTATATTTTTGCCACCACCCCAATACCATAGTCGTAAGCTTGGGGTAAAGTTGGGGATTCAATTCATAAGTTCAAGGTGGAGGAAAAAGTGATGAAGTTGTCTTCGTCGTGCCGCGACGTTAAATCAAGCACTTGTTGGGAGGCAACCCAATTTTTTTGTTTTAGTCATTTTTATTTTAAGTAGTATTACGTAGTTTTTCTTGTCAATTTTTGTAGGGCTCGGGAAATTCGGAAAACGGATCATATAATGGAAATAGTGGCAGAACCACTAAGGTGAGGAGTTGCGGAGTTGTGGAAAGGGTGGTCTTAGGGAAAAAAATGCAGCTGCATCAACTATTACTTTGAAATGTACTATGACGACTTGCCAATATGGGGTCTTATTGGAAAAGTTGAGAATAGGGAAGAAACAGAAGATCCAAAAGATTACAAGTACTTTCTGTACAGACACATACATTTTGATATCCATTATAACAAGGATCATGTTATTGAAATCACTGCAAGAATGGATCCTCATTCTGTTTTGGACCTGACAGAAGATAAGGAAGTCGATGCTGAGTTTACATACACTGCAAAATGGAAGGGAACAAATATTCTATTTGAGAATCGGATGGATAAGTTCTTGCAAACATCATCCACTGGTTCTCGATCATAAATTCTTGTGTCACAGTCGTACTGTTTACCGGTTTGCTTGCCATGATTCTTATGCGAGTCCTTAAGAATGATTTTATCAAGTAAGTGGCTTGTATGACTTCTCAGTCTATCACTACTGAGAAGCGACATGTGCAGCGTCAAACATCATAGCAGTTTCAACTGAGAAGCGACCTTTGAAGCGTCGCTTTACATATAGCTCATAGCCAAATTTGCTTCAGACCTGATGCAAGCGACCTCCCAGGTGTCGCTTTTTGTATCGCTTTGAGCTGTCTGCATGAAAACCAATATGAAGCGCCGCGATCAGCATCGCAGCGTGTGAAACAGAAAGAAAAAATGTTGTACAGCGATCCTCAAGCGTCGCTTTGTTCAGCGCTTTTAGGCTACACAGGCGTGATCTCAAAAGCGTCGCAGTCAGCACAGCTAGATCAAATTTTTTGCTTCAGACCTGTGTGGTGCGATCTCGAAAGCGTCGCTTCAGTGATAGCTTTTAAGGTCCAAAAGTGCACAAACACAGCTGAAGCGACGCCCTTTGTATCGCTTGACTGAAACAGAAAGTTCAAAAATACTCAAGGCGATGAGCAGGCGACGCTTTGTTGATTGCTTTCAGGTAAGTCTAAGTTTTTACGGTTCGACCCATTACGACTCGGTTTGACCCGTTGACTTGCAATATTTTTGTACGTAAAACCCATATTCCATTTTCCCTTGTTTAGAATGAAAGAGCAGAAACAACAGAACCTTACAAACAAACAAATGGACTTCTTCTTCTACGAAACAATTCGATCATCCATTGCTTAAAAACTACACTGGTATGTCTCCCTCAATATGTCTTTCTCATATCTCATCTATTATATCATCATCTATAACAGTCTCATCCCCTTCCCGCTTCGACAATAAGTTGTCGTGTATGGTGGATTTTGTAAGCTGTCGGATTTGTTCTGTTGTTTGTGCTGCTATAAACCTTGTTGGGAATTGTTGGTATATGCTTAAAATGAGCTCCCATGGGAATTTGGGAGGGTTCTTCGTATCTAAACATCTATGAAAACTAAGTTTGAAGTTTATGCACATAACTTGTTCGATATAATGCTGCAATGACTAAAAGTTTAAATTTGTGAAGTCTTGAGTAACAAAATGTTTACTAGACATAACATGAACTATGTGATGATCTAAATGTTGAAATTGATGGCTTTTATGTGAAATTCGAATTAATCATTACTTAAAGTAAGCCATGGGCCATTGCTGCGCACACTAGTGCCAATTCCTAGCTTTTGAGAGTTCTTGTTGACCTTCTATTTTCCTTTGCTTGGTTTTAGGTTAGTTTGTTAGCGTTACATATGTTGTAATATGATCAGGGATAAGTGTGGGGTCGTTACGACACCCGTTGATTCTTGTATGCGTAGCTACTTGTCTCACAGGTTTAGGTAATGTTAAGCTCAAGTGTGGTGTGCGCACACACCCAATGCATTAAAATGACGACATGTTGGGGGAAGTCTGAGTACCTCTTGCTCTACGGACACTTGGTGGGTTCGTAATGGAGATGGTTCCACTACTAGCGCCAAAGGCTAGGTCGATTAGCCTTCAAGGAAGTTCTTTTCACTCTTGCACTCTATTTTTGTTCGCACTGAGGACAGCGCTTGATTTTATGTGTGGGGTGGAGGAAGTCCCAAGTTTTGAGGTTATGGATGATTGTACCCTTTAGGAATTTAATTTTCGCAATTTTATTTTTGTCACTTGACGTTATTTGTATTTGTTTCTTGCTTTACTATATATAAATAATGAGAAAAAAATTAGAAAACTAATGAAAAATTCCAAAAAGATTTTATTTTTAGTTTTAGTTAGTGGTACAATCATCGGCCCCGTGGTTTTTCTTATGGCATCGGTTCTTTTCTACGGGTAGACCTTTGAACCGGGTAATTTTTATTTCAGGAGTAGTTTAGTAGTAGTAGTTAGTAGAGTATCTTAGGAAAATCGATAGACTGCTAGGTGTCTTTGGTTTGTTTGATACCGGTAAATTTGGACTTGAGCATTTGCTATTTGTAAATTCCTTTTGGTTTTAAAATTGTGATGCATGCCTAGAAAAATTCGAATGACCCTTTTGAGACTCTTAGGTTCAACTACTTGACTCTTTGTGAACTATTGTGCCTTAGTGCTTAAATTTTCAAAATTGCGTGTTGTTTGCTTGAATCGAGAGTTGAAATGAAACCATCTTGAGTAAACTATATGTCATGTGTGATGTGAGGTATCCTTTCTTATGTTCCGTGCTGCATATTGATGTCTAGAACTTGCCCCGTGTGTGTTCAAAGCGAAATCCTAGGTTTGCTCTAGTTGGGAGATGATACATGCATTTCTTTGATAAACCCTTCTAGCCTTGATTAGCCTACCCTTTAATGTTATCTTTCTGAAGCCTTTTTGAGCCTATTGACCTTTTTGTTGGCACCCATATTTCAAGCCTTACTCCTTTTGTTCTTAGTTATCTTCTTTTTGAACACTTACTCCTTAGAGCACTTTAATTGAAATATTTGATTGTTCGTGAAGTTGTGGTTGGATGATTGTGTGGCTTTTGAGTGTAACCGATGAAAGAAAATAATATGGTGCATTTTGAAAAAAAAAAAAAAAAAGAGAGAATCATTGGCAAGGTTAGGAAAAATATTGAAAAGGAAAAAAAAAGAAATGAAAAAGAGAAAAACAATGAAAACAAAAGAAAGAAAAAAAAACCTCAATCCTTGCTAGTGTTGTGCAGAAGAAAAAATTATTACAAAATGCTTAAGTTTGAAAGGAAACTTTTGGGTAGTTGCTTGGTTGGATTTGAGAAGAATGGTGAAACTAAAAATTCAAAGTGATGTATTAAAGTGCTTAGGGAGGTAGTTACTATTTTATCCATATTTATCATATCCGTCATTTAGCCTACATTACAACCCGTAAAGTCCTAGTTAATCCCGATTGGAGTGAGCTTACATTAGTGGAGTCCTACACTACGGACAAGCTATGGTACGTTGTGTTTGGCACATGAACTTCTTTTTGGAGAGCGAGTGAATTCTTCCTATAATATGTCCCTAATTTATTCTTGAAATATATTCTATGTGTGATATTTGGGACGCTCTCTTGATTACTTTTGGTGAGGGGCACATGGTTTGCACGAGATAGGTGAAGTTATTGACTTCTTGGTTGAGTGAATGGGTGTGATTTTGTGAAAGCTTGGTTTCATTGAGTCAGTTTTTGAGATTGAGATGTCTTGAGTGGGTTGTTCTAGTGTTTTGTAATGTGATGAATTTTTGGCATGATGAGGGTCACATGGTATGTATATGCACTTGTCTAATGGTCGGTATCAACCATAATCATAGGTAGACCTGTTCTATTGAGTGTTGGGATCTAGTTGGGAAATTGGTTTTTGATGATTGCTCGAGGGCGAGCAAAGGTCTAAGTGTGGGGTGGTGATATTTGGCGATATTTGCCTACTTTACCTTAATATCTTCTCACATTTTGGTACTTTATGCGCTCGTTATATGTGATAATTGTGTTTCTTGTGCTCACTTATCATATTTGTGATTTTAGGAATAGTACGGATGAATTCGAGACAAGAACAATTAAATTGGAGTTAATGGATACATTGGAAGCTATATTGAAAGCAAGGCTTCCAAGAAAGCCCTGAAGAGTTGGAAGCTATACTGGGAGCAAGGCTTCAGAGATAGCTTTGGAGTTGGAAGCTATAGTGGAAGCGTGGCTTCCACGAAAGCTTTGAGGCTGACGAAATACAAGTTTTCCCAATTAGATTAGGTTTTGGTTTAACTTATCCTAGCACTTTGTAAACACTATAAATTGTATTTTAATTTCGTTTTTAGAGGGGGTCGAATTTTTAGAGCAGTTTTGGAGGAGAGCGGGGGAGACCTAGATGCCTTCTAAACAAGTTCTTTCTCTCTTTCTCTTATTCTTCTCCTTAATTCTATAGTTTGTTCGTTCTAGGGTTAGAGCAATTACATGAAGGTTAATGTTTGAAACTTGATTTCTTCCTATTAATTTACCATTACAGATTGTTTATTCTTTCTTGAGCCTAATTGTTTGGTTATTGAGGCCTGATAATTGAACACTATCTACAGTTTACAAGTGGAACTCGACAGAGGGAACTTGTGAATGCAAATAAGAAAGAATATGGCTTGATTGTGAACTTGGGCATCAGGGAATCGATTTGCGGGTAGGATAGACATATACCTATTCGCTTTGCTTAGCTAAATACAGAGTTCTTTAATGCATGCATGTGATTTAATTCCATAGAAATATAGGCGTTAGAGTAGCTTGCATAGACTCGTGAAGAAGAATCGACATGTTTTCACGAATATAATTAATCTGTTAGTTAGCAATCTAGGAAATCAAGAAGTAGAATCAACTGGAAGACTCAACTGGATTGTTCGTAACTCTGATCCTAGGCCGTTCTCTCTTATTGATAACAACCTAGAATTTGCTCTATTACTTGACTTCAGTTACTTGCGTTTAATTATTGCATTTAGTTAGTAAAAATCTCAACCATTGGAAAAAGATCCCTGAATAGTTTATAGGAATTGTTTGCTAGAATACAGTTATTAACAATAGTCCTCGTGGGAACGATACTTCTTATCACATTATTACTTGTCGACCACGTATACTTGTGTGTACGTTTGGGAGCAACAGTGAACCCAATAGTAAACGGGTAGGTATATGCAAAAGATAACCCCTCCACATGATGGCAAACTCTGCTAGTGGGGTCGGGGATAATTATCTTCACCTCGGGCTCGAATGCGCAATCCTTCCGAACCCGATGTACGTGAGCTTGAGTAATTCCGGTCGGAGTCGTGTTCACTGGCACATTCCTGTTCAACTCTTCTTGATCGACAGATTGCTTTTGAAGCTTCAGATCTTTTCTATTGTCGAAGTGCAATGGGATGGTTTGATGGGGTTCGAGCTCTTGCTCGAGAGGAATCTTTGGCAATTTTTCTCAGGGCCCGAAGGTCCAACCTCGGCATCGTGCCCACCTTCGGTAGCAGGCAGTTCACCCCCCGTTTCGGCTTCGGCCTCGGCATCGTCCTCGCCCTCGCCCTCGGCATCATCGCCTTCGCCATCGTCATCCCTATGGGTGACTCCTTCAGCATCAGCGCCAAATACCCTCATGGCGTCATCAAAGACGACATCATCCTCCTCCTCTACACTGATATCATTGCTCACTGCAGCTAAGTCGCGCCTGGATCTCTCTTTACGGCGCCTAGGGCTACCAACACCAGATGTCACTTCGCCACCGCCTTCCGCCGCAGTAATCTGAATCACCGGCACAGTGGCGGTGATATCGCCACTAGCAGCAACGACGGCTGAACGTGATGCTCTAACCCTCTCACCAGAGTTGCTTGAATCTTGATTGGAATATGTGATAGACATGATTACAGCTCTAAGTGTTCAAAGATCTCTTGAAAGCAGGGATTAATCATGGCGAAAATGGAAGTGTTTTTCTCTTTTGGTTGCTATTGCTTGCAGATATTGGAAGTAATGAGAATGGCTTGGTGAGGAAGTATTTATAGGTGTGGAGAAGACAAGTGGCATAGCTTCATCAATGTAACATTGGGGAAAGCAAAGAAAACGGCGTGACCGTTCGAACAGCCAACGAACGATTGATGCATGTCAGTAAATAGTAATTTGAAGGGACGCGAACCGTTGACAAAATTTGAAACACTTGGATAAGATTGAGCCACGTCGCTTTTTCGTGGAATTTCATTCCACTCCTCGATAACTTCGGTGATTGACCGAGGAGTAGGAGGACTATCTGTATTAGGTAAAAATCGGCTTAAATGGCGACGAGCATGTGATGACAAGATGTAAACCGAAGCAAGCGAGTGTGGCGCCGAAGCCAGGCGCCGAGGTCGTCACCAAGGGCGGGCCGTAAACTGCGCTTCGGTGATCCTCGCTCCAACCGAACGGCAGAGTCACACCCCCGAAGTAACATATTTACACCTCGGTAGGATACCTCGGCTGTAACGGCTCAGCAGCCCACTACTTCAGCTCATTAATTCCATCAGTAAATGCTCCAGACATGGGTTTGGCCACGACAAATCATGGAGAACGTGGAGTAGGCTCTTGCATCTATAAATAGCACTTCATTTCACATTGTATTCATTCAGAAATATATACAGAAACTCTGGTGAAATTTGTACTCATTGCAATATATTGAAATCACGATATTTTCTCGCGTTTGCGCTTATTTCTAGCATTTTCTTGACTTTGATACGAAGATTTGCTTGTATTCCTTACCCAAATTCGATTTGTGATCCTAAACTGATTTAGGTCCATACAGTAGGACCAACGATACTATTGCTTGCTAGAGTACTAGCAGCATGGTTGCTCATTTCCAACTACTGTTTTTCACATAAATATGTAGTTGATGATGTATCGAAAAAAACCTTTTCATCTCTATGGAAGTAAGGTTTGTGTGTATCTCACTCTCCAACTCCCACTTGTTGGATAATACTTGATAAGTTGTTGTTTTTCCCAAAAACAATCTACAAGCATATTTTTTTTTTCTCGAAAATTACCCCTATACAGCTTAATTTTCATCCATCACCGATAACTTCTACCCTGTATATTATAGTCCAAATATTACATACTTTTTATATTAACGTTTTCGCTTTCGACTGGATGATTTTTCAGTAGCCAGTTTCTTCAATTGATAGGTAGAAGAATAAGGCAAAAGACGTGTACATTTGGAGAGCTGGTATCTTAATTTTTATTTAATCTATCAGATCATAAGCTATGGCTGCATACACAAGAAATCATTCCTTTCCCTTACTACGTCTATTGGTCAAATGACATTATATTTTGAGCTGTTGTCTACCAAGTTGCGCACTTCCTTGCAAGCATCAACAACAAGAACTGTGACTCAATCACATACAAGTTGGGGTCGGCCGCTTCCTTGCAAGCATGAAATCCTTAATTCCTCTGCTACCACATAGGCCAGTGTACTCTATCACTAACCTCGAAATCTTGAAGCTATACTCTAACCTGAATGTATTTATTCCATTTTCTTTCTACCTCAAACTAGTCATTCTTCCCTTTTGTCCATCCCTATAAGTGACAAAACTCTTTTCTCAAGTCACACATTGCAAAAGCAGGCTGCTTAGGAAGGGCAGTTCTATACTTCTATTACTCTTCAGCAAGGAATTTCATGAGATCTTTGACGCCAAAAAGCTCATGCAAATAGGAGGCTTAACTTTTGCTAAAGCGAGTATTGATGATGGAAGAATCCATAGTCCATCACCACAAATCAATCCTGAAGCAACTGCTGGAACCATCAAACTAGCCTTCCTGCTGCTGTACTTGTGCCAAAAGTATACAACCAAACTGCCTATACACATATCAATTGCAAAGGAAGCGCCAACAAGGAACGGAACTGCCATAGCCATTGGGAGAGGAACCCATTTCCCTATGCTTTTAGGGGCAACGTCTCTCGCCAAGTTGGCGAATATGGCAAAGGTGAAGAAACCATAACATAGCTGCAAGCAATGCTGGGGCAGAGCAGAGAAGCCTTCGACACCTAAGATCGCCATGTTCCTGTAGATAAGGGCATAAGGAGCTTTGTACTCCCCATTTGGGTCCCCTACATCAAAAGCTTTGTAAAAGAGGAAGAATGTTAATGGAGCTACGACACAACCGATGGCAGTCCCAATGCCTTGGCTAATAAGCATCGAACGAGGGGAAGTAAGGGTGAGGTGGCCGGTCTTGAAGTCATGCATCAGATCAGAAGATATAGAAACAATGGATTTGATCAGTCCACATCCGATAAGTCCAGCAACTACACCATTGTCTTTACCAGATAATGCAGCTAGTACAAAGAGAGCCACTTTCCCATAATTGTAAGCCATGTTCATGTCAGTTAGACCGGCACCATAGGCATTACAAAAGCTCAACGATGGTGCAAGAATGTATGCAACGAGCACATAATACCACTTCAGTGCAGGAAACATAAGTGGGATCACAATGATGGAGATAACAGAGAAAATCATGTACCCTACACAAGCTACCCATAAGGGAATGCTCTCTCTATTGAATATTTCGTTTCTCTGAAGCTCATCGAGTGGCTGATTCTTGTTATCTGATGCTGCTGAAAGGAAGACGAAATGAAAAGAGTCAATAGTGCTATACCAAGGTCATAACTAGATAACAAGTTTTGTCTGTCGTCTTGTGTGCTACATAGGATTTTTGGCCCATTTGTAACACGACATTAGCATCAAGTATATATCATTTTTTATTCAGGAGAGTTGTGAGATAGAATAATTCATTAGCAATGAAAGGAAGAGCTAAGTATAACAGTAATAACTTACATGATGTGTGATTCTTTTTGTTCATTGTGTTATATAGGCTTCTACCAGTGAAAAATAGTGTTCTGAGAAAATTGTAAAGGCCATCGCCCAGGATGAGAGCAATGGAGATAAAAACCTGATACAAGGAGCAAATATGAGTAAAATTTTACATTGCATTCAAACAAATGAATAACAACTTATTCATCATAGCTTCGAGGGGTATTAAAAGTATAGGTGGTTATTTTAGTTTCCATCTAAATTATACGCCCAACATTTGCAGACTTTACAGAATACAATCATTAGATCTCATTTCTACAAACCTTGTAACCGTTGAGGCTCCTCATGCTGCTCTCCGGTAAAGTTCCAGGGAACCAAGCTCCTTTGCGTTCACGAATTAAAGGCCACATGATTCCCCAAGACAGAATAGCTCCAAGAAGCAAAGACAAGTTCACAAGGTGTGAACAAATCATTCCAGCTCCAACATAAGTCATACTGAAATCAAAGTAAAATCTGCAAAATTCAATTTGATTATATTAATTATGATGGAGAAATCGTTCAAAGGATCAGTATAGCTTGAAAACCAGATAGACAAGTACATACGACTGTTTCCAAGCTTTCAATCCAAATGTGGGGAAGTTTGCAAATCCACATTGGTCTCCACCAGAGTAGAACCACTGAAAGAAACTCCATATGAAGCTGAATGAGAAGAATTTCAAGAATCCATTAACCTGTTTCCTGAAAATTCAAAGAAAAACTAGCTTTAATTCTTACATTTCAGCTAGAATGAGTCTACTTTGGAAAATCTACATTGCTCACTGCATACTTGGCCATTTTGTCTCCTTTAGGTGTATGAAACCCATTAATAAGAACAGCAGTTGCAGTTCCACTTGGATAAGCTAATTTATAGTCAACTATCATAATCTGCAGAAAAATCAACAAATGAATGTTCAGTAGCCAATCAAGGCAGCAACTAGCACTTCAACTCTGCAAGTGGAAATTGCATTTACATAATCTTATCATGGTTCATCGAAATCACAAACATCAAAAAGACTTCTTTTTTCAATTCAAAGAACTAAATAAGGAAAGTAATAAGCACAAGATTGTGGCCTAGCAGCCAACGAAGTGAGTGAAAATCATGGGAGACTAGTGTTTCAAATCCTAACAGAGACAAAAAAGTTCAAAAGTGATTTCTTTTGAGCTACCTAAACCTTGGTGAGTATAATACTGTATTGATGGTAGGTAGCAAGTACCGGGTGAAATCATCGAAATGCGCATAAGCTGGCCCGAGCACCACCATTATCAAAATAAAATGAAAGGAAGGCAGTTAAAGAAGTGGACATACCTTTCTAAGAGGAACTAAAGCTAACAGTCCGACAAAGCTAACAACAAACAGAAAACCAATCATCCAATCAAGCCCAGGTTCTTTGTAGCTCCCTGGTATATTGCCTTCTGTCTCAGCCCCTGCCTGTTCATACGTATTTTTGTTCAATCCCAGAAGATAAGATCCAAAACCACCTAATTAACATGAAAAAACAAGAAAAATTACACTAAAGCAATCCAAAAGAAAAGGCATATGAACCAGAAATAGTTTAAATTGAAATAATCAAACCTCCAACAGCAATACTATAGCATGCAACTGCACATGTCTGAATAACTGTATTTTCCTGTCTAGTGAATGGAGTTGAAACAAAATTGGCCTTTTGAAGAATCTTAGTCCATGTTTGAATGAATACATAAGCAAGAAGAGCAGCTGAGACATTGAGATTTGGGACTAGTCCAGTAGTAAGATTCAACTTCATTACTATCACACTATAAATGATTCCAATAAATAAACTTGCAACAATTCCTCTAATTGTTATCTGTTTATTCCATGGAGGAATTCTCTTCACATCTTCTTGATCATTTCTCACTTCTTCCATACTATCTTCCCTTTGAATAGCCCTTTCCTCTTCCATTTTACCAATTATTCTCTAATTATACCTGATCATTTTCAGTCTCAAAGTTAGCTATAAAAGAATTAAACACCACAAAGTGTAGCCAATACTTGCAGGTTGGCTGCGTACATCACATCCTTGGGTACAGCCCTTCTCGTGATTCTGCGTTAATGCAGGATGCTTTATGCGCCCGGGCAAGGTAAAAAGAGTATAACTTAGTAGTAAAGAACAAGATTAAATGAATTGTACCTGAGGTGATGACAATCTCTGAAAGCTAGAAAATTGAGTACCCTCTTCTTGAATATATTTTAAAGCTTCTCAATGACAAAAAAAGCTCAAAAAGATTCAATGTTTTCAACCTTTTTGCAGACCAAAAAAGGATATATCATCATCCAAGATTCTTATTGCTAGAATTTTCCAAAGAAAAAGCATTTCACAAGATTCTCAGCTGCATTAATCTGAATAGATATATATAAAGAAAGCTGAAGTTATCACCAAACAGTGTGGGGGAAATTTGGAATAAAAGAGTCAACAATATAGACTAAACTCTAAAGTATAGCTTAGACAATGGCATGTACTGCATGAGTAGTACAAAACGTAACTAGTTTTTTGCAGTACAAATCTACCACCAAATCCAACAAGAGTGGCCAGTGATTCTTGTTACACAGATGTTTGGTTAAAAATGTATCTAGTTTAGTTGACTTTTAGTGTTGCTTTTTCCCTAACTTTTGTCTAGCTATCTTTGTCTCATCTATCTGTAATAATTGGAATTTTCAGTACATGAATTTGTATTGGAGGATGATGTAATTGGAATTTGGTAGACTTATAGTTTGGAAGTTGGAATAGTAGATGTAGTACAAGTTAGATTAGAAGAACCTTCACTTGAAAAAAAGGAAAGTCTACTACCTTTACGACCTGGCGTGTGGTGTAAACATTTTGCTTTGGAATATGGGCATTTCTATCTTATTGTCAATCACCAATAAATGATTAGAGATATATATAAATCATTCAAGGGTAATATAGGGTGGGTCCGATAAAAACTTACCCACATCATACTCCCTCCATTCCAAAATTGTTGTCATAGTTTGACTTGGAGCGGAGTTTAAGAAATATAATAAAACTTTTGGAACTTGTAGTCCAAAATAAGTCATACATATGTGGCTATCAAACATTTCATTAAGGGTAAAGTAGTAGTTTCAACTTAAAAATATTTTCAAATTTAGAATTGTATCATTCTTTTTTGGAACGAACTAATAAGGCAACTATGACAACTATTTTGGAACTTAGGGAGTATTATAAGTGACTAATACATTCATAGGTTACATACCTTTTTAGTATGCGTTTCAATGATTCGGTTCGATCGGTTATTTTAAAAAATTTATATCATACTAATTTTTTGGTTATTCTAATTTGTGTAATCAAAATTTAAATTTTCGAAACCGTCCCAACCACCTCGGTTTCTCCTCGGTTTCGATATGATTCGGTTAATTTTTGGTTTTTTAGACGTAATATAAAATTACCTACAAGTAAAGATGTATATTTACATACAAATCTAAACATTGAAAAGGAAAAAATTATTTTCACTGAAAAACTCGTATGTCTAAGTTAACAAAGCAAAATATTGATTCTATCTACTAAGTCAATAATAATACAAATCAATAATGATAAAATACTTCAGTTGTATATTTCATCTGGGGTCCCTAAAAGGGATTCAACACTACACTTTCAAATAGTGGATACAAATGCATATGCAAAAATAAGACGAAATTAAACATTGATATTATTTCGATTGTCAAACTCAAGCTCATTCATTTCTTCAAATAGTTATTTGACTATCATCTATAGTTCTATATTAAATTACACTTAAAACTAAGATAATTTGATATAAATCTATTAAGAGAATAAACCTTCATTCAAAATGAACAAACTTTAAAAGACCAACACAAACAACTCCTAAAAAACTTACAAAACAAATATATCACTTCATAGTAACTAGATTTAGAGGAGATTGAAATCGAGAATTGTTGAATATACTTCAGTATTGAAGCATAGTAGTTTCATCTTTGATTGTAGTATTGGTAGTAATATGGTTGATTTGACCTGAAGTTTCTAATTCCACCCTAAGACTCAAGCCCAAAGAGAAAATATTTAAAGCGTTATTAATTTAATGCTTTATCAGAAACATATAGATATATTTATACATATATATCTAATATATAATTATATTTTATACATATAATTTTATTTGGTTCGGTATTTTTTCGGTTTATTTTTGTAAAATAAAAAATCTAACCTAATTATCGGTACGGTTATAATTTTAAATTGAAACCTACGGTTTTAAAAAAAAAAAAAAAAAACTTCATAGTATGGTTCGGTTCGGTTCGGCCGGTTATGATCGGTTTGTAAATAATCATTAACGCCTCTAATTTTAGTACTTAATCATTACTCCACTAATTATTTCTTTCGCTTGTGTGACGGTATTCTTTTTAGTTTGTCTTCCATTATACTATTATGACAAGTTTTTATAACTATACAAATAACATAATATATTTAAAATTATATTTCTCAAAAGCTTTTTTTTTTTTTTTTTGCGCACATATAATAATATATTTAGAATCATAAGATTCGAAAATATTTGTTTCTTTCTTAAATTTGTTCAAGAAAAAAGTACCAAATAAAATGGAATCGAGGGAGTAATACATATTGTCACATTAATTTATACTTGAGCATGGTAAATTAACATAATTTAGAGTAAATATTATAAGTGAATAAATTTTCCCTCCTAATCGTTACTCATTTACCATTTAAATTTATTTCTTCATACATGTAGGAATAAACAGAGGGGTACTATCTGGTCAAGTTTGTGGACATAGCAGATATGCAAGAGATATTATATGCTGGACCTTACAGTATGGGGAATAGGCCAATTATTCTTAAACAATGGACACCTCCTTTTGATTATAATGCTGAATTCCTCTCAGACATACCTTTATGGGTAAAGTTCCCCAATCATCCTTTGAACTGCTGGAGTTGTGATTCTTTGAGCCGAATTGCTAGTGTGATAGGCAAGCCATTGTATGCTGATGATGTACGATCAAGCATCTGAGAATCTCATATGCAAGAATTTTAATTGAAGCAAATGTAACCAAAGCCTTGCCCACAGAGGCGAATGTGATGGATCCATATGGCAAGCAATTTAGCCAACCTGTTATATATGAATGGGCCCCTGAGTTTTGCACCAAATGCCAAATGATAGGACATGACTGCCTTAAAATAGAGGAGAAGGAAAAGAGATTTGAGAAGCCTAAAAGAAGAGGTAGACCAATAGTGAAGCAGGTTCTGGAAATATAAAAAGGATGATTAGTAGAGAACAACAGCCCCAAGATGAACAGGGAGATACTGATGAAGCTGAGCAGGGGAAACAAATAGCACAGAAAAATGGGAAACAACCTCAGGCATCAGGAGAGAAGCAAAGCCAGCAAACACCTAAAACCCTGGAAGAATTTGGATACAGGAAGGTGCAAATACAGAGATATATCAGAAGTGCACCAGGGAAACAGACCCTAACAGAAACAGATGAGCAGTATGTTGTGGCCACAGGAAATACTTTCAAGGCTTTATTCATAGGAGAGAAAATAGAGAAAGAGCATAAGCCTCCTGATAAAGGAGGATCCCCACAAAGTATACCATGAATTGGCTAATATGGAATGTTAGAGACATGAATAAGAGGTATAAGCAGAAAGAATTGACAAATTACCTCAAAGAAAATAGGATTTAATTAGTAGGATTAGTAGAAACAAAAGTTAAAGAGCATAAAGCAGCAGCTACTCTAAAAAGGATAGGACACGGATGGCAAATGGTACATAATTATGCTTTTGCAAGCAATGGGAGAATATGGCTAATGTGGGATCCTGACTACTACAATATTACAGTGATAGATTGTGGAGCTCAACATATACATTGTAAGGTTAAAGATGCAGAACACAAGCTGGAGGCTGAATTAACTGTGATCTATGGGTATAATACTAATGAGTAGAGAAAGGAGCTGTGGAGAACATTGCATACTATAAGCAGCCAATGTACAAAACCATGGGTACTTGGAGGAGATTTTAATGTTGTTTTATATCCCCCAAGACAGACTGAATGGGAATGCCATCACAATGGCTGAGCTGAAGGAGTTTCATGAATGCTATCAACAACTAGCCCTGAATGAGCTCCCATGGAAGGGTGAGTATTACACATGGAACAACAGTCAAGCAAGTGCAGAAAGAATATGGAGCATGCTAGACAGAATGTTAGGGAATGATACATGGATGATGCAATTTGGACATGTACAAACTGAATATAGTGATCCTTTTTTCTCAGATCATGCCCCAATGATACTAAATGTGCAACAACAACAAATGAGCATAAAGACCCTTTTCAGATTCTTCAATATATGGGCTGAACATCCAAGATTCAAGATGATTGTGGAACAGGAGTGGAAGCTAAGACACAATACAAGGCATTTAAAAGATATCTGGAGCAAACTAAAGGCAATGAAGGCACTGTTCAAGCAACTAAATAGAGAGGAGTTCAAAGGAATGGCTCTAAGAATTGATCAAGAGAGGAACAAGCTTGCAACTATTCAGAAAATGTTAAAAACACAATGCACAGACAGCCTGGTGGAAGCTGAGAAACAAGCTTACATGAGCTGGAAAAATGGTCTCTGATAGAAGAAAGTGTACTGCAGCAGAAATCTAGAGCTAACTGGATAAAACTGGGAGATGCCAACAACAAATACTTCATAGATGTTATGAAAGAGAAAACTTAGAGGAAACAGATAAGTGAATTGATATCATTGAATGGGTCAAAGCTAACAACAAAAGATGTAATAAAGACAGAGGTGATAAACTTCTACAAGTACCTGATGGGATCAGCAGCCAACCACTTGCTTGCAGTAAACAAAGAGGTTATGAAGTCTGGGCCAAGCTTAAACCACAGGCAACAAGTAGAGCTATGTAGAGAAGTGACAGATGCTATGGTTTATGCAGGTTTATGTTCAATTGGAGATGACAAAGCTCCAGGTTTTGATGGGTATAATGCAGTTTTCTTCAAGAAAGCATGGAGTGTCATCAAAGAAGACATATGCACAGGAGTAAAGGAGTTCTTTAGAAAGGGGGAGATGTATATGCCCATCAATTGTACAGCCATTACCCTGATTTCCAAAGTGCCAAATCCTACCACCATCAAAGACTACAGACCTATAGCTTGTTGAATAGTCCTGTACAAGTTGATTGCTAAAATACTTGCATCAAGGATCCAGAAAGTAATCAGTCATGTTGTTTCAGAAATACAAGCAGGGTTTGTGCCAGGAAGGAAGATAGCTGACAACATCATCCTAGCACATGAGCTGGTAAGAGCATACAATAGGAAACATGTATCTCCAAGATGTATGATTAAAGTTGATATGCAAAAAGCCTATGACTCAATAGAATGGATCTTTCTACAACAAGTAATGGAATACATGGATTTTCCTGAGAAGTTCACAAGATGGGTAATGACTTGTGTCCAAACTGTCAGTTATTTCATCTTGGTAAATGGGGAGCCTTCAGAACCTTTCAAAGTTGTTAGAGGACTAAGACAAGGTGACCCTATGCCACCCTTCCTGTTTGCAATAGCTATGGAATACCTGAGCAGGAATTTGACTGAGCTGAAACAAGATAAAGAGTATAGGTACCATCAAAAATGTAAGAAGCTAAATATAACACACCTATGCTTTGTTGATGACCTTCTAATGTTTGCAAGAGGTGATGTGATATCAGTGAAGCTCCTATATGAGAAGTTCACATCTTTTTCTGAAGCATCAGGGTTGAAGCCAAATCTAGCTAAGAGCTTTGTGTATTGTGTGGGAGTTGCACCCCAGGTTCAACAAGAAATTATGCAAAACCTGGGCTATAGTCAAGGGGAACTGCCTTTCAAATATTTAGGAGTTCCCCTTGACACAAAAAAGCTCAAAGCAGTGCAATGGAGACCACTGGTGGACAAGATAGTGGCAAAAATTGCCTCCTGGACAGCAAAAAAGCTCTCATATGCTGGAAGATGTCAACTAGTGCACAGTAGTTTTTGGTATGCAAGATTATTGGAGTCAAATCTTCATTCTACCCAAGAAGGTAATGAAAACAGTGGAAGCATACTGTAGAAAGCTATATGTGGTCAGGAGGGAATGAAATAACAAAAAAAAAGCTCTAGTAGCCTGGGACAAAGTATGTCTGCCTAGGAGTGTAGGAGGATGGAATCTGACTAACTTGCAAAAATGGAACCAAGCTGCAATAGCAAAGACATGCTGGGATATAGCTAACAAAGAGGACAAGCTACGGATAAGATGGGTGCATATATACTACATTAAAGGCCAGGACTAGACACAATTTCAAATCCCACAACAAGCCTGCTGGGTGTTGAGGAAAGTTTTGGAGACAAGGGGCATCTTAAGTCAAATGCAACCACTAAATCTACAGGGAAAAAACACGATCAGGCAGATTTACCTGCAGCTCCTAGGAGAACATAAAAAGGTGATATGGAAGAATCTGGCGTGTAGCAATGCAGCTAGACCTAAAGCTGTTTTCACTATGTGGTTACAGTGTCAGGGAAAGCTATTAACCACTGATAGACTTAGGAATTAGGGGATGAATGTTGACCCAGAGTGCAGCATGTGTAAGAGAGCTCAAGAAAGTCACCTACACCTATTTTGGGATTGTGTATATGCTAGAGCAGTGTGGCACAAAATTATGCAGTGGTGCCAAAGAGATGATGATAATCACAGTACATGGGAGCAAAGGCAAGAGTGGATCAGTAAGAACACCAGAGGGAAAACAGTCCAAGCAGCAATACTGAAGATGATATATGCTGAATTCATTGGAGCAATATGGTAGGAGAGGAACAAACGCAGGTTTGAAACAGTAGCAATAGAACACAACAGCATAGCCAGGGAAATAGCCATAGTATGCAGTGTTAGAGCCCCAAGAAGATTACAAGAGAAGATGCAGCTCTTTAAGCTTTAGAAGCTTAGGAAAATAGTGATTTGTAAAGAGATTAAGTGTATAAAGATTAGTGTTGTTTCTGTTTTTTTATTAGCGTAGCTAAGTGGCTACTTTATCCTCTAAAATGTGTAAAAGCTAGCTGATAGGATAACTTAAGCTAGGAGAAGCCAAGTTATGGTTTTGTAATGCCACTTTGGTAGTTAATGAAATTTCCTAATTACCAAAAAAAAAAAAAAAAAAAAAGGAATAAACAGAGGGTTAGTTTGAAAAATCAGGACTGGATTGAGAAATTAGATTGAGAATCAAGCTGTGTAATTTGACCACTTTTTGCAAATTACTTATTCAATATTCAAAATTATCTTAAAAAATTTATGTAATTGATCAATGTTTTAAAAAATAGGGCATAAGTCGAGGTGTTTTACTTATAATGGGACGATGCATAAGCCTCGAAGCATGGGGCATAACTCGTAAGCCCAATAGATCTTATATTTAAATTAATTTTAAATTAATAAAATAGTATAATGACCTAAAAAATATCAAAAATACATAAAAAGATTAAGAAAATTAAAAATGACTAAAGAAGTTTATACAATAAATATCTAACATTTTTTACAAGTATAAGAAATTGAA
Organism: Petunia x hybrida; assembly: GCA_037355625.1. NCBI lineage: Eukaryota > Viridiplantae > Streptophyta > Magnoliopsida > Solanales > Solanaceae > Petunia > Petunia x hybrida. Next base: position 9,214,204 of record JBBBVM010000014.1, on the reverse strand, counting down.
TAATGTTACAGTTTTTATGATATATCAACAAACTATAAGGCCTTAATTAACTTTCAAACAATAAAAAATTACAATTTGTGAAAATTAAAAGTGAATAGAAAATAAATTTTATTACTACTATAATTTTAAAAATAATTCTTTTGGAATAAATATAAAATTTCTTTCAAATTGTAAAAAAAAATGAAGTCTAATAGTTTTGAGAGATAGAAATAAAACATGAAAATTAATAACAAGTGATGATATAAAACTCAACTATGAATTTTCAGATTAAATAGACAAATGATATTCACTTAATCATGAAAATCTCAATTATAATACGTGGGATTCTATGTCTCGTTGAGTAAGCTACACTCAATTTCTAAAGACGAATATAATAACTAATAAAGAATATTGTGGGTGAACAATCTTAATTAGTGATTGGACGGATGATTTGTGTAGATTCTATTAGGTGAGCCCCGAGCACTGAGCGTCATAACCAGGTGCTTGAGAGCCTCACGGAACTAAGCCCGACCGTAAATTTCAGTGTGTTTTGCAGGTGTCTCGCTGAGGGTGTCCACCGGTCCGGTCCGGTTTCGACGCGCCTTCCCGATTCCGGACCGGTCCGGCCTAAAAAAAATCGGTGTCGGTCCGGTCTAACAGTGCAAGTGCTCCACTGCCGTGTCGGAACCGGTACCGGAAAGGGTGAAACGGTCCGGTGCCGGTTCGACCCGGTCTGGTACCGATTCGGTTCAAATATTTTATTTTAATTTTTTGATTCTTTGAAATAGATTAAAAAAATATTATAGACAAAATAAACAACACAAAAATACATTTTATTCAACAATACAAAAATACATTAAGTTGGAAATACATAATTGAAGACTTAAAGTGACATACTAGAAAAAAACTAGAAACTAGAAAAATACATAAATCATAGAAATTTCTCAAGTTCTTCATGCCTTCTTCAACGACTCAATTCATGTCGCGCAAATATATTCCCCCACCACGAGCAGCCCATCGGGGCTATGTTGGTTTTGCAAGTGAGTCTTAAACTTTCATGTCCCTCCATGATGTGATCCAGATTGATAATTCTAGATTTTCTTACAAAGCGTACACTGAGCAGCACAAGTATCATAATTTTTCGTGATAAATTCCCAAATTTCGGATCTGTCAGCTCTTGGTTGGGATGAAGCTTAGCACCTTGAGTTTGAGTAGGAGTATTTGAAGACATTTTGATTAAAAAATTAGAAAATAGCCTTTGATAGAAAATTTTAGAGAGAAATGAATAGAAAATATTGAATTGTGATTAATTTGATGAAATATGGGAGTATTTATAGGAAAAATAGATGGGGGAGGGGGCTGTTGGGGCGTTTATGGGAGGTGGGGGAGGGAAAAATAGTTGTTTATGGCTGTTGCCAACGGCTATTTTTCAAAAGGGAAGAGCTGAAATTTTTGGTTGGGACGGTCCAAACCGATCCGGTTTGTATGAATTATTATTATTATTATTATTATTATTATTATTATTATTATTATTATTATTATTATCTTTTTTATTTGAAAGTAGTTTTTGAATTTTAAATTAAGTAAATGATTAAAGAAAAATAACAAATATTTATAAATTAATAGCAAGGCCTATAACTTGTTATTTTTTATATAGTTATACTATAAAATTTAATATTTTCTATTTAGAGTATTTACTATTTTACTAATATGGCTAAATAAAATTGTAAAATTATTTATTAATAAGAATTATGACAAATAATTATAACTTAATAGCAAGGCATAACACTTGTTATTTTTTTCAAAATAAATACTAAGTATTAAGTTAGTAGTATTTAGTATTTAGTATTTAGTATTTAAGTATTGAATTGCAAAAAGACATAAAAAAGGATAATTAAGAATATATAAAGAATGATAACTTAATAGCAAGGCATAACACTTGTTATTTTTTTCAAAATAAATACTAATTAAGTATTAAGTTAGTAGTATTTACTATTTAGTATTTAGTATTTACTATTTGGTATTTAGTATTTAGTATTTAAGTATTGAATTGCAAAAAGACATAACAAAGGATAATTGAGAATATATAAAGAATGATAACTTAATAGCAAGACATAACACTTGTTATTTTTTTCAAAATAAATACTAAGTATTAAGTTAGTATTTAGTACTATTTAGTATTTAGTATTTAAGTATTGAATTGCAAAAAGATATAACAAAAGATAATTGAGAATATAACAAAGGATGATAACTTAATAGCAAGGCGTAACGCATTTTATTGAGAATATAAAAAAGAATGATAACTTAATAGCAAGGCGTAAAGCATTTTATTGAATTTTTTTTTTTTTTTTTTTTTTGCAAAGTACATAGATATTAAATTGCAAAACTACATATTAATTAAAAAAACTTCTCATTTTCTGAATAATTTCTTCTGGCACCTCAGGAGGAACCGGTGGCAAAGATTCATCTTCTTCATAATAATTTTCATTTTCAACACTTCCACCAACTGATAAGATTTCGGTTGAATATGCTGCATCTGCTTCTTTATGTTCGTCAGAAAATCCAAAATTTCTTTGCTCCAATCTAATCTAATCTCTGAGTAATACGGCCGTCTCCATTGCTTTTTCCTTCAATGAATGTCTATGATCTCCAATTTGTAATCTTCCTTGGCTAAACGCGCTTTCTGAAGCAACTAATGATGCTTGAATTGTTAGAATATCCCGCGCCATTTTTGCTAAAACTGGAAACTGTGCTTGTTGATCCTTCCAAAATTGCAGTAGTTGATCACTTCCAAAATACTCAATTTCCTTGCAATCATGAAGTAAATAAACATCAAGCTCGTTGAATCCTCCGCTACTCGATTACCTGCTAGAAAGCCTTTGATTAAGGCTAGAAAAACTTCCCAATTCGGCTGCAGTTCTTTCACTCGCCTGCGTTGAACTTGAACCAGCTCCACTTGAAACACTTGGAACAACATCATTAGCTGCACTCCTATATCTTTCATAAACCCGTTGGCAATCTGGAAATACCTGCGTACAAGCTTGTTCTACACTTGGTGTTTCATCAGCAGTAATTTTCAAACTCCGATAAATTTCTCTAATAAGTGTTTCGGTATTAAACCGTTTAAAAAAAAAGGATGTAATATAGAAGCAATGTAATAAACTTGTGGAATAGGAAAAAAATATTTTTTAAAATTTTCAATCGTAGAAGCAGCGGCTTGTTCATAACCAGACACTACTTTATATTCGTTAAGTAACTCTGCTATTCCAGCTATAAAATACAAGATGGTAGTAACTGTAGGATAATATTGACCGAAAAATTCTTTAGTTGCATAAAAAACCGTTTCTAAAATTGTAAGAAGACTGAGAACAAGTTTCCAATCAGATTCATCGAGGTGATAATCTATAGCCACTTTGCCATTAAAATGACTAGTTATAGCCGTTCGTAAAGTGTAAGCAACAGACAAAGAGTCATATACAGTGTTCCACCTAGTTGAAACTTCCTTATGAACTCTTCTAGGCTGCAAATCTTCTTTCATACACTCTACCTGAAAGTCCTTCCATCTATCCCTTTTTTTAGATTTAAAAATATAACTAATTGCGAGTCTAACCTTCACAATAGTAGGATCAAATAACTTAAGGCCATCTTTTACAACTAAATTATATATATGACATGCACATCTAACATTAAGCAGTTATTCAAAAGGGGGATGCAATTGTGGTCTTAACTTACCAATAGCATAATTATTGTTTGAAGCATTATCAACAGTTATACTTAAAATTTTGTCACTAATAAAATACGCCTTATAAATATCATTTTCTTCTCTCTTAATAAATGTTCCATATGTGGTTCATCAACAGCGCTATATGCTAAAATTCTTTTTTGCATTACCCAGTTAGGATCTATCCAATGGCAAGTAAGTGTTAAATAATCATACCCATTAACACCACGACCCAAATCAGTAGTAAGACAAACTCTACAATCAAAGTGATAAAACATATATCGTAAATTTTGTCTATATTCATTTTTAAATTTTATAATATCACTTCTAACCGTAGCTTTTGGAAAACCTTGAAAAGATAGATTATATACGGTTTGAATATAAAGAACAAAACAAGTACAAGAAGCAAATGTAAAAGGTAAGCACTCTACCACAATCATTTTTGTCATTTGTTCCCTATCTTTCTTCTTATCATAATGCATAAGCCCTCTCCCCCTCCCCCCCCCCCCCCCCCGTCACCAGATTAATTTCCTGTTGAACTCCACTACCTTGATATGGAGCCATTCTGTTCCCTGATAGAGTACCACCCAGCCTCTTTTCCATTCTTCCTTATGATGGTTTTCCAAGTGTGTTCTCAACTTTCCCGTCCCACCATGATACTTGCCGGTTTTAAAATCCCAAAACTTTTTACAAAGATTACATTTAGCGGTCTTAGCCGGAACATTTTTAGTCATAAATTTTCACATATCCAATCTTTTCGGTCGTGTAGCTGGTTCTCTAATAGGAGGCATATGTGATAATTCAGATTCAGCTTCTACAGGTTCACCATGAAATTGACTAGTAGGTGTTTCATCATCTAAATTAACCCCTTCAGTATTTTCTTGATATTGTGCTTGTAACATATCATTATCAAGTGGATGATCAAAATCTACATTATGATAAAATTGCGTGTCATCTTCCTGAGTAAAATCATCTAGATGAGCAGGAGCGCTAGAACTACCAATTGGTCTTTTACCTAGAGCACGACTACGTCTATCATCCCCCCTTCTCCCCGGTTAGTAGCACGTGATCTACGACCGCTACCCGTACGTCCAGTAAGTGCTCTCCACACTCCAGACATTATATAAGTAAAGCAAACAAATAAATTACTAAAATATGGGTATATGCTAAAAATAATATTGCAAAAAAATTAAAATAGATAATAAGAAGTAAGAACGAGTTTACTTGATGTCGCATTAGAACTTAGAACGTAGAACTTAGAACTTAGAAGTGAAAGTTGAAACTTGACCGGAACCGCACCGAACAATTTTCCATCCCGCTCCAAATATTTTTTGTAATGCAATTTAGAACTTAAACCCTTTTTGCGAGAGCAATTTTGAATTATTTAGCAAATAGCCTTTGTAGAAATAAGATAGATGGAGAGAGATTTAGAGAGAATATTAGAGAAATTGTGAATAAATTGATGAAAAATTATGGTATTTATAGAAAAAATAGGTTGGGGGGAGTACGGGGGCGCCTGGGGAGGGGGTGGGGGAGCAAAAAAGAGCTATTTTTGGCCGTTGGCCAACTTCTGTTAGTGAAAAGAGCCGTTGCCAACGGCTATATTTCCACAGCCCACACACAGTTTTTTTTTTTTTGAAAAACGTACACCACATGACTACCCTAATAGCTAAATTACAAAAAATAACAATAGTTTTACCATATTTACAATACATAACAATAGTTTCTTATTTCCCTCTCCCCAAACATAAAACCTTAATTTCTTCCCCCTCTCTCTCCTTCTCTCCCCTCCTCCACCCACCAACCCCACCCCCAATTGCCCCACCCCTTCCCTCCGTGCGACCAGATCTGACTCTGGCGTCTACCGGAGAACATGGAAGCTGCTGCAGCGTTTCCTCCTTCTCCCATCGCTGCTGCTGCCCTGCAGCGGCCGGTTCCGGCGATCTGATCTTCCTTTTTTTTTTTCCGTTTTGGTATGTGTATAAAATCGTATGTGTATATTTTTGTATTTTGTATATATAAATATATATATATATATATATCTTTGTATATTTTTGTATTTTGTATATAAATATGTATATCATTGTATATTTTGTATATAAATGTCTATATCCACCATTTTTATATGTGTATGTGTTTGTATATATGTGTATGTTGTTGTATGCTTGTGTATATGCTTGTGTAGAATGGCTAGTTATTTGTATTTGTGTTTTTTGTATTTTTTGTATGTGTTGTGTATATCTTTTGTATGTTTGTGTATATTTTGTTATGTATAGACGGCCGGCGGCGGCTGTCCGGTGGTCGGCGGTGGCTGGCCGGCACCGGTGAGTGGTGGCAGCAACCCCCAGGCAGTGATGGATGGGAGAAGGTAAGGAAGAAGGAGATGAAACCCTAAATTGTAGGTATTTGTTGAAACTTGTATATGGAATGTAAAAACTATTATTATATTTTGTAAAGTGATAAGTATTGCTATTCTTTGTAAATATGGTGTTAGGGTTGTATATTTGTGTAAATCTCCCTATTTTTTTATTTTTCGGTCCGGTCCGGACCGATTCCGATCTGATTTTTTCCGGTTCAGTCGGTCCAAATTAGGGTTGACGAGTCGGGAGATGGCTTGTTCCATTTTTTTTAATTGGCCTGATTTGCGCCGTCCGATCCGGTGTAAACTGGACCGCTGGACACCCTTATGTCTCGCCTCGGGACGAGTCCCAAAAGAACCTTTTAAAACAGAAGTAATTTGATTTTGTATAAAAAATTTATTCTCTTTAAGTGGGTAACCAATATACATGGCATTTACCATTTCAATGTCAAATTTAAAATTCGCAGTTTGTTTCTCTGAACTGTAATATGAGCACTTTCCGCAAATTGCGTATTATATTTCTTTTCACCCTTGTAGAATGAACTGTGGTATGAATACGATTGATGGGTAAAGAAGAATTTATAAAGTTTTAGAATCTCAAGAAGGAAAGATGGTGATGATGAAAATAACGTATCAGGTTCGCTCTATCCCACAATTTATTTGTCTTCCATATTCTAAGGCTATGGTTACATCACATGGTCTGAATAGCGTGCTATTGCATGAACTCTCCGTATTAGCTGTTATAAAAAAGTTCTTTGCCCTAAGGATATATAAAGTGTATTTTACTAAAACTATGAAGGATTTATATTTTAGTGATTGTAGAATTATCTATCAATTCAAAGTGTTGCAAGCAAATGATTTTAGAAAAGACTACGAAAGATACGTGTTTGTGGGTGGTGAAACCTTCAATTCACTAGTCAGTAGTTAATGTGCTCTACCACTGAATAAACTTCACTAGCTAGTCCCGTATTATTCTATTCAAATCTATATAATAAACTCTCTTAAGTCTTAATCTTTTCTTTTTTCTCTCTTTTTCCCTTGTTAATGCTTTTGTCAGTCACTTTAAAGGAGTGAGACTTTTACACTTATTAAAAGGTTAAGCGTACCAAGATTAAGCAGAAGACATCAACCTCTTTAATCAAGGGTATTCCACTTTCCTAAACATGGATGTATACGTAATAAGAATAATTTCTGTTCATGTACTACTTTGTAGTACTGTTTCAAACTTTACGCTAAGGGACAATATTCTCATTCTTCTTGTCGTAGTTATTAAAATAGCTGGAGTCCCTTTTCATTTGAACAATTTCTTTTTTTAAAAAAGAGCTATATATTCTTTTTTTCTCTTGGTGTCCCTCACATTACATGTGGAGTACTTTGTCTAGAGAAATTTTCTTTAATCAATTAGAAATGTTAAGGGAAATATTGCTTGTATTTAGTACAATGAAGCTCTATCAATCTCGGAAAAAAAAAGTTCAAAATTCATTTCTTCAAAAAGATTTTGTGTGGTTATACAAATTTTTCATTAACGGTAAATCAAATTATTAGGCTAAATTATTTTCAAATTAAAAAAATTATAACATTCTTTTTTAAATTTACTAAAAATGAAATGGTCACTACATAAGCCATATTTATAGTAACTTGGAAAACCCACAAACGCGAACTTCTTCATTGTGTTGATCATGTGTTATTGAATATTCTTTTGTTGTTGATTTGTCCACAACGTCTCTCTTGGGTATAAAGAAAAAAGTTGACTAGTCGATTCTTCACAATCTAATTAAAGACCAAATTAAACTTAATAAAAGCTTCATTATCAAAACATGCAAGGCAAATACGCCATTATTAAAATGGTTCATCCCATGCATTACCCATTAAAGATGGCATACTTCTCGGTTTTTCAACGTTGACCACTTCTATCCTCTTTTGGAAATAAAGGGATTTTTGTACGTGTCACAAGAAGGAAAGTCGTCGGCTGCTTCCACTAACAGTTTTCCTTTTTCTTTGGGTTTCTTGCTTCTAGTGGATACTAATTAATAATAGTTAGAATTTAATAATTGTATGTTAATAAGATTTGGGAGAACAACTAATCAGATACTCCATCCGTTTCGATTTAATCTATTTCAAAAATAATCATCCCGTTGGAGGACACAGATGACACACTAGCTATTTAGGTATGGGACCTGGGCTGAGGTTGAATTTTTAAATTAGACACTTAGGCGTCGTTTGGTTGAGATAGAGTTTACGCGGGTATTAATAATGTACGTATTAGTAACGTGGGTATTAATAATACGGGTATTAATAATGTGTGTATTAACTATGCATGTATTATAATGTAGGGATTATTTCTTGAATCACTAATATATTACAAATTAATATACAATATTATAATTTAATATATTAGAATTATGAGGGTTAATTTTGTCATTTCAAATTTTAATACCTGTATTGTTAATACCCACATTACTTATTCCACCTTCTACCCCGCATAAAATAATACATAGATTCCCACATAACTTATGCGGGTATTAGCTATGCAGAATATACAAAAGCGCAACCAAACGTGGTACTAATTTTATACCAAACATTAAAATCTCTCCAAACTAACCAAACATGGTACTAACTTAGTGTTGGATTTTGTGCTGGTATTATTTTAATACATAGCCAACTAAACGACCCCTTGGGGTAATTTACGCACTAAAACCTGCACTAAATTGTGCCGAATTTAGTGCAGTGTTTGGTTGGTTTGTCAAGTTGGTATAAAAATCCACATTAGTAATACAGCGTTTGGTTTGGATTTTACTCCTTCTATGTACTATTTTATATGGGGTAGAAGGTGGAATTAATAATGTGGGTATTAACGATGCAGCTATTAAAATTTAAAATGATAAAATTAACCCTCGTAATAATAAGGATATTTTAAATTTTGTTTAAGGAGTAACTAAATATTTTAAACTATAATATTGTATATTAATTCGCAATATATTAGTGACTCAATAAATAATCCTTACGTTATAGTACATGCATAACTAATACCCATATTATTAATTTCCGCATTACTAATACTCGCATTATTAATTACTAATACCCATATTACTATTACCTGCATTACTAATACACACATTACTAATGCCTGCATAAATTATATCTCAACCAAACGATCTCTTAGTGCTCGTTTGGTTGGGGGCACAAAAGAATTAATACCTACACTAAATCTCTTGCAATATAACGCAGCGTTTGATTTGTTTTGTAACAAGATATAAAAATTTACACTATAATACAACGTTTAGTTTGAATTTACAAACCTGCACTAATTAATACCCGCATAAATTAATGAGTGAGTCTATGTATTATTTTGTGCGGCATAGAAGATGGAATAATAATACGGATATTAATAACGCGGGTATTAATTTATGAAAAGACAAATATACCCTCACATATTTTTACATTATTATTCAATAGTAAACAAATATCTATTAAATAATAAAATATTAAAACGTAATTTAAATTATGAAATGTATACTAATTTTTTAATATAACAAATCATTCATTAACCAAGATACAATATATGTATTGCTAATACTTGTATTACTAATATCTGCCTAACTTGTCTCCGAACAAAACGAGCACTTAAGGGTTATTGGGGTAGTGGTTATTATATATTTAGGACTATGTCAATAGAAGAAGTAGGCTATTATGTATTGAGAACTCTGTATCCCCTAATCTCCCTTCATCTCGCTTCTCACCCCCTTTTTTTTATCTCTGGACTCTCACCTCCTTCTATTCTTGTCATATCTTATCCCCCTTCTATCTTTGATTTCTTGCTATCAGTTGTAATATCATTTTTGAAACTTCAATATAATCAAATGTTTTCCTTTTATCATTGTTATTGAGTAGTGTTTACTACAATCTCTTCTTAAATTTAGAAACAAACTCTCATTTTTATTTTTAATGAGATGATTTGCATTCACAAATATTTATAGCTTATTTTAGACTATAAATATTAAAAAATTTATTTTTTTATTAAACTTCATGTAAAATCAAATAAATTCTTATAAATTGAAATGTGGGGAGTAGATAATCTGCAAGTTGTATGCAGATTTCCCCAGAAAGGCCCAAATCAATGGATGAACACCTTATCTTCTTAAAACTTAAGACCAAGCTGATCCCTTTTCCTTTGTCTTTATCGAGGAGCTGGAAGAGCCAATTAGCACAATAATAACGAGTAATTGGAGAATTTGGCAAAAGAAATTTTTACGAGCATTTGATGTTTGCATTATATCAAATTAATTTAATTCTAGGATAAACAGTATTGCAGTAGTCACTCATTAAAATATGAAATATTTCTTAATTAATAAAGGTTAAGGATAAAAGTTTTATACAAAAGTCACTTGTAAAACCCTTTTTGAGGGCAAATGTCACTCCTCTGTTGTCTATAGTTTACGATCAGATCTTGTCATACTTTATACTTAATTTTTCGTTCTCCACTCTAATGAACAAAATACATTCTTCTTATCATATATATTAAGGTTAATGAAGCTTGACATTGATGCGATCTCAATTGAAAAAATTTAGAAAAATATTACTTCTATCTGTTATAGAGAAGTTCCAGCGATCTCGTTCTGTTCAAACCTTTGATCAACTAACTCTATTTTAATTTTCAACTATTTCCTTCTTTCTTTTACCGGTTTATTTGCTTTTTGGTTAGTGTTTGTCCTTCACCTTAAGGGAGTGGGGCTTTTACTAAACCAAAAGGTTAAGCATACTGATATTTATTTTTTTAATTAAAAGCAGAAGACATCATCTCGAGGGAACATCTTTAATCGATTTTAATACCAAAACGTAGACGTTATAAAGGGATTCCATTCACCTAAAGATGGATAGATACGAAACAAGAATAATTTCCATTCATGTATAGCTACGCAAGCTTGTACTGTTTCATAATTTTTTTATGTCCACTTCAACTCTTTTCCATTCTTTCTTATCAATATATTGATATGATTTGATATAAATATTTATTTATTTAGTAGAGTTGTTACCATCCCTTTTACCCTAAAAGGATTCTTTAACCAAAAAGCTACTACAGTTGTGTCCTCACATTATATGTGCGGACAAGGCCGTTTTCTATTTCCATTTTCATTTCTTTTTGGACACAGGAACGCAAAAGCTCATAGAAAAGAACTATGGATAATACAAATTAGAGGTGCACTTTAAGATTCCATGTTTAACACCAATTTTTGTTGTTACTCCATATTTAAAGGAATATACTTCTAAAACGAAAGTCTAAAGATCACATATTTTCTACGGAAAAGTTAGACTGAAAACACACACATAGATCAATTGAAAGTTAAATATGCTTTAAAAAAAATCAAAAATTAGCAGTACCAAGGAACCAAAAGAGCAATTATCCTTCTTCTGAAAGGGTGCAATACACATTTTCTTGGACTTCTTTTTAAGTGGGGTTCATTGGGGAAATTTTGATGCGTAGTCAGTTTTGGACGCGCTATATGAATTTTATCCATCATTTCAAAATTAATTGAGGAATAGCTAAAAATCTGCACACACACTTAAACTCCATTAACATTGGCAAATATCACAGACTAGTCTCAGTATTTTATACTAGATCTTTGAACTAACATGTTCAAAGTCCCATTATTTTATATTGGGATTCATATTTATAGTTCCTGGAGCTTTATATATAAAGTCCCAGAATAAAATACTGGAACTTTGAACTAACATGTTCAAAGTCCCAGTATTTTTAAACTGAGATTAGTGTTTAAGTGATCCCAGTATTTTATACTGAGACTTTGAACTAACATGTTCAAATACTGGGACTTGTCCGGAGGTGACTAGTTCTCAAACAATTTTGCGCCGCTGGCTAGTATTCGATTAGCGTGTGCCAAACAGGCTCCCACGCGAAATTTTTATGGTTCATTGCAATGGGCCCAACGATTTTCTAGGCTAGGCCGGGCAGTCACTTTTTAGAATATTGTTTGATGAATAACCACTATTTGCAAAGTTTTAGATGAATTACCATGCTGCTCAAACTTCATGAATATTTCATAGAGTTTATGCTCAAATATTAGAAAACTTTAGAAAAAATTCTGAAGGTTGAATTGAAAAGTCCCGTTTTCAAGAAAAATTCTAGAATTCTGATACTTTTGAATTTCCACTTTATACTTTTACGATTTTTTTTCCTGGTGCTTGTGCGGCTACTGACCATGATGAAATCCGGATTGGTATCCAAAGTCGTGGGGAGTTTACGCTCAACATGCGGGACTTAGAACGCTTCAAAGAGAGCTTGGGAACCAAGATTCAAGTCAAAGAAGGCCAAAAGACCAAAATGCAAGCTTGCTGGAATTCTGGAAAAACAATACCATGCACGATCGCGAGCTAAGCCGCGCGATCGCGGTGAAGGTCCAAATTGCTCTGCGAGATCACGTGGTTCCTTGCGCGATCGCGATGAAGAATCGACCAGGCAGCTTTCCAGAATTAGCTGAAAGGGCATTTTAGACCATTTATCATTGTAAATACATAGCTACTATAAATAGTCTAATCCTAAGCTTAATCCTTAGTTATTGATGTTTATTTGAGAATAGAAGAACTTAGAAGAGGCCGAGCCCTTCTCGTTGAAGCCCGAGGCTTCGTGTATCTCTTTTAGCTTGGAACCGAGTGGATGTCATCCTAGTATGGATCCTCGATAGGTTCAAGTTTCTTTCTCTCTCGGATATTAAATCGTGTTTGAATCGAATATACTTTCTTTCTTCTATTTCTGTCCTTCCCCGTCCCTATTTTCTCATTGTTGTGTTTACTTTATCGCTTCCGTTTCTTTATCTTGCTTCCGCGTGGTTTGGTTTGCATCATTTGGTATCAGAGCAAGACTCGAATTTTGTTCTTACGAATCCACGTTCCTTGTTCATCATGTGTTTAGATTCGTGTTCTTGTTATTATTATTCTTGTGAAAAAAATGAAAAATTGAAATTCGTGTTGTGAAACGAATTCCCCATCCATTGAAAAGTAGTGGGGATTGTTCTATATTGTTTTCCCATTGATTTGGTACCCTCATATCACGATTTGGTGTTATGAATTGAAAATTTGAAAATCAAAGTTCCCATAATTTTTGAAACCCTTGTTCTTGAGCTTGAAGACATTGATTCTTGAGTTTGATTGTTTGTTTGGACGTGAAATTCATCGGAGTTTGTTGGAAAACACATTATACAACTTTAGGTACCTTGGGAATTGAAAAACAAGTTGAATTGAGGTGATTCAAGTGGAAATTTGAAATTAAAAATCGGATTCTGGCTCAGCTACAGCAGACCTACGCAATCGCGCAAGCACTGGCGCGACCGCGCTGAGATTTTCATTTCTGGGGATTTTTTATTCATCGCGAACGCGCGACCTCTAGCGCGATAGTGAAGAGAAAAAAATAATTTTGGATTTTTTGTTCTACGCGAACGCGACCTACCTCACGCGATAGCGAAGAACAACATTTTTCTAAAAAAACAGTTTCTTGGCAGAATGTTTGCAACAGCTTCCGGACAGTTTCCAATCATCTAAACTCCAATGATTTCATCAAATATGGTGATTTTCTAGATCATAAACAAAATTCCATCCAAATCCGAATCCGTTTCGTGCCAATTTGATTCGAGTCTTTCTTGTGTCACTTCCTTAGTAGTCTTATAACTTCTCTCTTTTAGTTTTATTGTTTGTTCTCTTTGTTCCTAGTCCACTTGTGTGTCCTTATTCATTTCTTGGTGTCTTATAAATTCCATTCCGAACCTATACTTGGACGCACTAGTTGTTGATTTTATCACTTTGGCTCCTATAAAAGGGATAAGACCATCTTTAAGAGAAAAAAGGCTAAGAGTGGTGAGAACAATAGAGTGTGGTCATAAAAGCCAAAGACCTTGAGTGTATACACGAGTGTAAAGAAAATTGAGTGCACATTACTTGAGTGATACACGTGAGGGAGTGAACTTGTGAGGTCCTTTACTCTTATTTGTTATAGCCATGTCTTCGGATGATGATTATGAAGGTTATGACTCCTATGGAGATGATAGGGATTGCTACGATGATTGTGGAGACTATAGTTCCTATGATGATGGTGGGAATTACTATGATGATTCAAAGAACTATGACTCTTACGAAGATGAAGCGAGTCACTATGGTGATCATGAAGTTCGTGGAGGCTATGAGGCTTATTAGGATGAACGTGACCATGAAAAATTCTATGCTTCTAATCTTGAAGATGATGATAGTGACGCTTCAAGGTACAATGTTCCTACTTACTCTTCTTGTGATAAACATGAAATTGTAGATAGTGACATAGAGAGAATTGATGATGAAGCTTATTATAGAGATTTTTCATTTGCATCTTCTCTTTGTGCTCCTAAAAATAAACAAGAGAGTAGTAGTGGTCTTACTATTGATTTGAGAAGAAGTGGTAATTACTTCATGAGAAAAAGAGAGTCTACATATTCTAATTGTGCTAGAAGGTTTAATGTCTCTAATTCTTATGTGAAAGGCAACTTGAGGCCTAGAGTGAAAAAAGGTGATACATGTACTACAAGTGATTTGTCTTGGACTAACAATGCTTTGATAACTATGTTTAAACGGAATCATTTTGTAGTCAACCATGAGTGTGATGAAGTTTGTGTGGAGCAATTTTTGGAAGAAAGGAAGAACTTCTTCCACGCAATTTGTAAGGTTGGAGAGCGCACTTGTGCTATGATCATTGATTATAAGAGTCATACTAATGTTGCAAGTGTTTCTTTGGTTGAGCAATTAAAGTTGGAAACTTGTAGTCATCCCTTCCCCTATATGTGGCCTTGGTTGAATGGAGATGGGTTTGTGGTCATTACACAACAAGTGTGGGTAAAGTTCAAAATTGGTGACTATCATGATAAAGGATGTGATGCCCATAAAAGGTTGTCACTTGTTGTTAGGAAAACCATGGAAGCTTACTAGAAATGCTAAGTGTAGTGAGAAGTTTGGAAAACATGCTCTCACTTTACGGGACCAAAAGTTTATTCTTGGCACCACCCCTCTAATGAAAGTCAAAGAATTTTATTTTGGAATGCTAGAAAAAGAAAGAAATACAAGTGCTAGAAAAGAGTTGACAAGTGTCAACAAGGTGAACCCGAAACCACAAGCTTCAAAGTCAAGTGGTTCACCAACAAAGAAGAAGGAGACTACAAGTGATGAGTCTCCAAGTCCTAGATTCCGGGTCAATGTTAAAAGTCCACCTACTCCAGCTATGGGTATTCTTTGGCCTCGTCCCAATTCGCCCGAATTTGAGAGACAAAAGATTGAGAGGAGTAAGGGAGTGACCGGTGACAACTCTCGAGTGGAAAAAAGAGAGGTTGTGGTGAGTGGTGTGAGTGAGTTGTCACCACCCGAATCTACACCCGACCTTAAAAAAAATGAGAGAAAAGAAAGAGGGAAAAAGAATCATTGAGAGTGAGAACACCCCTTATTCTAACCTTAACCCTTTATCTTTTTCTTCTACTTGTGTGAGTTCTTGTGTAGGTACTCTTGGAGGCAAACCAATGGAGCCTCAATCATGTTCCAGAAGGGCATGGTGAAGAAGATCTAGAATGTGAGCTTCAAGTTGGAGGAACTACCTATGACACTTCAAGTGTATTGAGTGAGCAAGATGGCCACTCAAAGGTATGTGTTAGTCCTTCTTCCCATGAGCATGATACTTCCTTGTCTTGTGATATTGCTTGTGAAAACTCCATGCTAGTTGACAATTTATATGCTTACAATGTGTTTGCAACTAGTGTAGAGTCGGTTGGTCAACTTGTATGTGCATGTGAACCACTAGTTGAGAGGGTTGATAAACCACATCATGATGTGAGCTCGGTTTTTATTGAATCTTTCTTTAGTGAAGATGTTGTAGTTGACCTTGCTTACGACCCTTGTTATGACACACCACCAATCTTTGATAAAGGGGAAGGTGAGTTGTATGATCATACCCTTATTGATGTTATTGCCTATGGTGGATCTATGTGTTGTAGTAAGAATGATGGTGACCTTGAGGAGTCCCTAGTGGATGAGATGGATCGAATTATATTCGATGACTCTTCAAGTGTGGATGATGATTCTAGTTTGGATGCCTCACCTTTGATGGGTGGTGAACTTGTCTTCACTAACCCTATGTTTGAAGGGGATTTTGAAAGAGGTGGTGATGTGCATTCAACTAGAGGAGAGTGTAAGCTTGAACCTCCATGGTTTGGGGAGCTTGACTCTATAGATAATCCCTTGTTTGAAACTTCCCTTGGGAGCTTGTCTAGTGAGGAGGATTGTCTTGAAGGTGATTTTGGAGGTGAGAAGCTATCTCTTGGTGTGTGTAAGAGTGCTCTTAAGAAGGGGAGTGGAGTCTTTGATGCTAGTTGTTGCTTGAACTATTTTGAGTGTTCCATTCCCTATGTTGATCACACCTTGAGTGTTAAGCATGCCAAAGCCATGATGTCACCTTGTGATAGAAATGCAATGACGGCTTGGTATGTTGGTCATGAGCGTAGGGATCATAAGGGATTTGATTGCTATATCTTAGATGTTTTATGCCCTTTTGATCTCTCTGCTTATTCTAGTGTTGGATGCACTTCCTTGTTGAGCCAAGAAGTTATTGTTTCCTTTGGGGACATAAGCTTTTTAATTGATATTGATGCTTGGCTCTACCATAAGAGTGTGTTTTCCAAACTTTTGGGCACTAACCTACTCTTGGAGTAGGAAGTTCGTTTGTCTTTGC
Organism: Petunia x hybrida; assembly: GCA_037355625.1. Lineage (NCBI taxonomy): Eukaryota > Viridiplantae > Streptophyta > Magnoliopsida > Solanales > Solanaceae > Petunia > Petunia x hybrida. The sequence continues at coordinate 9,197,398 of JBBBVM010000014.1, read as the reverse complement.
CTTGCTTGTAGGTTTTGTTGTCTTGATTTCGAGGACGAAATCCTTTTAAGAAGAGGAAGATGCAATCCGGATTGGTATCCAAAGCCATGGGGAGTTCACGCTCAACATGCGGGACTTAGAATACTTCAAGTCAAAGAGAGCTTGGGAACCAAGATTCAAGTCAAAGAAGGCCAAAAGACCAAAATGCAAGCTTGCTGGAATTCTGAGAAAACAATACCCAGCGCGATCGCGAGCTAAGCCGCGCGATCGCGATGAAGGTCTAAATTGCTCTGCGCGATCGCGTGGTTCCTTGCGCAATCGCGATGAAGAATCGACCAGACAGCTTTCCAGTTTTAGACCATTTATCATTGTAAATACATAGCTACTATAAATAGTCTAATCTTAAGCTTAGTCCTTAGTTAGTTGATGTTTATTTGAGAATAGAAGAACTTAGAAGAGGTCGATCCCTTCTCGTTGAAGCCCCAGGCTTCGTGTATCTTTTTTAGCTTGGAACCGAGTGGATGTCATCCTAGTATGGATCCTCGATAGGTTCAAGTTTCTTTCTCTCTCTCGGATATTCAATCGTGTTTGAATCAAATATCCTTTCTTTCTTCTATTTCTGTCCTTCCCCGTCCCTATTTTCTCATTGTTGTGTTTACTTTATCGCTTCCGTCTCTTTATCTTGCTTCCGCGTGGTTTGGTTTGCATCAGACCATGCTTCTAAAACTTTACTAAATCTGGCTATATACCTATTATCACCCAAAATGATGGCTATCCATCAAAAGTTCTGGAATGGACCCAATGTAGCCACTCTAAGCGCTGCTATTACGTTTTGTGAATTTTACATTGAGTAGACCTTTTTAAGTCTTCCTAACATAAAATGGATACATTATTCATTATTTATGTTATCTAGACATTTTACTATAGGCATTTACTTATTATGGCCATTACTTCTCACTTCAAAATTACCTAGTTTAAAGCCTATATTGGTGGGATTTAATGGGTAAGACATCTGCATATCCACTTTAAAATTTAAACTAATTAAGTCTCACAATCAATTATCTCCTCTTTTTAAGTAAATTAGCAACCACCCACGTCTCTTCATTTTCTCCATTTCTCCATTTTCTCCACGTCTGCGCCTGAGAGATCTGTGCATCTGCAGCAGGGAAAAACAAAAAAGATGGAGGCGGCAACGGGTGACTTCTCTTTACCACGGATCTCAGGCAAAGAAGATCTATTTGAGGGGAGGTATTGGCGTTGGTGGATTCCGAAGAATCTATGGGGTTAACCAGAATCTATGGGGTCGTCCATGTCATTTCTGCAATAGCAGTGGTTCAGTTGCACGCCACATCCTTCAGCAATTGATTATATCACTCCATTGTTCGAAATAGTATCTCTGCATATCCAATGAATATTTGGTGTATATGTAATATATTTTTTCTGGTATCAACAAAATGTATACATGAGGTCATAAATATGCAGAATATATCACTCATATCAATAGAATATGGAGAATATGGAGAATATGCAAAATAACATATCATAAATATGCAGAATATATTGCACTTGTAGCAACAAAATATTTTATGTATCATAATATCAATATATTATATATTTAAATAAATATCATAAATATGTAGAATATATCACACTCATATCAATAGAATATTTTATACATAATATTAAATATTTGGAGATGTTAAGTGTATATAATTTTACCAACTACTATTGCATATTGTGTAAATATAATAAAAATTAAATGCATATTTGATGTTTATCTATTTAATGATTACAAATAATTTTGCTGAAACTAAATATATATATAAGCGTCAAAAATAAAAATAAAAAAATAGAAAAATCGAGTAAGAAGATGATTATTTGGATGGAATAGGGCTCCATAATTTTCTCCTTATTGGGTGGGAGTTGAGCTCCTTAATTTTCTCCTTTTCTTAATTACTTTTTAGATAGAATCAACTTAGACATATTTATATTGGGTAAATTTTGGCTAGCATATGTGAAGATGTTCAATGGCTATTTGAATGTAGAGCCATGGTATATATTTGGTTAGATATGAAATTTTCCCTTACGTTTTTAGTCATTCTGACCAGACTAACCCATTAAAAACATTTACTTAGAAGTCATTTGGCTATAGATACTAAAGAGTTTTTTGAAGTTAGAATTGAAAATTTTTATTTGGAAATTTGCGTTTTTACATGAATTTTACTTGAAAAAAAATTAAAATTTTATGAGTGGAGAAAGTTGGTATTTTGAAAAAATGATTTTTCAAAAACTGTTTTTTAAACGGGAAAAACAACTCATTGCCAAACGGGTTCTTAGTACTCCAATAAGGGAAAAAAAATACCGGGAAATGACTAGTTGTTCAGTACATAAGGCAACTGTTTTGGGAATCGACAACTGGTAACTCAAAAGTCAGAAGAAATGTTTGGTGCATTCACTAGTTTGCGGCACACAACTATATTGTTGATTAATGGAACCAGTAGGGCTTATTGTTCTACTATTGCTATGTCGAAGTTAGTAGTGGGCACTCACCATGGCACTTTCCACTGTGACGAAGCTCTTGCCTGCTTCATCATTCGTCTCACTAACAAATTTTCTAATGCTCAAATTATTCGAACTCGTGACCCTAAGGTTTGAATCCCTATTTCTTGTAACGATTTAAGTTATATATATTGTCAATGCAGTTTAACATGTGAGAGTATATTTATCAAGTTATCAATTCACCCTTCCAAGTTATGTGACACGATTTCATTATTAGTCTGTTCAAGAAAAAAATGAGGCATTTTTATATTTGGAAATAAGTTAATTTTAAGTTCTTGTTTTAATGAGAAGCTTTTATGGCCACACAAATGTTATGGCATGTTTACGATCACAAGTTTCAAAAGTCTTATAACTACAAAAATAATACGCCATACTTAGTACCACAAGTTTCAAAGGCTTTCTTTTCTCTCTTAAACTCCTTTCAAGTTAAACTATGTCGCATAAAGTGGAATGGGAATACTGTTTATCATGGAGATTTAGCTATGACACTGTATTAGTTACCTGATTGTGTTGTTGTAACGTTTTCGGTGAAAGTTTTATACATTTAGATTGTTTAACATGTGATAGCGCGTTAGTTACTTTATTTGTTAGATTACCTGTGAAAAATAGTAAAGTAGATTTTTTGGAGAGGTTCTAGAATAATGTAGAGTAGTATCTTGGATTGAAGAAATATCAAGATACTCTAGAATAATCTAGTGTAGAATATTAAGTGCATAGTATAGATATTTTAGAGGAAAGAAATATCTAGATATATTCTACATATTCTAGAGTCTTGGATAGCTTGAATACTCTTATGGATGTATCTAGAAATGCATCTAGAACCATCCCTTGTCAAGTATAAATAAGGGTGGTCTTACTCATTTGTAACCAAGCAAATCAAGAAAACATTTCTAGTTTACAAAGTTCTTTCTTCCAACTTTCCTTCTTCTTTTCAAAAGCTTCCTCTTCTTTAGTTGAATCTTCCTATATCTTGCTAACGATCTTGGGCTAGCAGAAGGTTTCCAATACTAACATTTTCTTCTGCTATTCTCTACATGGTATCAGAGCCATAGGTTGGCATCTAGAGTATTTTTCAAGATCGGGTTTTGGTGGTAGATTCAACTGGTTTATTTAAATGGATTTGAGTGGCCGTGTTGGTGGATTGGGGATGGAATTATTGAACCAATCCAACTACAAGGTTTGGAAGACTTGTATGGAGTCTTACCTTGTTGGCGAGGATTTGTGGGAAGTTGTCAATGGTAGTAATACAAATCCTCCTGCCGACAAGCCGGAAAATAGCAATGCACTCAAGAAGTGGAGGCAGACGAATGCTAAGGCGGAGTTCATTCTAAAGAGGTCAATATCTCACAATTTGTTTGACCATATTATAAGGTGCAAGTCGGCTCATGAAATATGGAGTACCCTCGACCGGTTGTTCAACAAGAAGGACGAAGCTCGGCTACAGATATTGGAGAATGAATTGGCTAACACAACTCAAGGTAATCTTTCCATCGCCGAGTATTTTTTTGAAGATTAAAAATTTATGTTCCGAAATTTCTCTATTAAATCCGGACGAGGCTATCTCCGAAGCACGAATGAGAAGAACTATCATTCGTGGATTGAAGCCCGAATATATTCCCTTTGTTACATCAATTCAAGGATGGGCCCAACAACCATCCTTGGAGGAGTTCGAGAATTTGTTGTCATCACAGGAGCTACTAGCCAAACAAATGGCTGGTGTATCGATCAAAGAAGGAGAAGGAAGTGCTCTTGTAGCAAACAAGAGGAATTTTAGAGGAAAGCAAAAGCAAGGTGGCTCAAGTGAGAGGTCACACTCTCAATCCCAAGGTGATTCAAGCTCGCCCGAGAAGAAAGAAGGGTCTTCTCATAATTCTAGTAAGAAGACTTTTAAGTGCTACCGGTGTGGCAAAGTAGGGCATATAAAAAGATATTGCCGGGCCAAAGAAGGCAATATAGCTCGAGCTGAAAAAGCCGCTGAGGTAGAAGACGACTGGGGAAGTGCTTCATGGCTGAAACACGATCAGTAGATGCCATGGCTTCCATCAACTTTGAAAAAGATTGGATCGTGGATTCAGGATGTGGGCATCATCTTACTGGTGACCAATCCAAGTTTTCCACCCTTCGAGATTACAATGGCCATGACGTCATTGTAACGGCAGATAATACAGTCCATCAAGTGGAGAAGGAAGGCACTGTGGTCATCAACGAGAAGCAAGAAGGCCCTATCACTCTCACCAGCGTCTTCCATGTTCCAGGTATGAAGAAAAATCTCTTCTCAGTTGCAAATGCTGTAGATGCTGGAAGCTACCTACTATTTGGCCCACGTGACGTGAAGTTCCTTCGAAATATCAAGGAACTCAAAGCGGATATTATTCACACCGGTAAGAGAGTTAATGATCTATATGTTTTATCTGCCTCTGATTCATATGCTGAGAAAATGAGTAGCAATGATAATGCGCATCTATGGCACGCTAGACTTGGACATGTTAACATGGATAAATTAAAAGCTATGGTGAAATTTAATCTAGTAAAAGGTTTGCCTAACTTAAGAAACTTTGGTGGAAGAGAGATTTGCGAGGGATGTCAATACGGAAAGTCACATCGACTTCCATTTGACAAATCCTTGTCAAGGTGCAATGCTCCACTAGAACTAATTCACAGTGATTTGATGGGGCCAACAAAAACTCCTTCATTCTCTGGCTACTCTTATATGCTAATTTTTATTGATGATTTTACTAGATTCACGTGGGTTTATTTCGTGAAAAATAAGTCAGAAGTCTTCAACAAGTTTATGGAATTCAAGGAAACAGTTGAAGGCGAGCTTGGTTCCAGAATAAGGAGGTTGCGAACCGATAATGGTGGTGAGTTCACTTCAGAACAGTTCCTCTTATTTTGTCGTCAACATGGGATTAAGAGAGAACTCACCTGTGCTTATACGCCACAACAAAATGGAGTGGCGAACGGAAGATTCGGCACTTAACAGAGACTTGTAAGAGTTGGCTTCATGCCAAAAATTTACCCAAAGCACTATGGGCTGAAGGTATGAATTGTGCAGCATATGTGATTAACAGGATGCCACTTTCTCCAAACAACATGAAGTCGCCCTATAAACTGATGTTTGGAGAAAAGCCAAGTGTCAAGTATCTTAGAGTGTTTGGCTCCATATGTTATGTTCATATCCCAGATTCTCAGCGAAGCAAGTTGGATGCCAAAGCCAGGAAGTGCATCTTTGTCGGGTATGATGAAAGAAAGAAAGGCTGGAAGTGCATGGATCCAGAAACTCATCGCTTCGTTGTTTCGAGGGATGTCATATTTGATGAAGTTTCTTTATATTATGGAGCCGAGTCAGAAGGAGCGGGTTCTAGCACACTGAACCCTGAAGCTTCGAGCTTGCCTGTCATAGATGTTTCTCCAGATAATGCAGCTGACGAGGAGCTAATTGAAAGGGGGAGTCTAGGAACTCCACAATGTGAATCCCAACAAATAGATGATTCACGGAGTTCACAACGGCCAAAAAGAGTTATCAGGAAGCCAACCCGCTACAGAGATGAGAATTTTGTCAGTACATATTCCTGCTTCCTTGCAGGACCAATAGATGACGAAGAACCTTCATCATTTGAAGAACCAAAAGGAGTCAAGCAGTGGGAGCTTGCAATGGATGAGGAGATGGAGGCTCTAATGAAAAATCAAACTTGGAGTCTCGTACCGAAGCCTAAGGATGTGAAACCCGTTTCTTGTAAATGGGTTTACAAGATTAAAAGAAAGGCAGATGGTAGCATCGATAGATACAAGGCAAGGCTGGTTGCTCGAGGATTTTCTCAGAAGTACGGAGAAGACTATGAAGAAACTTTCAGTCCCGTAGCAAAGATGATCTCAGTCCGAGTTGTGCTAGCACGGGCAGCCTCGCATAATTGGAGATTATGGCAACTCGACGTGAAGAATGCTTTCTTGTATGGTGAGCTTGACAAAGATATTTATATGGAGCAGCCACCCGGGTATGTATCTAATCTACATCCTGATTATGTCTGCAAACTTAAAAAGGCTCTTTATGGACTCAAACAAGCTCCACGAGCATGGTATGGGAAAATTGCACAATATCTATATTTCTGTGGTTATGTTGCGTCATATTCGGATCCTAGCTTGTTTGTTAAGAAACAAGGGGATCGGCATATGGTTGTTTTGTTATATGTGGATGATATGATAATAACAGGAAACAATGAAGATGAAGTTTCAAAGCTTCAAGAGGAGCTTGCTATAAGATTTGACATCAAGAAGTTGGGAGAGCTACATCATTTTCTTGGCTTAGAGGTGACAAACACGGATAAAGGAATTTTTGTCACCCAAGAAGGATATGCCAAGAAACTTATTGATAGGTTTGGGATGAAACAAAGCAAAAAGTGCTCTACTCCTCTTGAGATAAACACAAGGTTAAGGTGCGAAGAAGGCTCACATCTTGCAGAGGGTCTTTTTCGAGCTCTTGTCGGCAGTCTTCTATATTTGACTATTACGAGGCCAGATATTGCTTTCTCTGTTGGATATGTCAGCAGGTTTATGCAGTCACCAAGAAAGCCTCACTGGGAAGCTGCAAAGAGGATTTTGAAGTATATCAACTCAACACCAGATTTGGGCTTATTCTTCCAGAAGAAGAACGATTTGGTATTAATTGGATACACGGATGCTGATTTTGCTGGTGATTTGGATGATCGAAGATCAACATCAGGCTATAACTTTCTCTGCGGTGGAACAAGTGTTTCTTGGCTAAGCAAGAAGCAAGACTCGGTTTCTTTATCAACCACGGAGGCAGAATATAAAGCAGCTGCTCTTGCTGCTCAAGAATGTGTATGGCTCCAAAGATTCGCTGAAGACTTGCACATACCGATATCAAAACCAACGGCAATTTTTGGAGACAACCAAAGTGCAATCAAGCTGGCAAATAATCCGGTGTTCCATGCAAGAACTAAACACATTGAGGTGGAACATCACTTTATCCGAGAAAAGGTTCTTGATGGTACAGTAACTACGTTGGAGGTGCGGAGTCAGGAAAATATCGCTGATATCTTTACGAAGTCACTTTCCAAAGGTTCGTTTGAGTTCCTCCGTGACAAGCTTGGAGTAGTTTCCAAAAAATCACTTTAAGGGGGAGTGTGAAAAATAGTAAAGTAGATTTTTTGGAGAGGTTCTAGAATAATGTAGAGTAGTATCTTGGATTGAAGAAATATCAAGATACTCTAGAATAATCTAGTGTAGAATATTAAGTGCATAGTATAGATATTTTAGAGGAAAGAAATATCTAGATATATTCTACATATTCTAGAGTCTTGGATAGCTTGAAAACTCTTATGGATGTATCTAGAAATGCATCTAGAACCATCCCTTGTCAAGTATAAATAAGGGTGGTCTTACTCATTTGTAACCAAGCAAATCAAGAAAACATTTCTAGTTTACAAAGTTCTTTCTTCCAACTTTCCTTCTTCTTTTCAAAAGATTCCTCTTCTTTAGTTGAATCTTCCTATATCTTGCTAACGATCTTGGGCTAGCAGAAGGTTTCCAACACTAACCTTTTCTTCTGCTATTCTCTACATTACCAACTAATGTTTGTCATAGAGATATAGCTATGCTTATTTTATAATTTACCTAATTGTGTGATACTCCATATTATACATTGTGATTGCATAAAACTTAAACCTGTCGATAATTGTGAAAAAATCAGTTGTTATACTTGGAATTTGAAGGTTCTGGAAACACTTGATGCTGTGGTTGATGTTGGTGGAGAATATGATCCGAGCAGAGACCGATATGACCATCATCAAAAAGGCTTCAGCGAAACTTTTGGTCATGGATTCAGCACTAAACTAAGTAGCGCTGGCCTTGTCTATAAGGTAACTCCAATTTTCTTTACTACCCTAGCCCATAACATAGCTGTTCATAAACTGTGTTAGCTCTAAGAGTTTTCTCTAGGTTATAAACTGGTTCTTCTAGTCCCTACGTGGACATCCGATGAAATTGCAATGACACAGATAAACAGTGGTTCTTCTATAAGTGGTGTTGTTTTTCTTTTTCTTACCATTTGTTCTGTCTACATCATTCCGCTTCCAAAGCATTATGGCGTGGAGATTGTTGCAAAGGAACTGCAGCTGAAGGAAGAACATCCTGATGTACATCGATTGTTTCTTGCTATTTACAAGAACTTTATTGAGGTAAAAAATAAAGCTTCTCTGCAATTTCAGGCCTTGCTGGTTTAATTTCACTATCTAGGAATTTTCGTTGTTCGTTACACATCATGTTGTCTGTTAATGCTGTAAGGGCCTGCAAGGGCAGGTGAAGACATTTGCTCTGCACTGCTGCAATTTTTTTTGGTTGAGAGATATTTTGTGGAAAATAAATCATTTTCTCATGTTTGGTAGACAGAAAATACTTTTTTGGAGAACATTTTCCACCAAAAGGGGTAAAATGACTTCTCTTTCTTATGAGTGGAAGTCATTTCTTTACAATTATCTCAACTCAACTTCCTATGAGTTCATCGAAACAGCTAATTGGCTAACATTATTATCAATATCTAATAAATATTTTCCATTCACTAACTAAACTCTAGAAAATCCATCATATCAAACATCTAATTTCATCCAATGATGTTTTATTTGTTTATGTGTGCATGATTTTTAAATGACTAAATCAATTGTAATGGTTGCTTTAATAGGCAATTGATGCCATAGACAATGGAGTAAGCCAATATGACACAGATAAGCCCCCCAGATATTTGACTAATACAGATTTGTCATCGAGGGTGGGTAGACTGTCTTTGAACTGGACTGATCCTGATCAAACGCCTGAGGGAGAAAACAAAGCCTTTCAAAGTGCAATGGCACTAGCTGGGAGGGAATTTTTGGAGGTGATTTTCTCATAGACTTCCTCCATCATCAATTGCCTAGCTTGCAGGAAGCTTTCTTACTAGTTCCATCTTGAATATTACATGGTTTCTAAGTTAATATATTTACAAAGGCACATGATATTCCTGTTGCAGAGTATACATCTACATGCAAAATCATGGTTGCCAGCACAATCAGTTATCAGGCAATGCCTTTTAGCAAGGAAAGATGTTGATTCCTCAGGGGAAATCATTGTGCTAACTAGATCTTGTCCGGTGAGTGTAGGCTTGTTCTTTTTATTACAGGAGAAAAATGTGTCGTTTAGTTTGTCTCTCTTGCAGATCGGTGGTTATACCAGTAAATTATCAAAGTTTAACTTCCTGCAAGAAGTTCTTATTGTCAGTTTATTGGGCATTGAGCATATATCCTTTAATAGAATTCATTTAGCTCACCCAATCTGTCCCTTACCTGCTGCTATTAAACATGACTAAGAGTTACTTTAAACATTGAAGAGGAAATGAGAAGTTTTATTGCTATGTGACAGTGGAAGCTATACATATTTGAAGTTGAAGAGGAAATGAAGATTAATCCTTCTATCAAATATGTTATTTACCAGGTATTGCATAATCCTCTCTGTCCTCCATTTTGTATATAGTCACTGTAATTAATAATATCTATTTGAAGATAGTACACTCCCAATATACTCTTGGTCATTTACTGATTTAGACAAACACATGAGCATGTTCGAATATTAGCAGTTGGTATGAAAAGGCATATGAGGATTTATTTGGTTTGTGCGGCTTATCTCTATCTCTATCTCTATCTATCTTCCTATCTCTCGATGTGACCGTTGAGCGAAAATAAGCTGCACTTAGCAAACCAGCTTTCCTTTGATACTTGGCTTGATGAACATTCTTGAAAACTTTCATTAATGCTACATAACTTGATTGCCTTCTACCATCTTGTAGGATGATAGGAGCGAAAATTGGAGAATACAGGCTGTCAGAGTGTCTCCTGACAAATTTGAGAGCCGTAAACCCCTTCCATCTTCTTGGAGGGGTTTAACAGGTGAAGAACTTTCTAGGGCTGCGGGCATCCCTGGTTGTACCTTTGTGCATATGAGTGGGTTTATTGGTGGAAACCAGACATATGATGGTGCTCTTTCCATGGCAAGAGTTTCTCTAATGTTTGAGCAAAAAAGATGTTGATTGCTTGTAGCAGAGTCATACTCATTATATTAAGCTTGCGGTTATTAGCTGGTGATGAATGAGAAATACCTTGTCCATAAGGTGAGGTTGAAGCAAGGTTTCTTTCCGTGGTTCAACCTGCACACACCATCTGGTTAGCTTTCTCATCCGTAAGTGCTAGTATACCTTAGATGCTGTGAACCCTAGAGCCGTTTCTCCTGTTAAATCAATATCGTAAATACTGTCAGTTTCAATACATCTTGTTAGCGATATTTGGGGTTATATAGGTAAACGGCTATCATGGTTTTGTAATTTGTCTCCAAACTTTCAAGTTTTTTCTTGCATAAATAGACTTCTATGAACTTGATGTAGAATTCGATTGTGGAATATCTGAGGCAACACACTTTGGCACCTATTATTTTACTTTGAATTCAAGCCATTCTTGTGACATTTGATAATAGTTTTTTTTTTTAAATTCGTTTTTGAATTTATATTGAATTCAATCACCATTTAGGAAGTCTCATGTCTCGTACAATTGAATATTTACTATTTCAATCCCTTCCAGACAGAATGTTGTGTTTTGAGGTTACATGGTTTATAAGAGAAAAACATCGACTTAGAATAGATTATCAAGTTATAGTATGGTTTTATACATACAGAAATTTAGCGTGTTGCAGGTTGTATTTCTCATTGGATGAATTTCATAATTTTGAATCAAATTTCCTAGGTTCTCAACTTTTACGTGCAAGAATTTCCAGCAAATGTTTGTGTACTTGATTGTCATTGCATATGCTGCTAATAGAGTAGGGTGGATATCAGAGATGCCAGTGCACATACTTATACAATGCATCATTTTCTTGAAAATGAAGAATCTATCGTTCAATCTTAAGTTGATAAAGAGTTTGATTTCTAACATTTTCTCTATAGAGCATAAGGCAACTTTTCTATCCAAGTGTCGTGGCCCTGTCTTTACTTCCCTTCTCCAGAAACTGCTGGAAATCCTCGTTTTACCACTTATAGCACTCTCCCTTCCAGCGACAGATGTTAAATACAACCATTGAGAAGTAGCAACTTGACTGCAATAGGCGACTGCATGAGGTGAGAGGAACTCAATGGTCTTCATCTTTAGGTAATGGCCAATTAAAACCTTATTGCACATCCTGTTGGTGAAAGGCAGATGAATTCCTAAACAAAAGTTGTTAGAAGAAAAAAAATCCAATCACAGAACATGATAGTACGATATCGCAGGTGCTCTGATCAAATGAACCTGTGGAATGTCTGAGATGCGTAAACAAGCATGGAGACCACCATTATAAAGGAAATTTAGCTCCTTGTACGTAAAAGTAATTTTAGTGGAAATGCCGCATGGGTTGTACTTCAATATTCAGCAGCTCCACAGCTTTGATACCTAGAGCTAGCAACAATACGTCTTTCTGATCTGATGATATAACTGCAAGTTTGCATTAGCAAATTGTTCAAAAATCTCTAGCATAAGTCAATTAGGTTTAGAGCAGGTCCAAAATGTCATTTCACATGACAATTGGCACGACAGCTTGTCGAAAGTAGTAACTGCTACTTCCACTTGAGATCATATTAGTTATAAAATCCCAGTGATAAAATATTTGCAGATATTAGTTGTATTTAGTACAAGAAAATATATACATTTACTAAAAAGCTGTACTAACAAATTTGTCTTAATTTTTGAAAGTTTATAAAAGACTTTCATTGTAGCCAAATAAACAGGACAACTCAAGGTAAAATCGTAGGGCTTCATATGATGTCTTCAATTTTTACAAAATCAATTAATCATAAATCACTAAACGGAGAAGAAGATTTATTGCTCAAATTTCGAAGAGAGCTGATGTGACGTAAAATTAGACGGATAAATATAGGGTTTCATCTGTTCAAACCATCATTTCGGGGTTTTAGAAGATCATGTACATATAATAAACTCATCTCCTGGCGTTGTTAAAAACATACGCTATACTCCTCGTTCTGCAACGCTTTAATTGTATTGGTTCTCTGTCATCAAACAGCATACATCTCTCCTGGGCACTTGCTATTTATTGAGGTTTTCTTTTACAAATCGATTCATATCACGCTTGAAAAATAAACTAACCAACCTCCGACCCTCGAGGTGCATAAGAATTGAGAAACAAATTCAATGGGAGAAAACTGGTAGTCCTAAGGGAAAAGAGGAAGGACAAAGAGAGGGCCAAGTGACACAATCCCTAAAGCAGTTTTCCTCTATAACTAAGAATAACACAAAATTGAAGAAAACGAACACCCTATTCTCCATGACTAAATGCAGAAACAACAGAACCCCAGTACCATGCCCATTAGTCGTGCACATGGCAAGCCTCAGTTGCTAATCAATGTCAACTATAGCATAGGAAGTCCTCATGCCAAGGTATCGCAGAAACCACATGTTAACTCAACAACCAAGTCTCTCGAAATGAGGGGATAATTCAATTGTTCGTGTTAAATCTCTGAGATAAATTAAAAAAGAAGAGAATCGGTTTTTAATTTGAATAAGCATACTGCATTTTCAACTCAGGACCAATCGTATACCATGCATAATACATGGGAGTACATATCATAGAAGACACTACTCTCACTCTAATCATTTAGATACAGTAACCAAATAGATTGACCGCGTGAAGTTTAGACTAGCTAGGAAATGAATGAACTACAAATGTTCTTTAGATTTTTCAAGAGCACAAAAGAACACCAGAGCAAGACAATAACCAAATCCATAAAAATTATGACAGTGAGCACTGACATCCGCATGGAGTGCATTTGATGGTAATAATAGGATCATAAAAGATGGAACATATTTTGCCTTAACCAAGAATACAAAAGGTCTAACAAATATACAAATATTATGCCGGTGAAGGAACATGACTCATTGAAGTACAAATTCCTGAGTGCCCATAGAGACTGCCAAAACCTCTCCACCACCACCCCTACTCTCACCCTCCGAACTGAATGAAAATACCAATAGCCAAAAGGGTTTATCTTGGCATCTCTCAGGAAATGTTCATTTCAGAAAGACAACTGAAGCAGCAAACAGAAATGAGGAGACTCGCATGTACAAGCACATAGAATACTAATGAAGACACTTTCTCTCCTTCCATTAACCACTTAAACTGTCAGTGACTTAAATCAGCATATCTTTTGATAAAGCCTAGATATCTGTATATCAAACAACCAATATACTTCATACTTGTATGATACACCTGATAATCTTTCATGGACGAAGCGGTGACACATCATGAGGAGTTCAAAACTCTGAAATACCTATGTAATTATAAGTTCTTTAGCAAATTTAAAAGGTGAAAAATAAATTACGGCATGATCAAACGGCAATTCTGAAAATTGCTATATCAGCGTCATTTCTTCTGATCATTACATAAGTACATCCACAAAATGAATCGTCCCAACACAATAGGCAACTGAAATTGTCTATTATCCACCAGAAATGAAATCTGACAAAGCCGGAGTCTAGTAAAGATCGAAGCGGAAAAACAAAGCCTAAATTATCATAACTTCCCCAAAAAAAGAAAACACTATGGCTAGCGAAAGCACCCGTTCACGGAGATGTACACAAAACGGCAAATCTTGCATAACCTCTAGATATGTTAATCTCCAAGTTGAGGTTGTCCTACATAGAAGGGTTGTTCCACAATTTAGTCCAATCTAATATTTTGTAGCATAACCCACGGCGGATAGTAATAAGCACTTGAAGGCGCAGAATCTAGCATGTCACCTGTAAAGATGCGTAACTCAACGTTTCCCGCGATGCCCCCCGCCTGACCTTGCACCAGGATAGCGAGCAAATTGAAGCTTTAATTTGATGGAATCACGGTCATGCTCATCGAATAGATAACCTGCAAGATTGAGTTTTACTACCTCGCGTAACGCAATTTCTGGTTCATTGACGAATCAGGTAGACATCAGCAAACATGTGATATTTTGTTGGCTGTCCCACAACTGGAATGCATTTACTTTCTACAAGAAAAGGTTCACCTAAGGCAATAAACCCACGGAATTTACAACTGGCATTCACTAGGTCATGGAAAACTCTCAAACGCAAAGGTGTGGAAAATGGGCTCTGGGCATTTTCCTCTACTATTACAAAAGTCTAATCACCTTTAACTTGTAACTCACCCCAAGATACAAGGGCTACTCTAGAAGTAAAATCACTTCTCCACAATGAATAGCAGGAAAGATGAGGAGACTTAATTTCAAAAAAGGAACCTTGGAGACAACAATTGCATTGACCAGTAATAAACTCAAAGTGTCACATTTCTCTTCTAATAGCTGATCCAGAAGCTTCCGACACCAATTTTTAGGTCAAGCCTTGGGTCAGAGATTAAGATAACTACAGCCAGCCAGAACTAGGTGTTGACTTGAGGAAGTTCATATCTTGAGTTTAATATCTACCTTTTCAAGTGGATGGTCCTAATTTCAATAATGGAAAAAAAAGTTCCACAAGTGGTGAATACCTGGTAACTCGGGGTGGACGCACTCAGACTTAAGTTCAAAGAAGAATTCAGCGGAAACCTTAAATGAAAAGACAAAAACATGTTTTTTTTTCTTTGGGGGGGTGGGGGTTGGGGGAGGGGGTTCCAAGTGAATGAACTCATTACTCTGTTTCATTTTACGCGTCTTAATTTGACTGGCATGAAGATTATGAATGTAAGGAAGACTTATGATAATAAACTAAAGTTGTGTACAACATACCAAAAACACCTTTAGATCTTGTGGTCTTAAAAATTTGTCATTCCTTTAAGGGAGTGTCATTAATGGTAAATTGGAAACGTTGGATAAGATCTTATCAAATATAGAAAGATGCATTCTTTGTTACACAGACTAAAAAGGAAAATATGACACATTAATTGCAACGGAGGGAGTACAATCTATAGCATTAAAGCTCACCTAGGTTAAAGAAAATAAAGCTCACCTTCATTCGACTACTATAGCTCCCTAAGTTGCTCGGAGACAGCACTGGTATAGGTGTGGATGTGTGATCCATATCGGATCTGGTCAAACGTTTTTGGGTACTTTGCCCACGAGCGACGGAATAGTTCAAGACCAGATACAATTTGATTCTCGAAATCAGAACCAAAGCTAACGTATATTTGAAGAATTTACCTCTCAAATAATTTCTTCCTATATTATACCTCAACGGGAAATCAAAAGTGAAAGGTTTCTCAAGGACAGCAAAAAGTGTAAGCTCAGATTATAACTCTATTTTATTTTTTGAATTATTGTTAGCTGAATTGTGGCACCCGTATCCGTACCAAGATCCGTATCCCAAATCTTAGAATATAGATCGCGAAGGATCCGACCTCTAGATTCGCACCCCTGTTGGACACCCGCACTCGTGTCCGAGCAACTTAGATAGCTCCACCATCCTCTTAATTCTAGCCATCATAAGGAGATGATAATAAGCCAAAAAGGCGGGTTCATGATAAATCAAAAGACTTCAAAATTAAGAAGTTATGACAATTAATGCTGTTTCCGCTGAAATGTGAAAGCATGCCCTGAAAATCAACTATTCATAAGTGAAACCTAGCTTGCTTACGACTGATGCATAGCTACTTTCCTGTGGGGAACCTTCTATGTTCACAAGAATGAAAAAGGACAACTTGGTGCATTAAATTCCCGTTGTGCCAGGTCCCACGAGTTCACAAGAATGGCAGGAGTAAAAAGTTAATTTACAGTTAAACTTTTTGAGTGCTTGAAGAAATATTGAATGCAAAATCATTACAACCAAAAGATTTGCGGCCCTGACCGGGATACTTGCCAAAGGAGAAATTTTTCTTGACCTCCATTTTATTTATTTATTCATTTATTTTCATAAGATAGGTAGTTCTTAAATCTATAAGAAGCAGCAAATAATTTTTTCTGTACTTCTCGACTTGTAAGACCCAATTTTGCAGTAGTTCTTACTCGCTTCTAAGAGGGGGAGGGTGATGCAGGCCGACATATATTTCTGCAATGGCAAGATAAATTTACCAAAAAAAGGGTGGGTCAAGCTCACCTTGTAAGGCATCCTTTGCAGTGGCTGCATGGGCTGGACTCACAAAATCAACAAAACAAAGAACCAAAGGTTCACCTCCTCGCTACATGAGTTCAATGGCGGTCAACTCCAAATAAAACAAATTATGACAAAAAACCTGGAAAAAATATACAAATGTATCTTACATGTCGTGATTCTTTGGTTACCAGTCTAACTTCTTTGTAACCTACAAAAGGGCGGAAAATATCTGCAAACTGAAGTCAAGGAGAAAACTAAAACACATCGTAAAACATGAAGTTAGAGAAGCGGAGCACAAGGATACGTGACACCTCTCTTCGTTTACAATTAGAAGGCAAACCCTCCACGAACAATGTATTGCTAGCATCAGGAGGCAGAGAAACTTCAGGTCTATCACCTCCCACTGCAACAGTCCTGCTTTTTGCAGGCACTGGGTCTGATCCCCCAATGACCCTAACACGTGGATCCTCAATTGAATAGCCACTAATTCCACCACTCACGGATCTCGCTGGCTCAGCACCACCATAAGATGAAATTTGCTGGTACATTTTTTGTTTTACCAATATATTATACCACTATATCATCAAATAAGCTAACTCAAAAGGAAATAAAGAATGAGTACCGCACTAAGCAGGTAGCGCTCATATGCTCCAGTGGGATCCACATCTCTGATTACACGATGCACTCCCATTTCATTATCATGACCATAATGGCTAGGCAGACCATGACCACTTGGAATATCTATGAAGCAACGACAGAAAAGTAAAAATAAATTAAAAGAGAGAGAGAGAGAGAGAGAAACTACCGGTGCTATTAAAAGCCATGGCTTCATTGGTTAAAGCAACGAAGTGATGCAAAACGAAGGATTATCACTCCACGGATGATGGCATGTACTTCACAGTCATGTGCACTTCAAAAATGACATGCAAAGTGTGTCCAACGAGAAGCAACCAGTTCATTAACTTCCAACTTTGAGGAGTTGGATACATATCGGCATTATTGTGTATACTAAAATTAATTACTTTATTTCAGTTTGATTATTATAGTACACAATTCATATAGTTTTGATATTTTTAATGTTGTGAATCCTGTGCTTCGCTTCAAAGCAGTCTGCTCTTTACTTCTTGCTTTTCGCTTCAAGTCGTATGGACCTTGTCGCTTTTTTATGAGCATCGCTTTTAAAAACACTGGAAATTACCACTAACTCGTGCGCCAGAAAAAAAATTTCTAGTTAATAAACACACAGAAAACAATGACCAAACCGAAAAGCCAACTAAGCAAACTGGCGTAAAACATTTATCAGTGTCAACATGAGAGAACAAAACAGAGTCGGCTACTTTGGAAAGATTTATCTTTATTTCTAACTACAGCTGTGGGATCTACTAAAGGATCCTCGCTGTCTCATTCAATCCACTTGGGCCTATTACATTTCGACAGATTTAATTCTTTGGACGTTTTCACTCAACAAAATCTTTAGCCGACTGCTGAAAGACTTAGCACGACGCCACACATGGCCTCCAATTGCCTAAAGGACAAAAGAAGCTCCCTTAACCTAGCCAAAAAACGGAAAATACCAAACTTTCTGCCAATTTACAACTTTAGGTAAGCCAATTACCAAATGCCACATTTGTTAAACTTGCTCCTCTTACATCCAATCTCTACCATAAATATATCCACAAAAGCACCAAAAAGAACTTAGCTTTTGTAATATCGACTTTAACATCAACGAAAAAATAAAAAGTAGATTCCGCAAACTTTTCTTTTTTTTTTGCAAAACCTAGTCTTTGCAAACTATCTCTGATGGGAACGATTCTGTATAAAACTAGTTAAAATTTTAACATAAAAATGATTTGCAGTTGAAGTTAGCAACTTTATATCCCCGAAAGCACACAAAGAATTATAAGAAACACACTTAAGGCTCTATGAGGCTAAGTGGCAGAGTTACCCAGTACGTGTGCTGGTGGAATAATCGAGGTGCACGTAAGCTGGCCTAGGAACTACCGTCATTTAACAAAACCCTAGTTTTCTTTTTTTTTTCTGCTATTTGATGTAAAAACATTTGTTAAATTTAAATAAAAACAGGTGAATGTAGTTAACCGTATTCGGTGCGAGGGCGTTTCGCGACGAGGGGAGGAAGCGCAGCCGCTGCCGCCGCCGCTGCTGCCGCTTGCTGCTGCCTGCCGTCGCTGTACCTCCAGTAAGCATCCGCCATCGCCGAGAGGAGGTTTGGGGGGGTGGGGGGTTTAAGAGGAGGATAGATCCTAGTATTGCAATTCTCAATTGACTCGAATAATGAAGTATTGTGCGGTTTTATAGTCCCTAACAATTTGGGCTGCATTTATGTATTTTAAAGAGAAAAAAACATATATAACCAAAAATGCGCTTAGCCTTACTTTTAAATAGACATTACGATTTACGACTATTGCATAAAGGCTAGCCAATATTTACCATGTAAAAATATATCTAGGCAGAGTTTTTTCTTTAAAACAAGGTGAATAGATTTGACTATATAACAGATTATTGGGATTAGTAATCTTTTTTTTTTCTATTATATATCCACTCATCCCTGAATATTAGGCAACAATATTAATCATGTTTCATGTTCAATCTGTGTGTGCATATATCTGTAACTCTGTGACATTCTTTTGGACAAAAAAAACAATTTGTCATTTCTCTATTACTAAGCAGAAAGCTTTTCAAAGGTAAATTTTAATCAATATTGTATTTCCTAAAAACGTATCAGGTTTTACAATTAAATTTATATTTAGTTGAGTCTAAAGCGACCGTTTTATATATCAATTCGATCGATTGATAATTGGTTTACGTTGACAAGATGTCGATTTCTAGCGATTCAATTCGAAGACAGTGCAAATATCGATTTCAAAGATGCAGATACAATGTCAAGTATAAATAAATGATTCGAAGGCAAGTATAAATAGACGAAGCCAAAGCAGATGACAGACTAATAATTTACGATAAGATGGTTTCAATTGAGTTTCTAGTCAAAGACAAACTATGAGTTCGATTCCGTTCAAGATTGAATACTTCGTTTTAGCCAAATCCGATGACAGTATTAAGTACGATGATGGATGAAAGTGATGGAAACTCAATTAGAATGCGATCGTAAGACAATACTAGCAATTCACTTGATATGATTTATACTAATGAGCAACTTGATAAATTATCTTATATTGTCAAAATAACGACGATAAATTAACGAGATCGAATGCAGTGAATCAAGTTAATGAATAACGTAAATAGCCAGCAAACAACGAGACAAGCAACGATTAAATGAGCAGATGAATAAATAAATAAAGCGGTAAAAGCTTATTGGATTGAAGAATCGAATGATGGTGCTTCAATGAAAGAGATGGATCTTCTTCCACGTTTGAACCAAGCCTCGACTGTAATCTAAGTACAATGGTTGCTTTGAATAATAATAATAAGTTGATGTTGATATGACAGTGTAATGAATAGAAGATGTATATCTGGGAGAATGAGAATAATGATGAGAGCAGTTTTTTTTTCAGATGAACGTGTCTCCAAATGAGAGCATAAAGTCCTATTTATAGGTTGAAATGATGAAGAATTTCCAACCCTAGAAGAATTCCACTTTGTCACGTTTCTCTTCCAACAATTGCATATCTTCATCCACTTCTACTAAATCCGCTAAATCTGTTCCGATATTCTTGGGATAAGGATCAGCTAAGTTATCCACTATAATGTTGTCCTCAAAATTATCCGATCACAACATCGCATAATCAAACGAAGCTGCTTCTTCCCGATCACAACGTCTTCGAAATCAATCAATGCCTTGTCATGTAACCAAATTCGTTTCTCTTGTGATCGAACAGAAATCGACCAATACAGATAGTCCCTCACTTGCCAAGTCGTGTGTTCGTAAAAAACTTGGCAAGTGGCTTGAATTTTTAGCGGGAAAACACGTGGAACGCTTGTGTCCCTCCATTTTGAAACGTCAAAACGTCGCCTCAACTTCCCATCACTGCACGTGTCAGCAATCGTGCGGGCAGCAGTTTCTCGACAGTTCCCAAGGCAATGATAATTCTTGCCTTATAAATACCCATTTCAAAACTCTCTTTACAATCTTTACAACTTCTGAAATCTCTCAAAATTCTCTGAAAACCTCAAGAACTTTGCTGCTGAATCTTGTTAACTTTATTCCAAATTTCCCAATTTGTTTGTCCAAATTGCCGATTTTATGCTTTGATAATGTCTTCTTCTTCTCAACCCACAGCTGATACTGAACTACTTCTGCTGCGGCAGTCACCGCCACAGCCCCACCGCAGTCCGGTGCGGTGGTGGAGCAGACTTCCACTGCTGCTGGTCCTTCAGTGGATAAAAAAGGAAAAAAGCGAAAAGAGAGGAAGGTGAAGGATTATGGTCCCAAGAAATCGTGGTCAGAGATTCTTCCGAAAAGATTTACCTATGAGAACGACTGCAAAGTCAGCGTTCAAAATGAAGCAGAGCAAGGCAAAAAGAAGAATATTCCGATCGATTCAGTCTATTGCGCGATCACGCCAGAATCGATACCACGAGTTCGGGAGGAATGTGGTTGGAAGGTTGGCGACATCGATGTGATGTGCCCTCCAAGAAAATCGACGTTGGCGACTCACATCGAGGACCATTCCGTGGTTTTGACATACCCTTTCACCATCGGATTTTCTCTCCCGGTCGATAACGTGATCGAGGAGTTCTGCAAGATGTACAACGTCTGCTTTGGGCAGCTTTCTCCGATGATATGGAGAATGATAGTTATTATGCGATGTATCGCAGAGAAGGCGGAAGTGGAGCTGACACTTCGCCATATTCTTAATATTTATTCCCCTCGAGTTTACAAAGGAGGGGTAATAAATTTAGCCAAACGAGGTCAGCGAGCCTTGATATCTGATAACGATGACGATCTCCGGGGGGTGGGATCAACGCTTTGTCTTTATCCCTACGGAGCAGTTAACCGACCCTGAAAAAGGGCTGCTCCCAAGCGTTTGGAATCGAACCCGTAAGTGCTCTGTCTATTTGTCTTTCTTTTTGAACGAGTTTATGATTTTTAAATCTTACAAGTTTTCCCAAACTTTCAGCCGATGTAGTTTTGTTCGATCAAGTTGCCGATATCATACCGTGGCTGATAAGGGTGCTTGACAAAACGACCAACGATCAAAGAGCTTGGAAACCGGTCGCGGCTTTAAAAAAGCTCAAAGCCAAAAATCACGGTAACTTTTGACTTGGACTTGTATTGAGTTTACAACTTTTCGTTTCCCTTGACGCTTTTTGATACTTCACCATTTCGTACAGGCATCACTGGTGCTGGAGGTGAGCCAAGTGATGAAGAAGTTGAACCCGCGGGCGGAGAGAAAGTCGATGATGCTCCCCCTCCGAAGAAGAAAAAGAAATCATTTCAGGAGTTGAAGAATAAGTATTTGCCCAAGATAGTGGTGGTGGAGAAGGGGCAAGGGGGCAGTTCATCGGCTGCGCCCCAAACCATAGAGGATGTGATAGCTGGAACAAGTTCAGCAGTTGCAGCGGCGAAAGCCACCGAAGGAACGACCTCAGTTGTCGACATCGAGGGGGAAGAAGCTGGGGACGAATCGGGGTCTGATCGATTAGTGAGGCGTCCCAAGAAACCAGTCAAGGAAAGACTCCAAGAGACAGCCATTCAACTCAAGGTGGCTGAACAAGGAGATCTTTCCGTTGACGATTATCATCTCTCCCCTGTAGCCGAAGAAGTCAACTCGGGCTCAGAGGGCTTGCCTAGTAGAGAAGGTGCCCTCGTTTCATTGGGCGTTGCCCCTGAAAATCGAGGGGAAATGATTGAGGCCTTTGATCGAGAATTCGAGGAGAGGGATCCAGCTAAAGAGAAAATGTCAGCTTTGGATCGGCCAATAGCGACGACAAAATCCAAATACGATGAAGAGACAGGGTCGTCGTTTTTTGGTGCGGATCATGCTGATCCGATTGTACCTCTCCCTCGGGGCGAAGAAGCTGCTGCCTTTGCCGCTTTAGGCGAATCTGAAAAGAGGGGAGACAGATCACTTACGATAGAAATGCCGCCCAACGTTGATTTGCTAAGGTGCCTAAAGCGGCTGGCAGATTATTTGTTCGATGTCATTGGCCCGATGGAGCAAGCTCGATTGAACACGCACAAAGATCTGAGTTTGCCCTCTCAGATTTCTATTGGTGCCTTCAGGGTAAATTCCATACTAAAATTTCCTTCTTTTTACTCGTTGCATAAATTTTTATGAACTTCAACTGTAACTTGCTTTTAGAACTGCATAATGGCGATCGAGACCGCCGATCGGATTCACCAGCTTCAAGATGGAGCCAAGGTTCTGAACGAGCAAATCATCCATCTTACTTCGGCTGGAGAGGGTTTGCATCGGAAGCTAAAAGCTGCAGAGGCCAAGTATGCTGAAATTTTGGCCAACTTTGACAAGAGTGCGAATGAGCATGCTCTTCGTCAAACGGAGTTGGAATCCCAGATCCGAGCTTTGAACGCACAGTTGAGTGAGCACGAAGCCAATTCCGATCTGAAGATGGTCGAACTTACCTCTGCTTTGGAGAGCAAAGATAGATAGTTGGCTGATCAGTTCGAAGAATTGAGCGCTCTTCATAAAGGCAACGAAGATCTAAAGGTTCAAGCTGATAGATTGTCGGAAAGGAACTTATTGCTTCAAAAGGAATCCACCATCCTAAGGCGTGACCTCGAGGAAGAGTTTGAAAAGATGAAGGATCTGATCCTTGCTGAATCAAGGCGCGATGTCCTTAGGGAAATGCTGGATCGAAATGTCGATGTTCCTACCGAATTGAGCGAAGCTGTTGCCATTGTGCAGTTGACTCGTGAAGATCTTGGTCTCCCAGCAAGTTCCTCCGATGAAGGTTCCGATGGAGATGGTGATGAATGAGTTATAGCTGTTTTCGACTTGTTGTTTTAGTCATTTTTTTTAAACCTGATGTAGTGTGGTCGTATGACCAGTTATGTAATGTGGTCGTATAACCAGCTATGTACATATATGTTTCGTATGAATGAAATTATTGTATTGTTTTTTCCGAAGATGACTTAATCGTTCGAAAGTTTTGATGTTTAGCGATACTCGTCGAAAGAGATATGATTGGGGCCCAATGTCTTAGTGCGTAGTGAAAAATGACGTCTCACTTTCATGTAATGCACTCTTCGAACATTTTTTATGAGTTCGGAATGAAAAAATTATTTGACACTTGGCGAAAAATTTGGAATTGTAAAATTCGCTAATACTTGAAACGATCACTCGAGTCGAGCAAATGTGAAAAGTTGAAAATATAACCAAACTGTCGCATTATATTGAAGTGGGCCACTAATGGGCTCTTAATACATTCTGGATCGTATGATTCGATCGATTACAAGATGCGGCCGTTTGAAGGCGCAAGTTTTTGATCGCTAACGGATCGTTTACATGTCACATAACTCATCTAAACGGACAACCCTTGACTTTGAATAAAAGCGTCATGGGGTTTGAATTCTACGATAAAATCGAATCTCTAGTTCGATTCAAATTTTGAACGAGTCCCCAGTTCGAGTGAACATTGGAACCTTTGTCAAATTTTGAACGAGTCCCCAGTTCGAGTGAACGTTGGAGCTTTTATCGAATTTTGAACGAGTCCCCGGTATTGTCTTCAATCGATCTCGTTTCTCCTTCCGATGGGAAGTCCCCGGTTCTTGGGCAGTCCCCAGTATCCGTTGATGACCATCATGCTAACTCCATCTCCCCCCCCCCCCAGTATTTGGGTGTGAAGAATGAGTGGCCGAACATTGGTCCTGAGACGGAGTCATTGGAAAACAAAAACTGAGAAAACCGTTATAGATGAAGACCACGTTAGAGTGTTCGTCAGACTTATCGACCCCGATCGGAGCGTTTTGAGCTCAGGTATTCGTGGGTGATGTTTGTCATCATTCGATTCCAACTATGCCTATCATCTAAAAGTGTTAGTACCAAATAATCGATTAAACAATTCTTTCCGATGAAGGAAGAATGAGAATGAAAATTTGCGAAAAAGTAAAAGATGAGGGTTGATGATACCGTAGAACCTCAAAAGTAGTTGTAATCACCTAATTTTGGCTCAAAATATCAGAAAAATCTCAAAATAGCTGTGCTAATTTCAAAGAATATTTGCTTAATTTTCCTAGATTTTATCCTTATTTTTGGTAATTTTAGTTTGTCTAATTCAAAAAAAAGAGAATAAAAATGTCGAAATAGATTTTGATATGATTATGTGTTTGATATATTGTGGTATTTAAGTTTTGTGTTTAAATAACTAACTATGATTTAGGAGTAGATTTAAATAGTTTGGAGTTGGTAATACTTTGCACTGGGCCATCAAATTCAGATATGTAGCCTATCTCATTCGACCCGTTAACCCAGTCCATGACCCGGCCCAACCCCCTTAGTATAAAGACTAGATTTTACCATTTTGGTCCATTTTTACTTCCGAACTCTTCAGAACAAAACACAGAAAACAAAACCAATTCTTACACTGCCGCTGTCCTCCGCCGGCGCCGACAGCGATATCCTCTTTTTCGGCCAAATTTTACGTCACCCGACGCCTCCTCACTTCTTCTTTCCATTTCTCGCCTCAATTTCCCCAAAAAATTATCCAATCGGCGCAGATCGAGGTCGAAAAGATCACCGGAAAACCTAGCTCCATCGATCCACCATGCTTTCTGATCAACTATACATTGGTGGGCTTTTCTCACTCCCCACCACACTGTTCCGAAGGTAATTACCCCGAAAATTCCTCAGCTTCTTTCCGTTTCTCCGCTGCCTCGTTTTTTCCCTTTCCCATTTATTTCAGTCGTGTGCTTGTTTGTGGGTTGTGAATGGAGGTCGTAATATACAATGGTGGTGTCATGATGTTTTTGCTGCGATTGGGTGTGAGATGGTGCAATGAGGTTGGAACTGTGAGATGTTGAGGTGTTTTATTGACTGAGACTGTGACGATGTAACTGGTGCGCCGTGGAGGCTGTGATGAAATTGACAGTGTGATGATGATGTTGAATTGAAAAAGGCGATAGTTGGCTGTGAAATTATAGCCCAGGCAGCGATGTATGGTGATGGCGATGCCGCGAGTGTGTCCATGACGCTGTGGTGTCTCGACGGGATAGGGCAGTGGCTTCGGTGACGTTTGGTTTGTTGATGTTACAGCAGTAGCTATGGCATTGAGCAACAGCAAGAGTGTGATAGTTTTGCTCTTGATTGGTTAGGCATAGAGTAAACTCTTCATCCCTTTTCCCTTTGTTTATCAGTATGTTTATGTTGTTTATAGGTAGGGAAATTTGTTTGGTATTAGCATATGTATGTGTTACCCAAATTTGAGTTGAAGTTGAATAAAGTTTTCTTATTCTTTGTTCACATATTGTCAAAGCATGAATTAGTTAAACTAGCTTATTGAGACCATTGTTTCATCCATCTTGCGTGAGTTTCTCCCTGTTGTGTTCTGTTTGTGTGAGCAGACGCATATATCGTTGATTAAGTGAAAGCTTGGCTGTTATGGTGGATTGGTATGCTATAGTCTTCAACATGTAATCTGCTCTCCCGGTATGTGTGTCTACTGTGATTAGCAAATGACATTGCCTGGGCTGTTGTATTGTTGTAGACAAGTCTGAATTAGTAGTGTCAAGTAGGGGGTTTGTATACTTCTATTTCTTGTGTCATTGTTGTTTTATACTCATAGCATGAACCAGATTAAGTTGCCCACCTTGTCATTTGTGTGAGTTCTTTGAGTTGTGGACTTGGTCCAGTTATGTTTTGTGCCAGAATCAGAATTCGCCTGGGACGGATTTAGTTACATAATAGTAGTCAAGATGTGGGAATCTGGTGTGTTTAAATAATATGGACTTAGGTCCATTTGTTTTGTCATTCTAATTAAGTTTAATTTGAAGTTTAGAAGTTAAGTTTGGTTCATGGGAGTTTTCTGTGAGCGTGAAAGTTCAAAAGAAAGAAAAGAAAAGAGTCAAAGGAAGTACATTGTCAGCCGAGAAGAATAGCTTTTCACATGGGTTTGGTACTTTCTCTGAAAAGTAGGATGGCTCACATGTGAGCCTTTGTTACATTTATTTAACTTTTACCCCACCTTTGGGGGTCTATTTAAAGA
This sequence comes from Petunia x hybrida, assembly GCA_037355625.1. Taxonomy (NCBI): domain Eukaryota; kingdom Viridiplantae; phylum Streptophyta; class Magnoliopsida; order Solanales; family Solanaceae; genus Petunia; species Petunia x hybrida. Next base: position 9,170,621 of record JBBBVM010000014.1, on the reverse strand, counting down.
GAGCATTTGGACTCTCTTTAGGGACACGAGGGCAGATTTGAAAATTAGAGGAGAACAAGAAACAACCATACAGATCTGAAAAAGACTCTCTTCTACACTAAAAAAAATTGAGAGCAAAATGGGAAGTTAAAAAAAAATGAAAAGAAAAGTGAGAGAAAGTAGTGAGGTCTTGGAGTTTTAAGTTCTAAAAAAGAATTCGTTTGCTAGGCTGTTCTAGGCTTGGTTTCTTGGTCATTTGTTGTTGTTGCTGGAAGTTGGTGGCTGTTGTTGCTGCGAGTTGTTGTTGATCTGCTGTTGCTGTTTATTGTTTCTGGTTTGCTTGGAATTCATCTTTGCTGGTTGTTTAGGATATTTTTTCTACATGTGAGGTAATTATTTTATCAGACTTGTATTTTGTGTTGAAAAATATTGGCTATCATGGATATGAAAATGGCTTAGTCCAAGGCCGTTAAGCTTTTCTCACTTGTCTTTGCAAAATCTGTTTATAATAAAGCTGTTTAAAATATGGCCGCAGCTTACTCTACAATGGGCTTGCTGATGGATGAATTTTAGAATTGTACTGACCATGTTAAAAAATGAGACATGAAGGTAGTACAAACTTATAAATGTGCACCAATTGGATGTTTAATGCAAATAGTAAATTTGGACATTAGCAACTGAGATAAAGCAGGTTTTGAATGTTAAATAATTTGAACAAGTATTAGAGTGCATGTTTAAGATTAGACCCACTTTAAAATTACTGGGGTATGGAAACGTGAATGACTTGTTTAAGAATTGGCTAAATGTAAATCGCTAAATGTAAATTGACTAAGCAAAAGCAGGACGTCAGATGCAAATGATACATTTTACCTGAATGGGGCAGTGACGTATTTGGCAAAGCTGGTTTAACTAAATTACATTTTAACTTTTTGAACTTTAACTACATTATTACTTTTTAAACTAGAGCAATTACGATTAGGCAAATTAATAGAAATAAAGATTCGCTCAATTAGGCAAAAATAAGTATGATTTGTGATCTACTTATTAGGCAAAGAGCAATAAAAAAGAAAGTTAGGTCGATTTAAAGATAAGTACGACAAATAAGTATGATTCGTGATCTACTTATTAGGCACACCAAAATAAACAGAGAGGCAATTTGTTCTAAAGTATACCCAGTGGGTTAGCTAATACAATCTTTAGTTCTAAAAATATTAAAACGAAAATAATAAAGGCAATAAACAACAAACAAATTCAAAGAGTCGAAGTGCGTCAATAAAAGCAACTGTGCTTGGCACAGGACTCGAGGGTGCCTAACACTTTCCCACGAGTCAATCGTGATCCTTATCCGGAACTCTGCCGCAGACCACTAAAACGAGTCAAGGGTGTTCTAGGTACACCACTTTGGTGTCTTGACACACCTTTAACTTGTCAAGTGGCGACTACGAAAATCTCAATAATTAATGTACCTTTAAAACACCTAAGTCACAACCTTTTATTTATTTTTTTATTATTTTAGTAAATTTTAGGTTGTGACAGCTTGGCGACTCCGCTGGGGATGAAAGTAAAAACTGAGAGTCTCAGGCTTTAATAAATTGTCGCATTTCAGCTTGTGAATATTTGTTTGTTTGTTTACCATGTTTTGAATGTTACTGCTTTAATATTTATCTGAACTGTATATAAACTGTCTCCTCTCGCACAACCCCTCTGAGTCTCTTATATATATATATATATATATATATATATACCAGATTGCTTGTGGCATCTGGGACTTCTTACTAAATTGTCCATGATTTAAGAGGAAGGCGTGATGGGGTTTTAGGCCGGACACACTGTCTCCGGATGGCCCTGATGCGCTTTCCGCCCGGTTTGTCCACCGGGTTTTTTCAGCCAGTCTAGACACTGAGTCAGTTGCGTCACCTAGAGTTTAACCTTTAGGCCCAATTTGTCTGCATTTCATTTGATGACTTAGCGAGGTGCGGTACACCGGTACTGCACTTGTCTAGGCTGACCTCATTCGTGTCAGGACGGGACCCACGTCCTAGAAAGACACATTTATGGCATTTTCTGTGCTGCATATGTTCGAAAGGTTGTTATGCTGACTGATCACCGGGGGGGCGAGTGTCAAAAAAAAAAAAAAGGGAAAAATGATAGAAAAATTGGGTTTAGTCCCGTGTTTCGAATATTTTTTGTTTAGTTGTCATTTTACGCCGTTATAATGGCGAATTTTTTCAAGAACTCTTAGAGTCTAATTTTCTGTCCGGGTTTGGTTTAAGTATTAGAAAATAATTTGTCATAATTTTGCGCCGGTATAATGGCGAAATTTTGGGACCCTTTTGTGTTTGTGTCCAAGTCAGGTTCATATTTTGAAATTAATTTATCAGGGTTTTACGCCGTCATAATGGCCAATTTTAGAAATCAATTTTGCGTCTAATTTGTGTAATATTTTGTGTCATCCTAATTGCCAGATTTTGTAAATACTCTAAAGATTCTTTCTCGAATTAGATCAAAGAGTTTGTTTCAAATAAAAAAAAAACAAAAACAAAACAAAAAAAAAAATTGTGTCCGTCTTTGTGTTGTCGTAATGTCCGATTTTGGAGTCACCTTTCGGATAAGAAAAATAGTTTGCTTCATAATCTGTTCTTAAGTTCCGTTTCGAATCTCCGGTTGAGTCTTAATTTTCAAAAAGAAGAAGAAGTTTATTTCAGGGTCCCACTTTATTTGTTTTGTTTAAGGTCAAGTTAGGGTGCATACGATAAATTGCAATTAGTTAAGTTGTATTTTGCGTTGATCCTGGTAGAATAATTTGACTCCTCTAAACAGTCGAGTCTCATTATTTTCACCGTCCAGTGTACCCGCCCAATGTGTCAGTTTGTATATATATCTTTGACTCGTGCATCATGTCAAGCACTTTTATTTTGAGTTTGTCTCATGTCGTTTGTCTAAATTACGTTTGTTGAGTCAGAAAAAGAGGAAAGGAAAAAATAAATATATTAATAATCCAAGTTCATCCTTGTGCTGATTATGTATCAGTTACAATTTTGTTCTAATTTTGATCAAGGCACATAAGCAATCTTTCGGGGATACGATCGATACACTCAGCTCACGCCGTTAACCGTTTCGGGATGACGCATTACAACCTTAGGCTGCAATCTGTGATTATTTTTGTGCTAACCTGATTTGTTTGATAGTTTGGAGTTGGAGATTTGGTACAGAATTCTGGCATCGACCCATCCGTACAGAACTAAATCAAAGGGACCTGTGACTTCACCCGTACCCATGCCATCTGATGGAGAGAGACCCGAAACCGGTGCCCAGGAACTCTTGGCACCGGAAAATGAGAGATTGGTTGGGGAGGTTAATACTTTGAAACAACTCGTGGCCGACATGCATCATGCACTGACCATAGGACGGGCACCTCCTCCTATTCCAACCAACCTAGATGGGGTTGTGCCGACAGCGGTACAACGAGCACCGGGCACATCTACGGCAGTTGAGGATCCCACTTATCCTACTGGTCTTGCCCCTGTTCGTGGCGTAACAAATGAAGCTAAAGTGCATCCTCATGCACCACCTCCACCAGAGGGACAATATGGCCCACCTCCAACACAAGTTCTAGTTTTTCAGGGCCCAGCTAGGCCAGTCACGGCCAGGTGCAACAATGACCCACATCTTCAGGTTGGGGACCAACACTATGATCCGCCCCATGAATCCAATTTTCGGCAAAGTGGTCCATATAATCAGGGTTTCCATCACGAGTCTCAAGTTGAGCTCGATCGGTTGGGAAAAATGGACGAGAGCGAGGTTTTGCGCAAAGTGAAGGGTTTAGAACAAGCTGTGAGAATTATGCAGGGATATGGAGATCATTTCAACACTACTTTCAAGGATCTTTGCCCTTTCCCTGAATTGCAGTTGCCAGATGGGTTCATAGTTCCCAAGTTCGAGCCATACATCGGGCAGGGAGATCCAAGAGTTCATATGAAGACCTACTGCAACAAAATGAGAGGGGTCAAGAAAGACAAGCTATTGATAGCATACTTTTCCGGAAGCTTGGGGGGTGCAGCTGCCGAATGGTTCATGAGGCAGGATGTAACTAAATGGGTGGTATTTGATGACATGGCGCAGGCATTCTATGACCAGTACAAGTACCACATTGAAGTTTTGCCAGATCGATCCTCTCTGGATGTGATAAAAAGAAAACAAGTGAAAGCTTTAGGGAGTATGCCCTCAGATGGCGCGAGTAGGCCGCTCGAATGAGCCCTGCAATCCCTGATGAAGACATGGTTCGTTTATTCATCGAAGCTCAGATGAGGAGTTTTATGGTGCATTGATCCCTGCCTGGGGAAAGCCGTTTAACGAGGTTGTCAAAATAGGAGAAATTATTGAGAAAGGAGTTCAAAGTGGCAAGATTGTGAGCCAGACAACATTAAGGGGGACCACCCAAGTGGTACAGGCCCAGTCAGGAGCCTTGGGGAGGAAGAATCAAGATGATGTGGCCATGGTAGGTTCGGGTTCACAAAAAGGGAGCGAGAAATGATACTATCAAACCCACTCATACCAAGCTCCATAAAATACGTCCTCCACAACCCTACTACCCTCCACAAAATCCACAATACTCCACTCTTCCACCACAATACTCAATCCATCTAGCACAACCATATGCTCCAGCACCTTTCTATCCGCAATGGCGCGCTCCAGGCCCACATCCTATATATCCCATTCACCAAACTCCACATAACCAATTCCAGCCTCCATCGAACCTTCTCCACCGACCAAGAGGTCCTCCAGGGTTTCGCCCAAAAGGTTGAGTATAAAAAGGTGCATCAAGTGAAAAACAACGAGTTCACGCCAATTGGAGAATCTTATGCCGAACTTTTTCAGAAGTTGCAAGCTTTGGACATACTAAAACCGATCAATGGAGGAATGCATCCTAGGGATATTGTTGACGACTCTCGTCAATGTGCTTACCATTCAGGTGCACTGGGGCATGACGCTGAGGATTGCCATTTCCTCAAGAAGGATATCCAAGCTATGATAGATAATGGTCAGATCCAAGTCGAGGGCGCAGATCTGCCAGATATCAACCAGAACTAATTGCCCATTCATGATGATGTGTATATGGTGGGAATGGTATGTGGAGATGATTTGAGAACTGAATCTGCAATGCCAATAGTACCTGTTGGTGATGTGTCAATTAGGGCTAACCAAATGCTTGTGACAGTGAACTGTGTTCCTGAAATTGTGCTTGGGGTAGTAGATAGAGTAAAGGGTGATGAAATGAAGAAGACGAGCATGTCTCTTGAGAAGCCAATTCCATATCTTACCGGATCATTCATCAATCCCAAAGAAGTAAAGTCCATCCTGATGGGACTTGGAGAAAATAAGGAAAAGCAGAAGATGTTGCCAGATTCAGGGAATTTCTTTGGTATCAGCATGGTACATTTTGGTGAAGGGCTCAATAATGCCTAACACAGGAAAACTAGCCCTGACTTGCAATTGAGTGACCGTGAAATGTTGTTGCTTGTTTTGCTAATATTTCTGTGTACTTGGTTATTTAAGGGTTGTAATCCAAGTACATTATTTTGCTTATTTTGATGTTCAAACCCTTTTATCTTTAATTCAATGAAAAGCGAGATCTTTTTCTCGTCTTGACATTATTTCTTTTATTTTCTTTCTTGGTCTTGTTTTCTTATTATTCTTTTTTATTTTTTTTGGCCTTAATAACATGACATGCGGGTAGAATTCACATCTTGATCTAAACACGTGCTCTAACATTGTGAGCTAACTGAGTAGTAAAAAGGGATAAAAGAGGGAGCGAAATAAGTTGGAAATTAATCTGTAGTTATCCGATAAGGGAGATCGGTGAGAAGTTCAAGATCGTGTACGGTCGCTTCGACCGAAGTTGAAATATCAGTTTTGAGTACCATCAGTGAAGCAGAAGTCGATGACACGTGTGGATAAGTCTAGATCAATTCTTTGAATCATTATTTATGCGAGGCATTCTCGGGTCGGGACGACGAACGACTTTCGTTTCTGTTACCCAAACACAATACCAATTTTTTAGCTCTTTGAGCCTTGAGTACTTTTCTTTGGCTACCCTCCTTTGGAATCAATGTGATTGAAATTGGAAAAAATGAAAAAAAAAAAAAGAAGAAAAAAAATATTTGAAAAAAGAAACAAGAAAATCTACCTCAGTGGTAGAGCTACGTCTGACCTGATTCCTCTCAAAAGGATACGTAGGCAACCATTCTGGTGCGATCATAACAGGGAAAAGTTCATTTTTTCCCCGTTCATATTGACGCATAACTTGCCTCCAAGTTTGCGGCCAATGTCAAAAGAAATTCAAATCCCCAATGTATGCTAAACTGGGGCAGAAGTTTGTTTTTATTTTATCTTAAAAAAATAAAATAAAATAAAAACAAACTTCTATGTTTTTGTACCATCTATTCATATATTTCATGAGATATCAGTCTCGAAATCGAGGAAGAACCTCAAAGCGCCCCTGTTTATCCTAAACTGGGGCAGAAGTTTAGTTTATTTTTAAAAGAAAAGGAGAAAGTTAATTCCTTTTGCTTTCTTTGTGTTCATCTCGGGAGAAAGTCTCAATATCCCTTATGTTTGCATATCAGAAAATTCAAAAGATAATTCCTCGATTTTTCAATAAATTGGGGCCTCAATTAGTTTTTATATTAAAAGAAATGATTCTAAGGGTTGTAATATTTTACCAAGTCATTTCATGAGATGCTTTCATACTGCTTTTCAAACTTAAAAAAAAAGAAAAAAAAGAAAGAGAAATAATCCCCAATTTGCCTAAACTGGGGGAAACAAGTTTGTTTTATTTTCAAAAGCGGTGATTTCATAGTTTGTGATATTCATCTGATCGTCTCATGAGATGTTTCTGAGCTTTTATATTGAACCCCTTTCTTCATAGTCTAACCAAATCCAATGTTATAGTCCAAATAAAGACCCTTTCGACCGATCATTGAGAATGTCAAGCCGAGTAGGGTATCAAGGGATAAGTTCTACGCTGTAAAGTCGCATTCTTATAAGCCGACAATCGCACTTGGGAGTTGGGAGCATCAAGGTCATTAAAGGAGAAATTCTCCGGGGAATCAAGATAAAGACCAAAATTGAAGAAAGAAAGAAAAGACGGGGTCGAGCAGCAAGGAAAGATCGGAGGTCAATTGGAAAAGAGCAAAAGATGAAAAAAAAAAGGAAAAAAAAAAGAAAAAAGAAAAAAATAAAGTCTTGTAGGTGAAAACCTGAAAAGGCGCTGCAAGGCAACAGTGAGCTAAAAGAACAAAGAGAGAGGCTAGTTAGTGAAAACCCCGAGGGGCACTACTAGTCGACTGAGGGTCGTGGAATTCGTCATCAAGTTAGAGTTGAGAAGATTGTCAAACTGGGAGTAAGGTTAGGGTTATGGCCGTGTGAACTAGTCAAGAGTTGATTCTAATTGCATGTCATGTTTACTAAGGTTGTCGTTTCACCTCCAAATAAGTTTCTTCTATCTACCAGGGACATCTTTCGTTCGATGCCTCCTTTTGAGTTTTTTCACTTTCCTTTTCATTTGTTTCTTTCTCATTATTTTCGAGCATTCAGAAAGGTTTGCAAAACTTGTCTACAAGTTTCAGTTGTACCAGAAAAGTCGGGAATGAGAGTCTAATACCGAGATTGTACCATGAAGATCACCAGGGAATGGTTTGTTATTTCTACAGGGTGTGACCAAAGACCGATATGAGAATTTGGGTTGGGAAGTGTGAGAACGCAACTACACCAAGTCAGTTGCTCGTCGGGGACAAACTTGAAAAGCAGAAAAAGAAATAAAGAAAGAAATCAGGGACCATCTGAGTAGGGAGCAGTGGTTTTCAACTTTCAAGACAAGAACCATGGGGATAATGGGATAGAATTTTCAACTTTAAACACAAGACCCATTGGGATGATGGGATTCAAGTTTCAACGCAAGACCCGTTGGGATAATGGGATTCCTCTTCAAGAACAAGACCCATCAGAGTGATGGTTTTCAATTTTTAGAAGAAGCAAGATCCATCAGAGTTATGGTTTTCAATTTCCAGCATAAGCAAGACCCATCAAAGTGATGGTTTCTAATTTTTAATAAAAAGCAAGACCCATCAGAGTGATGGTTTTCAATTTCCAGAAGGAGCAAGACCCATCAGAGTGATGGTTTTCAATTTTCGGAAGAAGCAAGACCCATCAGAGTGATGGTTTCTAATTTTCAACAAAAGCAAGATCCATCAGAGTGATGGTTTTCAATTTTCAACAAAAGCAAGATCCATCAGAGTGATGGTTTTCAATTTTCAACAAGAGTAAGACCCATCAGAGTGATGGTTTTCAATTCAGCAAGAACAAGACCCATCAGAGAGATTGGTTTTCAATTCAGAAAGAACAAGACCCATCAGAGTGATGGTTTTAATTTTCAGCAAAAGCAAGACCCATCAGAGTGATGGTTTTCAATTCAACAAGAACAAGACCCACTAGAGTGGTGGTCCCAGTTTTATCTTTCAAGTTAAAGCCCGTCAAAGCGGCATTTCATTCAAGTCAAAGCCCATCAAAGCGGCAATTTTAGTATTCAAGTCAAAGCCCGTCAAAGCGGCAATTTCAAAGCCCGTCAAAGCGGCAATTTCAACTTTCAAGTCGAAGCCCGCCCGAGCGGCAATTTCAATTTTCAAGTCAAAGCCCGTCAAAGCGGCAATTTCAACTTTCAAGTCAAAGCCCGTCAAAGCGGCAATTTCAACTTTCAAGTCAAAGCCCGCCCGAGCGGCAATTTCAAATTTCAAGTCAAAAGCCCGTCCGAGCAGGAAATTCAACTTTCAAGTCAAAGCCCGTCAAAGCGGCAATTTCAACTTTCAAGTTAAAGCCCGCCCGAGCGGCAATTTCAAGTTTCAAGATCCACTAGATTAGTTGGAGCTTCAGACCAGTTCATCAGCTTGTGGAGAATGAGGGAGTAGTTTTGAGAAGTTGAGGCACCCACCTGGAGAATGAGGGAGTAGTTTTGAGAAAGTCGATGCACCCACCTGGATAATGAGGCAGTAGTTTTGAGAAAGTCGAGGCACCCACCTGGAGAATGAGGGAGTAGTTTTGAGAAAGTCGAGGCACCCACCTGGAGAATGAGGGAGTAGTTTAGAGAAAGTCGAGGCACCCACCTGGAGAATGAGGGAGTAATTTGGAAAGTCGAAGCAACCGCCTGAAGAATGAGGGAATACATTTGAAGAAGGCTAGGCGCCCCCCTGAAGAACGAGGGAATCCATTTCTGTAAAGAAGCAAGACCCACCTGAACCAATAACGGTGGTTTTATGTTCAACAAATGAGGGGACCAAGAACTAAGAAGCTCATCTCGGGAAGCATGAAGAATTAGCTTAGAAATTGTAATTTTACATTTCAATGTTGTAATTTCATTTTTCTTTGTAAAGCAACGACCACCAGCAAGTGACCAGTACTCAGCAACAACAGCCTTTCAGTGCCTAAGAGTGTCTAGTATCAGCCCCAAGCGTGTCTAGAAGAGTTTCTAGTTTGTCTTAGTAGTCTAGAGTGTCTAGTCTTGTCTTAGTGAGTCTAGAAGAGTCTAGCATCTGTTTGAATGCGGTAGTCCCAGCTACCGCACATAAGGAACTACACTGACCTGATTCCCTAGTCCAGGGATATGTAGGTAGCCTTGTTCTTGGTTAGAACCGAAACTGTCAAGGTACGATCACCATTTTGCAAGCGTGTTCTCGGCTAGAACCGAAAAAGCCAAAATTAGCTTCCGATTATATCTTTGTCCGAAAACTCTTCGATGTTCACGAACAAAGAGGGGCAGCTGTAATCACCTAATTTTGGCTCAAAATATCAAAAAAACCTCAAAATAGCCGTGCTAATTTCAAGGAATATTTGCTTAATTTTCCTAGATTTTATCCTTATTTTTGGTAATTTTAGTTTGTCTAATTAAAAAAAAAAGAGAATAAAAATGTCGAAATAGATTTTGATATGATTATGTGTTTGATATATTGTGGTATTTATGTTTTGTGTTTAAATTAACTAACTATGATTTAGGAGTAGATTTAAATAGTTTGGAGTTGGTAATACTTAGCATTGGGCCATCAAATTCAAATATGTAGCCTATCTCATTCGACCCGTTAACCCGGTCCATGACCCGGCCCAACCCCCTTAGTATAAAGACTAGATTTTACCATTTTGGTCCATTTTTACTTCCGAACTCTTTAGAACAAAACACAGAAAACAAAACCAATTCTTACACTGCCGCTGTCCTCCACCGGCGTCGACAGCGATATCCTCTTTTCCGGCCAAATTTTACGTCACCCGACGCCTCCTCACCTCTTCTTTCCATTTCTCGCCTCAATTTCCCCAAAAACTTATCCAATCGGCGCAGATCGAGGTCGAAAAGATCACCGAAAAACCTAGCTCCATCGATCCACCATGCTTTCTGATCAACTATACATTGGTGGGCTTTCCTCACTCCCCACCACACTGTTCCGAAGGTAATTACCCCGAAAATCCCTCAGCTTCTTTCCGTTTCTCCGCTGCCTCGTTTTTTCCCTTTCCCATTTATTTCAGTCGTGTGCTTGTTTGTGGGTTGTGAATGGAGGTCGTAATATACAATGGTGGTGTCATGATGTTTTTGCTGCGATTGGGTGTGAGATGGTGCAATGAGGTTGGAACTGTGAGATGTTGAGGTGTTTCATTGACTGAGACTGTGACGATGTAACTGGTGCGCCGTGGAGGCTGTGATGAAATTGACAGTGTGATGATGATGTTGAATTGAAAAGGGCGATAGTTGGCTGTGAAATTATAGCCCAGGCAGCGATGTATGGTGATGGCGATGCCGCGAGTGTGTCCATGACGCTGTGGTGTCTCGACGGGATAGGGCAGTGGCTTCGGTGACGTTTGGTTTGTTGATGTTGCAGCAGTAGCTATGGCATTGAGCAGCTGCAAGAGTGTGATGGTTTTGCTCTTGATGGGTTAGGCATAGAGTAAACTCTTCATCCCCTTTCCCTTTGTTTATCAGTCTGTTTATGTTGTTTATAGGTAGGGAAATTTGTTTGGTATTAGCATATGTATGTGTTACCCAAATCTGAGTTGAAGTTGAATAAGGTTTTCTTATTCTTTGTTCACATATTGCCAAAGTATGAATTAGTTAAACTAGCTTATTGAGACCATTGTTTCATTCATCTTGCGTGAGTTTCTCCCTGTTGTGTTCTGTTTGTGTGAGCAGACGCATATATCGTTGATTAAGTGAAAGCTAGGCTGTTATGGTGGATTGGTATGCTATAGTCTTCAACATGTAATCTGCTCTCCCGGTATATGTGTCTACTGTGATTAGCAAATGACATTGCCTGGGCTGTTGTATTGTTGTAGACAAGTCTGAATTAGTAGTGTCAAGTAGGGGGTTTGTATACTTCTATTTCTTGTATCATTGTTGTTTTATACTCATAGCATGAACCAGATTAAGTTGCCCACCTTGTCATTTGTGTGAGTTCTTTGAGTTGTGGACTTGGTCCAGTTATGTTTTGTGCCAGAATCAGAATTCGCCTGAGACGGATTTAGTTACATAATAGTAGTCAAGATGTGGAATCTGGTGTGTTTAAAAAATATGGACTTAGGTTCATTTGGTTTGTCATTCTAATTATTGAAGTTTAGAAGTTAAGTTTGGTTCATGGGAGTTTTCTGTGAGTGTGAAAGTTCAAAAGAAAGAAAAGAAAAGAGTCAAAGGAAGTACAGTGTCAGCCAAGAAGAATAGCTTCTCACATGGGTTTGGTACTTTCTCTGAAAAGTAGGATGACTCACATGTGAGCCTTTGTTACTTTTATTCAACTTTTACCCCACCTTTGGGGCTCTATTTAAAGAGAGCATTTGGACTCTCGTTAGGGACACGAGGGCAAATCTGAAAATTAGAGGAGAACAAGAAACAACCATACAGATCTGAAAAAGACTCTCTTCTACACTAAAAAAAATTGAGAGCAAAATGGGAAGTTAATAAAAAATGAAAAGAAAAGTGAGAGAAAGTAGTGAGGTCTTGGAGTTTTAAGTTCTAAAAAAGAATTCGTTTGCTAGGCTGTTCTGGGCTTGGTTTCTTGGTCATTTGTTGTTGTTGCTGGAAGTTGGTGGCTGTTGTTGCTGGAAGTTGGTGGCTGTTGTTGCTGCGAGTTGCTGTTGATCTGCTGTTGTTGTTTATTGTTTCTGGTTTGCTTGGAATTCATCTTTGCTGGTTGTTTAGGATATTTTTTCTACATGTGAGGTAAATATTTTATCAGACTTGTATTTTGTGTTGAAAAATATTTGCTGTCATGGATATGAAAATGGCTTAGTCCAAGGCCGTAAGCTTTTCTCACTTGTCTTTGCAAAATCTGTTTATAATAAAGCTGTTTAAAATATGGCCGCAGCTTACTCTGCAATGGGCTTGCTGATGGATGAATTTTAGAATTGTACTGACCATGTTAAAAAATGAGACATGAAGGTAGTATGAATTACTTTTTAAACTAGAGCAATTACGATTAGGCAAATTAATAGAAATAAAGATTCGCTCAATTAGGCAAAAATAAGTATGATTTGTGATCTACTTATTAGGCAAAGAGCAATAAAAAAGAAAGTTAGGTCGATTTAAAGATAAGTACGACAAATAAGTATGATTCGTGATCTACTTATTAGGCACACCAAAATAAATAGAGAGGCAATTTGTTCTAAAGTATACCCAGTGGGTTAGCTAATACAATCTTTAGTTCAAAAAATATTAAAGCCAAATTAATAAAGGCAATAAACAACAAACAAATTCAAAGAGTCGAAATGCGTCAATAAAAGCAACTATGCTTGGCACAGGACTCGAGGGTGCCTAACACCTTCCCACGAGTCAATCGAGATCCTTACCCGGAACTCTGACGCAGACCACTAAAACGAGTCAAGGGTGTTCTAGGTACACCACTTTGGTGACTTGGCACACCTTTAACTTGTCAAGTGGCGACTCCGAAAATCTCAATAATTAATGTACCTTTAAAACACCTAAGTCACAACCTTTTATTTTTTTTAATTATTTTAGTAAATTTTAGGTCGTGACAGTAGTACTTCTTCAATTGTGTGATATTCCAATTGAAGTCGACTGGCTTGGAGTCCATTGTTTCGAGTTGGTATGATCCTTTCCCGATTACTTCTTTGACCCGATAGGGTCCTTCCCAATTTGCTCCTAATTTACCTTCGTTGGGCTCATCCTTTTTCGGGTTGAGGCAATTCGCTTGATCCCCCATTTTTCGAAGAAGGCAGTGATCCGTCTTCGTACAAACTGTTTACCGTTATCGCATGTGATCTCTTTCGGGATCCCAAAACGACAGATAATATTTTGATGAATAAATTTAATGACTTCTTGTTCACGAATTTTAGCTAAAGCAATTGCTTCTACCCATTTAGAAAAATAATCCATAAGAATTAAAATAAACTTTACCCCGCCGGGCGCTGTTGGAAGCGACCCGACCAAATCCATTCCCCACTTCATGAATGGCCACGGTGACATGACCGAATGAAGTGGCTCTGCCTGTTGATGTATGAGGTTGCCAAATCGTTGACACTTGTCACATTTGCGGACAAATTCTTTGGCGTCATCTGCGATCGTTGGCCAATAGTATCCAGCTCTTAGGATCTTTCGAACCAATGATTTGCTGCCGGAGTGATTTCCGCACTCGCCTTCGTGAATCTCTCTCAAGACATAGTTTGTTCCATCTGGTCCCACACACTTCGCTAAAGGGCCGCTGTACATTCGTCTATAGAGCCGGTTTTCTAAGAGACAATATCTTGCCGCTTTAGCTTTGAGTGATCGGGCAGATTTTTTGTCACTGGGAAGGGTGCCTGCCTGCAAATAAGACAAGTATTTGTTTCTCTAATCCCAAGTATGATTAACATTCTTTACCTCTTTGATGCTCCGACAGAGTGGGGATTCGAACAGATGAACCACTGTTTCATCGATTTTGCCATCGGTGACCGCTGCAGAACCGTGGTTGGCTAAAGCGTCTGCTTCGATGTTGTCCTCCCTTGGTATCTGAGTTATTTTCCATTCCTGGAAGAATGTAAGAAGATTTTGTACTTTCTCGAGCAACTGCTGCATCCTTGGATCTCGAACACAAAAATCGCCTTGGATTTGATTTACCACCAATTGAGAATCACTTTTGATGTCTAATCGTTCGACCCTCAAGTCCTTTGCGATCTTTAAACCTGCAGCGAGGGCCTCATATTCGGCCTCGTTGTTAGTTTCGAATGCAATTTGATCGCATACCTGAGTTTCTCACTGGTAGGTGCTATTAATAGGATTCCAAGACCGGTCCCTTTCACGTTTGAAGCTCCATCGATATACATTTTCCAAACTCTGGGATCGGGATCTCTGATCATCAATTCTTCCTTTTTTGCTTTCGGAAAGATGTTAGCGCTAAAGTCTGCTACAAAATCAGCTAAAACTTGAAATTTTATGGCGGTGCGAGGCTGATAAGTGATGTCGTACTCGCTCAGCTCGACCTCCCACTTCATTAATCAACCAGAGAGATCTGGCCGATGTAAAATATTTCGCAATAGAAAAGTAGTTATGACAGATATTGAATGATATTGGAAATAAGGTCTTAGTTTTCGTGCAGTAGTGACTAGTGCAAGTGCTAGTTTCTCTAGGTGTGGATACCTTGTTTCTGCATCTAGCAATGTTTTACTAACATAATAGATAGGAAATTGGTTACCTCTATCCTCACGAATGAGGACAGCGCTTACAGCGACATCGGAGACAGCCAAGTAGATCAGCAGCATTTCTCTTTCGATCGATTTTGACAGGAGCGGAGCGTTGGAAAGGTATTGCTTTAGTTCTTTGAGGGCCTTTTTGCATTCTGGTGTCCATTCAAAGCTTTTGTTCTTCCTCAGCACCGAAAAGAACTTGTGACATCGTTCAGATGACCTCGAGATAAACCTGCTGAGATAGGCTACTCGACTGGTCAACTGCTGAACTTCCTTCACCGTTGTCAGGTCCTCAGGAATGCTTTCAATTGCTTTGATTTTGTCTGGATTGGCCTCAATTACTCTTTGCGATACGATGAATCCCAAGAACTTACCAGATCCAACCCCGAACGCGCATTTCTCCGAGTTCAATCTCATGTTGAACCGCCTTAGTATCGTAAAAGTCTCTTCCAAATGACTTAGATGATTTCCCTTCTCAAGAGATTTGACCAACATGTCATCGATGTACATTTCCATGGTTTTCCCGGCCAAATCTTTGAACATAGTGGTGACCAAACGCTGATAAGTAGCGCCAACGTTTTTAAGGCAGAAGGGCATGACTGTATAACAATAAGTCCCCATGTCTGTGATGAACGATGTTTTCTCCCGATCCAATGGGTCCATCGAAATTTGATTATAGCCTGAATAGGCATCCAAGAAGCTCAACATTTCGTGCCCTACCGTTGAATCGATCAGCCTATCGATGTGAGGCAACGGGAACGAATCCTTTGGACAGGCTTTGTTGAGGTCGGTATAATCGACGCATACTCTCCATTTGCCGTTTTTCTTTGGCACCACTACAGTGTTTGCAAGCCATTCAGGATACTTGACCTCCTTAATGAACCCATTCATTAGCAGCTTTTCTACCTCGTCGTTGATCACTTTCCTTCGAAATCCTCCATTTGGCCGTTTCTTTTGCTTCACCGGTCGATGTTTTGGATCGACATTTAATTTGTGTGTAGCGACTTTTGGATCGATCCCCACCATATCTGCGTGGGACCAAGCAAAACAATCAGAATTATCCTTGAGGAAGGATATAATTTTCGTTTTTACTTCGGGATCCAATTCTGCTCCCACATAGACTTTCCGATCAGGCTTATCATCGAATAACATTACTTCTTCTAATTCTTCTATCGTAGAGTCTCCAGCTTTTTGTTTATACGGTTCTCTCACACATGGTGGGACCTGTGCGAAGTCGCCTTCGACTTCGAGTTCCGGTAATTGTGACGAAGCACATGACGGAACCGAAGTGAAGCTTCCGGCCACGGGTTCCACTAGCTGTGATTGCTACAATCGAAAGCCATCCTTAACTGCTACTGAGTAACATTCTCGTGAAGCCTGCTGTTCGCCTCTAATTTCATGAATTCCCCATGGAGTAGGGAATTTTACAACTTGATGTAGGGTCGACGGGACTGCTCCCATAGCGTGAATCCACGGTCGACCCAATATCACGTGTTATGCTATCTCGCCTTTCATCACTTGAAACGACGTTTCACTCTCAACACCTTCTGCATAGGTCTTAATTTTGATTTCTCCAGCGGTCACTTCGCTCGAGTTGTTGAAACCCAACAACACTGTTGAGCGAGGCACGATCTTATCACTCAGCTGCAACTGCTCGACTACCCTTGTATGTATGATATTAACCGAGCTGCCAGCATCGATTAACACCCTTTTTTACATCGGCGTCGTCGATCCTCATTGTGACTACAAGTGCATCGTGATGGGGATGAATCCTTTCATCAAAGTCTAAATCCCCAAACACAATCTCATCATTCATATCATCTCGTGTTCGTTTGTCTCGTGTAAACGAGACCTTTGCGTATTTCTTTGTAGTATAGGTCACCCCACAAACGTCATCTCCTCCGGTAATAACATTTACCGTCTTCCTAGGAGCAGAAGGTTTTGGCGGCTCATCGTCTTTCTTCTTATTAAAATTGTTTCGTCCTCTGTCAGTCAATAATTCGACCAGATGCCCCTTCTGCAACAGGCTGGCCACTTCGTATCTCAATGCCTTACAATCTTCCGTTATATGGCCGAAGTCATGATGAAATGCACACCATAGATTCTCATCCCTCGTGTTTGGATTTGTTTTTATGCGACCTGGAAACTTTACAACCTTCTCACCCATCCCCCTCAAGTGATTCACCAAGTTCGGTGTTGATATGCAAAAGTTGTACTCCGTCACTTTTAGAGGGAGTGGTCGATCTTTCGGAGTCGAAGATGTGTTCGACTGCGCTTTCTTCGATTGATTCTTCGAACTACCAGCTTCGTAGTTGTTGTTCCCCGTTCGAGGGAAACTGTAGGGCTCCCATCGCTGGTCCCAGTAGTTTCGTCTGTCGTTTTCGACTCTCCATGGTGGAGGTCGATCATAATGATAATTATTTCGGGCTAGCTGCAACTCCTCCTCCTCAGCCCTAATCCTTGGCTCACATTCCCGATATAGCACGTCGAATGTCCATGCATCGATCTCTCTGAGACGATCTTTCAACTTCCACGCTTCTATCGAATCAGTGCGCAAATTGTTAGCAAAGGTCAAGCAAGCCCACCTTTCTTCGAGATTCGGGATATGAATCTTCTCATCATTGAACCGTTTCACAGATTGTTTGATAGTTTCCCTGGGCCACTGCCTAACGTTCAATATATCTTCCACCCTTGGCGCTATCTTTTCCGCTCCAGTATGTGATCGAATAAACTTTGCCGGCATGTCATCAAAATTCAATATCTCATTTTCGGGCAACTGCAGATACCATTTCAATGCCGCTCCTTTCAACGTCTCACAAAACTTCTTAAGGCTGACCGAATTGATTTCCTCCAAAGTTAGTTCATTTGCCTGAACTGCAATTGAAAACATATCAATGTGATCCCTTGGATCTGTGGTTCCATCGTATCTCAAACTTTCTGGAAATTTGAAAGTTTTAGGAATGGACAATGGGGCTGCACTTGCTGGGAACGGACGCTTTGAAATCGTTTTCTTTGCGACTTCGTCCGTTAACTTCGAAACACCTGGCAATTTTTCCATAAACGATTTTATCTCACTGAACTTTTTATCCACTGTGTCATTCAACAGAGTCTGCATCGTAGCTAACATTCTCACTTCGTTTGTAATCGAGGCCGGAGCTCCCATAGCTACTGTTACACCCCGTATGTCTAAAGTGACGTATATCATTCTAATGACATGTTAAGAATAATTTAAGTGAGTTTAAAGCCATAATATGACCATATATGATGTTTATATGTTGAATATAAAGTTTGGGAAATATCGGATTTAAGTTGCGGAAAAACCGACTAAGGAATTGCCTTGTAACAGAGCTTTTTCAGCAATTAATTTCATGTATTATATGAGGTCTTATAGGGACATATCATATAACAAATTGAAGGTCTTGGAGTGTAGTTTCCAACAGTTTTAATAGTTTGTTCATACAACTTATAGATAAAAAGATATGAGCGTCAGAAATCAGGCCAGAAAAAGGGCTATAAGCGCAAAAAAGGACTAAAACTGAAATGTTTCAAGTATAAAAGGAAAAATCCTCCTCCATCTCGTCATTTCCAGAAACTTAGTGATAGAAGCAGTGTTCTCTTGGGTGCTAAAGACATTTTGATGGTTTTGAAGAAAGAACATTGATCTTAGCTCGAAATTGAAGACAGATTGCGTCAAAACGCTCTACGCGATTAGGGTAACATTATGCTACCTTCAATTTCGTTTATAGTTTGAGTTTTAGAATTACTTCATAGCTAAGTAAAGTACCTAAATTCTATGTTATAGCTTGTTTAAGCTTTAGAAGGTGTGGAATTCAAAGGAGACAAGGTTTAGAAGCGAGAAACATCAAAGGTATGTAAGACTAAACCTTTCTTTTGGCAAGGCATGTATCTTTTAGCTTATGAAGTTTTTCGTAGTTCTAAACTTAGTGTTTCTTGTGAGAAACTTGTATGGTATCAAGGAAACCCTGTATATACTTAATTTGGTAGTAAAATCTAAGGTGAAAGACGTCCGAATCAGCAAGACAAAACATTTCAAAATCTGGAAAATCATTTTGATCTTTGGACATCTGTTAGTATATTGATCACAACTCCTTGTACAAAATTGATATTTAGATTCTTTAAGAATCTCCAGAACCATAAGACATATATCTACAACTTCCATGCAGGCCATGAAGTCTATATCTTTCATCTACACTCTGAAAATTAGGTTGAAAGTCAGGACAGTGGTGCTGTCCAGACATTCTATCTGCAGATTTGTTATGTCATCCAGTTGTCTCATCTTGTTATCCGTTTAACATGTTTATATTATCAGTTTATCCAGGTATCCATTCCCGTGTATAGTATAGTGTTGGTTCTGTTTTTGCGGATCATCCAGTTTCAGAGGAAACTCTGCCGAAATTTTTATAAAAATCAAAGAGTTAGACAAATTCTAAGTTTCAGGTTGTGTCTATAATTCCATCCAGAGTTTTCTTATCATTCTTTTGAGTCCATATATGTTGTTTCCACATGTGTTATGCCTCATACATGCTTATGCTTATATTGTGATCATGTTATGTGTGATTTGGAGTCCCCCATAGAGGCTGGACATTGGACACACAGTCCGGTCACGTGTATCCGTCTGGGGATACAGCCCCTCTGGTTCAGGCAGGAGTTGAAACACCTAGTGTGACCGGGTGTCATTCGCACACTCTGAACAGAGAGACTAGATATTACTGGCTGGGGAGGGTATAGCTCATAACACCCACCAGGTTTGTTATATACCCGTATATAGCCACATTATGTACTGCATGATTATACATGAGGCTAGTTTAGTTTTTCAGTTACCTGATTTTGGGGGATACATCCCATAACGCCAGACAGGTACTAGTTCAGATATTCAGTTACCTGATTTGGGGGGGATATAGCCCATAACACCAGACAGGTACCAGTTCAGATAACAGTTCAGGTTTAGCTCAGTACCAGTTATCAGTTATCAGTTATCAGCCACCAGTTCTTAGCGTCAGTATCAGTTGATAGTTATCAGTTCCAGTTTCTAGTAACCAGCTATCAGTCATATTACAGTTATTTATCAGTATAGTTCAGCTAAGTCTTCAGTTCCAGATTCAGCTAGACTTCAGTTTATATTCAAATCATGTTTAGTACGTTCTTCAGATTTCCAGCTATATTGCTATGCTCCAGCTCATATTTACATATTTATATTCCAGCCTTACAGTTTCATTCAGCTATGATATATTATATGCTCATGCCTTACATACTTGGTACATATCGTACTCACGCCCTTTTCTGGGGCATTGTGTTTCATGCCGCGCAGGTGCAGATAGATCAACGCTTGGACCATGTTAGTAGGCCATCTATCAGCTATTGGAGTCACTCCGCTTACTCCCGGAGTTACTTATCCTTTGGTATGTGTACAGTCAGCCAGCTTGGGTATGTCGGGGCCTTGTCCCGTCCTTTGTATATTCAGATCAGCACTCTTAGAGGCCTGTAGATATGTCCCTGTGTGGTTCTGTCAGTATGTTATGTATGTCAGCTTGTGTTAGCCTTGTCAGCTTTTTTTCATTGCATAGTTCTTATCAGCTAGGTTTATACTTATTCCGTTTCTCAGTTATATTCATGGTTAGCAGATTATCAGCGGAATTAATGATGATCGACACTTAGTGTTGGTCATCCGTCGTGACCCTAGGTTGGGTCGTGACAGCTACCGCGGCCGTACCCGATCCTCCAGATCCGACCCCCGCTGCAAGTCCCCCTGTTACGGCGCCCTGAAGAACCTAAGTCGGAATGCTTGCTGGGGGTGTGATTGGGGAGGGGGTGCTCTACTTCCGATAGAGTTAGACAGGACCCTCAATTGTTCTTGTATCATTTCGAACTGAGCATCATGCCTTTTCAAATACGCCATTAGTGTCGCATTTGCGTCTCCTGACTCTGTTTCGACCATGGGCTCCTTACCCGGTCGCTGCCCTCGGGGCGCATTCAACCGTGAACCAATAGCAATGTCGTCATGAGTTGGATCCTGCTCGTGATTGGTGGATACATCGACCGCCTCGTTGGTCGGAACATGAATCCCGTCATTGGGATTGAGCTGTTGTTGACCGTTCAAAGCGGTGGTAGCGTCGATGTTACATTCATCTGCCATTTCAAGACAAGGAAGCAAACGTAAGTAGTATCAAACGATTCAAATTTCGGAATAAATCGATTGCCTAGACCCCACGGTGGGCGCCAAATTGTATTTCCTAAAAACGTATCAGGTTTTACAATTAAATTTATATTTAGTTGAGTCTAAGGCGACCATTTTATATCTCAATTCGATCGATTGATAAGCGGTTTACATTGACAAGATGTCGATTTCTAGCGATTCAATTCGAAGACAGTGCAAATATCGATTTCAAAGATGCAGATACGATGTCAAGTATAAATAAATGATTCGAAGGCAAGTATAAACAGACGAAGCCAAAGCAGATGACAGACTAATAATTTACGATAAGATGGTTTCAATTGAGTTTCTAGTCAAAGACAAACTATGAGTTTGATTCCATTCAAGATTGGATACTTCATTTTAGCCAAATCTGATAATAGTATTAAGTACGATGACGGATGAATGTGATGGAAACTCAATTAGAATGCGATCGTAAGACAATACTAGCAATTCACTTGATATGATTTATACTAATGAGCAACTTGATAAATTATCTTATATTGTCAAAATAACGACGATAAATTAATGAGATCGAATGCAGTGAATCAAGATAATGAATAACGTAAATAGCCAACAAACAACGGGACAAGCAACGATTAAATGAGCAGATGAATAAATAAATAAAGCGGTAAAAGCTTATTGGATTGAAGAATCGAAGAATGGTGCTTCAATGAAAGAGATGGATCTTCTTCCACGTTTGAACCAAGCCTCAACTGTAATCTAAGTACAACGGTTGCTTTGAATAATAATAATAAGTTGATGTTGATATGACAGTGTAATGAATAGAAGATGTATATCTGGGAGAATGAGAATAATGATGAGAGCAGTTTTTGTTCAGATGAACGTGTCTCCAAATGAGAGCATAAAGTCCTATTTATAGGTTGAAATGATGAAGAATTCCCAACCCTAGAAGAATTCCACTTTGTCACGTTTCTCTTTCAACAGTTTCATATCTTCATCCACTTCCACTAAATCCGCTAAATCTTTTCCGATATTCTTGGGATAAGGATCAGCTAAGTTATCCACTATAACGTTGTCCTCGAAATTATCCGATCACAACATCGCACAGCCGATCGCATAAAAAATGAAGCTGCTTCTTCCCGATCACAACGTCTTCGAAATCAATCAATGCCTTGTCATGTAACCAAATCTGTTTCTCTTGTGATCGAACAGAAATCGACCAATACAAATATTACTAGCATATTGTTCAAATGTCATTCTACATATTTAACTTTCTTCCAACAGGTATGGTCCCATAAAAATTTTGCTTCAATATTGATGTTTCTCTATTCCTATGCGTATTGGATATGAGGTGCATAATTACCAATATGCATAATATGCATATTGGATGTATATTTTTTCTAATTTATACTATACGTGCATTATTGTAATATATCTATTTGCGAGATAATTAGATGATATTGAATGCATATTGAAATGGTATTGAATATAACTCATAATACATGTGCATATTGTATGCATATTCTGTATATCAAATACCATGAGGGCATTATAACAAAAACTTGAACAAAAAACAAACCAAAAAAAATTGATATGCACGTGAGCAAAATAATTAAAAAAAATACCTTCAATATTTTAACTGATAACTCAAGAAAAAAAATACACTTGTGTACTACAGAGTGAATAATGAAAAATGCAATGAGACAAATAAGATTTCGCCTGAAATTGTAAAGACAATGACGTAAGAGTTCAAAGATTTGGGGAATTTTATCTTGAAACGTGTAGTTAGAATACCAACGTACGTAAAAATATAAATGTACTAATACAGGTGTGAAGAGAGAGAGAGAGAGTCTAACATCTCTCTACTTTTCCAACGCAAACCAAACGTTTCAGCTACCAAATTATTTGACCGTCTTTTCATAAAAACTTTTCAACTCCTTTCAAAACAATCCAGATGATTGAATCTACGACAACTTTTACACAACAATCTTTTGACATTCCACCAAAACCACCGGCTATGGATACCTGTTGCTCCCAACGCACACGCAAGTATACGTGGTCGACAAGTAATAAAATGATAAGTAAAGTATCGTTCCCACGAGGACTATTCAGACTGACGCTTAACAAACAATTTCTAACAACTATTCAGGGATCTTTTCCAGTAGTGAGAGTTTTAGTAACTAAAGAGCAGTAATTAAAATGATGGAAATTCAGTCAAACAATGGTGCAAACTTTGGTTGTAAACAATATTAAGGAGACGGTCCAGGGTCAGAGTTACGAACAATCCAGTTGAGTTTTCCAATTGATTCTGCTTCTTAAATCCCGGATTACTAACTAAGAGAGTAAATATACCCGTGAAAACCTTTCGATTCTTCACAGTCTATGCAGGCTACTTCAATCCCTATATGTCTATGGGTTGAATCACATGCACGCATTCACGAATTATGTAATTAGTTAAACTAGGCGAGCAAGTATATGTCTATCCTACTCACAAATTGGTTCCCCGATGCCCGGGTTCACAAACTAGCCCTACTCTTTCTTATTGTGGTAGTAAATTCCCTCTTTCGAGTTCAATCTAAAAACCATAGATAATGCATAATTATCGAGCTCTAATAATTAAGCAAGTGAAATCAAGAAAGAATAAGTAACCCATTATGGGATTCAATTAATGGGAATCAATCTTCAAACATCAACTTTCATGAAATACTCTAACCCTAGAACGTAAGATTTAGCCACGCATACTCATAATCACAAGGCAATGAATGATGAAATAATGATGTAAGTGATTAATAGATGAAAAAATAGGAATTAAACTCTCGTTCAATGAAGTATGGTGCTCTCAAGTTGCTCCAAAGTCTGAACTCCCTTCAAAAACTAAGTAAAAGAGTATTTATAATGTTTACAAAAGCCTAGAAATAAGTTATGCCTAAGCCTAGACAAAATAGGACTTAAAAACCCGCTCCAGGGGTGCTATAGCTGGCGCCCCGCGCCTCGGAATGCGCTCAACTAGGCAGAACCCTTCGAATCTCGCACGCAATAGCCACGCTCCACGCTGAAAGACGCGCCAGGACCTTGGGCGCCATAGGGGCGCGGCGCGCCACTCACCGCGCTAGGCAATTTCTGCTTTTCCTTGCTCCGCAGCTCGCTTCGCGACGTCCCTTCGTGTGCTCGATCCAATCCTCAATCAAATTCCAACCTTTTCTTGCTCGATCATGCTCTTTAAAGCTCCAATTGCACTTCATAACAACCTACAAGCATACGACATAAAATCAGTGCAAAATCACATTCATCACTTAGAAAACACGAGAATAAAGTATCCAAACGTGAGGAAATATTAAGGAAATATAGGCATAAAATGCCAAACATCACCACCCCACACTTGAACCTTTGCTCGCCCTCGAGCAATTACCAACAACTCCCCACCTAGGTAGAACATGTCTGCCTATGACTATGGTTGATACCGATCATTGAACAAATGCACACACGA
The DNA here is from genome assembly GCA_037355625.1 of Petunia x hybrida. Classification (NCBI taxonomy): domain Eukaryota; kingdom Viridiplantae; phylum Streptophyta; class Magnoliopsida; order Solanales; family Solanaceae; genus Petunia; species Petunia x hybrida. The sequence goes on along the minus strand of JBBBVM010000014.1, from coordinate 9,146,274 downwards.
CTACTATGGGTCCAACAAACATGCCAAACTCAAAACATGAGAACAACCACCCCAAAACAACTCAAATGCACATACTCAACTCATTGCAACCATGCTCCCACAAAGTCACACCTATCTACTCAACCAAGAAGCCACTACCTCACCTACCTCATGCAAACCATGTGCCCTCACCAAAATGAAGCAAGAGAGTGTCCCCCACATATCACACACAACAATGAATATCAAGAATAGAACGGGGACAATAGCATAGAAAGAATTCACTCACTCTCATGAAAATCTCACATGTCACACACGATGTACCATAGGCTTGCCCGTAGTGTAGGACTCCACTAATGTAAGCTCACTCCAATCGGGATTAACTAGGACTTTAAAAAGGTTGTAATATAAGCTAAGGGGCTGGTAGGATACATATGGGTAATCGTGACTACCTCCCTAAGTATTTTAATACATCACAATTAATTTAAGCATAATTCTCATCAAAGCCAACCAACAAATTTCACACACACCTTTTTCAACAAGTAGCAATTTTTCTTTTAAGCACAACACTAGCAAGGATGAATATTCACTTATTTTCTTTTTCAAATTTTTTTCTTTTTCATTTGTTTTTTCTATTCACTTCTTTCCAAATCTTGCCAATGCTTATAATCAACTACTACACAATTCATTACATAATTCCCTCATTGGTTCCACTAAAAAACCTCTCAATATTTCAACCACAAACTCCACAATAATATCACATTATCAATTAAAGTGCTTAAGGAGTAAAGGGCCAAAAGAAATCAATTTAGAACAAGCAAAAAGGCTCGCGGTTTGGGTGCCAACAAAAAGGTCAAAGAAATCACAAAAATCAAGTCCAAGGTGTATATACATATGGGTAGGCAAATCAAAAGAAGGCCTGTATCATTTCCCGACTAGAGTAAACCTAGGATTTCGCTTCGCACACACACGAGGCAAGTTAGACACCAATATGCAAACATGGAGTAAAATAAGAATATGCCTCACAACATACATTGCACATGATCCACACAAAAAAGCTCCATCACAACTCTCAATCAAGAAAATAGAGTGCGATTTGTGGAATTTAAGCACTAATACACAAACGTTCACAACAAAGTCAAGTGAGTGGACTCAAGCATCTCAAGGGGATTGTTCCATTTTTTCTAGGCATGCATCACAATTTAAAACCAAAAGACACCACAAATAGCACATGCAATACATTCAAGTCCACCGGTATCAAACAAATCAAAGGCACCTAGCATTCTACCTATTCCTTTCGTCTAGGGCCACCTATAACTAACTACTCTAATCCTAATAAAAATAAAAACTACCCGGTTCAAAGGCCTCCCCGTGGAAAAGAACCGAGGCCATAAGAAAAGCCACGGGGTGGATGACATGTACCACTACAAAGACTAAAAAAAAAAAAAAATCTTTTTGCAATTTTTCATTAGTTTTCTAATTTTTTTTCATTTATTAAAGCAAGAAACAAATAAAAATAAAGTCAATTGACAAAGAAAAAATCCTAACAGTACATGCATACCTCAAAATTTTGGAAGTTCCCCCACCCCACACTTAAAACTAAACAATGTCCTCAGTGCGGCAAAAAAAATAAAGTACAAGGGGTAAAAGAACTTCCCTGAAGGCTCTAGTCCTTGGTGCTAGCATCCTCCAAGCTTCCGTATAGTATGAGGTACTCAGACTTCCCTCATCAGGTCAACAATATTAGGCAGGGTTGAGGACACCCCACACTTAAACTCGACATTACATGAACCTGCAATCCAAGGATAAACAAAAACTATGTGACACTATAAATAAAATAATACAAGTACAAACTCGGGTTGCCTCCCGAGAAGCGCCTTAGTTAACGTCGTGGCACGACGACACTTTTAGCTCACTTCCAGCATTTATGTCTTCTTTTCTTACGACGAACCTTTGCATTCTTCCTTTCTTTGAGAGAACCCCTCCTCAACTTCACATGTGATGTGCCATTGCTATCTTGTTCGACATTCTGCTCACACAGGTCATTTGGTTTACTTCTATGTTCTTGTTTGACACATTCGATCATAGAGCACTCTTCACCCTTAGTTATGTGCTCATTCTCATTATACATCTTGAAAGTAACCTTTTCTCCATGCGCTCTAACAGTCATCTCTCCCAGATCCATGTCAATCAGTGCCTTCGAGGTGACTAAGAATGGTCTCCCCAAAATGATTGGAGCTTCTCGACCCTCTTCATAATCTAGGACTACAAAATCAGCAGAAAATGTAAACTTACCAACTTTAAGCAACACATCTTCCAACTTACCATCAGGGTGAGTGAGTGATCCATCCACCATCTTAAGAGTAACTGAAGAGGGCTTGATTGCTCCTAGCTCTAACCTTTTGCAAACAAATAGAGGCATTAGATTTATGCTTGCACCCAGATCACACAATGCACCAGTGATATTATGCCCTCCAATGGTGCAAGGAATAGTAAACCTCCCAGGATCTTGAAATTTTGGAGGTAGCTTGCTCAAGATTGTGCTACACTCCTCGACTAATTCAACTGTATCTATCTCTTGAGGCTTTTTCTTCTTGACTAAAATCTCTTTTAAGAACTTCACAAAGGATGGCATCAATTCAAACATATCAGTCAAAGGAATATTAACTTGAAGTTCTTTCAACATACTCACAAATTTTTGATATTGGGCAAAATCTTTCGATGATATAAGTCTCTGCGGGAATGGTGGAGGCGGCAGAGGTGCCTCCTTTTTCTCTTCTTTATTCTTTACCTTCTCCACTTTTTCAACTTTTTCTATTTCAGCTCTCTCCTCGAACTTGGCCACCAGCTCTCCACCTTCAATTAAAGTCACTGCGAGACATTGCTCAGGCCCTTTTTTAACAGTATTTATTTCTCCCACCAACTGCCCCAACTGGTGCTCCAGGTTATTTTGCGCATTGGCAAGATCTTGTATGGCCTGTGCATGGGCTGCAGTGTCAGCTATCATTCTCTGCTGGCCCACCATTATCTGCTTTAGCATATCTTCAACTGAATTGCTAACCTGCTGTGGTGGAGCTGGAAATGGGTGGTAATTATTTGGGGCTCTCGTATTGCCTTGATAATAAGCATTACCAAACTGATTTTGACCCTGCAGCCTGTTTTGATTACCCACGTAATAAACTGACTCTGGATTAGAGGAGCAAACCTCTGTAGCATGATCTTGACCACAAACCTTACAAAAACTCTGGAGTTGTTGCACTGGAGCCACTGCTTGCTGAGTCTTTGGCAGAGCTAACTTGCTAATTTGATTGGAAATAGCATCCATCCTTGCCCTCAGCTCTGAAACTGCATCTAACTGAAGTACCCCAGCAGATTTCTGCGTAGTAGCTCTACCATCTCCCTGCCAGTCAGGATTGCTCTGCGAAAACTTGTCTAGTAATTCATAGATATGGTCAAAGTTTAAGGCCAGTACTTGGCCTCCAGCAGCAGCATCTACCACGATCTTAGTATGCGCAGTCAACCCCTCAACAAAAGTATGTGCCAGAACCTCATTGGATTGGTTGTGGCGTGGACAATCTCTCAATAAAGCTTTAAACCGCTCCCAGGCTAAATAAAAAAGACTCTCCTTCTACCTGTCAGAAGAACATAATTTCGCTCCTCACCCGGGATGTCTTGGCAGATGTGTTGACACCCAATTTTGTCCCTCCTTTTTCTAAAATTGGCTATATTTAACCTAAAGGTGCAATATTAATTGTTTGAGCAAATTTGCATTAGAAAGCATGCATTTACGTGTGATTATGCCCTATTTATATATTTAAATGTGATTTTATAGTGTACCTTGCATCATTTAGGATGTTTGTTAAATACGTGTCGATTTGTGTTGGCTTGTGCAAACTAATGCATTTTAATATTCAGTATTTATTTGGAATTATTTATACTTAATTAATTTGATTTGACCCTGATCATTTTATGTGTACATTTTATTATATATGTATACTAATATTTATATTCCAGAACCTTTAGTTGAATTCTAGTCCAATTATAACATCCCAGTCCTATTTTATTCATAATTTTCCACAGTTATTTGAAATTCGAATTTTTTTCACTTTGAACCTAGACGAATGCTCGTCTAGATACGTTCATCAATTACACTATGTCTTTTTCCTTTTTCTCTTATTTTTTGATCTTCCTATCCACCTATCACTCCCTCAATCTCTCAATTAAAATCAAATCCCCCAATTACCTAAAATCCCCCCCCCCTTAATCCTCTCCCTAATCTCCTCCCCTCACAATTCACTCATAATCCCCAAAATTATTGCCCAATCTTTTGCCCTTAATCCTATATAGGTACACGAAAATCAGATAGAGGAGGACACGGACACAGTACCGTCTCCACCTCCCTCTACCCACACACATAAGACTCCATTGTTGATCTTCTTCTCTTACACACAAAATTTCAGCAGCAACAATACCCACAGACCCTACGAGCAGACCCCACGGGCAAACTCCACACCATTCTTGGTATTCTTCAACCTTTGCGGCACACACATACATAAATATCCACAAACCACACCACCATTACCTCATCCCCTCCGTTATAACACCCACACCCACATCACCACTGCTGGTCCAAATCCATTGGAAATACAATAAGGGGGCCGGGATCATTAATTTAGGAACAGAAACAAGGGAGATCGGTGTTAGGAAAAGGAGTAACGGACATCAAAACCACCAGCAGCAGTGGCGACGTCGGAGTGGCAGCGACGCCGCGACTCGCTCGCCGGTGTCGCCCCTCCGCCGTTTTAGCCATCATTCTGATCGGCACCCTTCTCCGTTCTTATCGTGAATTTAATTGAGGAGTATATGGACGGTAGTAGCGACACCGCTGGAATTCCCAGCCGGCCGTCATTCCTATCCCTTTTGTTTCACTATTTTGCTGCATCATCTCTAATGGTTCCTTCACTGTTGATATATATTTGTTTGGATCTGGCTAATTGATGTTGCTGCTTTTGCTTCTTTTGCTCTGGATTGATCAACTGTTGCTATGTTTGACTGGGTCCCACAGTTCTTGTGTATCTCAATTGTTAGTCATTTGTTCTTTTTCTAATGCTGTTAACGACATCACTATTAACCACATTTTGTTGAGATTTTGCAACAACTACAGGGATATCAGTTAACACCGATTTGGCGCTTACCAGTCAAAGCATGGCCAATGAAAAAATATATTTTTACATATATTGAGGCCTACACAAAAAAATTGACGGACAATGAATTGACGGATGTTAAATCAATTACGGCCAAGGAAAATAACTATTTATTTGAGGCCTACTGATTTGAACAGATACTATAGTTCCATTTCCATGTCCCCTAAAACAAAAGGCTATGATGACGTGTATAAGCCGTTACTACAAACGAGCCGGTGACGGAGTGACGAGACCGATACTTGGCATGGCAACACGACCGGCCGGCGTATTCGCAGCCGTATCGACGTCCCTAACTTCCACCCAATACACACCTGAGCCGACACTTTACAAAAATCCCTTCCCCCATTATTTTAAACTATATTTACTATTATTATTATTGTTGTTGTTGTTGTTGTTGTTGTTATTGTTTTGAATTATTATTTGTTATTATTATCATCACTATTTCTACTAACTTATTTTCTTTGTATTTTACGAGGAAAATTGGACAAGAGACGATGTCTTGTTTTTTGAAAGAGAACAACGAGAAGAAAAACCCTTTCATTAATATTATCATTATTTTCATGATCTACTAATATTATTACATTTTTATTACTTGCATTATTATTAATATTATTATTTACTAACTTATTTCCTTTACAATTTTCTTGCGAGGTACATCATGGTGAAATTACCAAAAGACAACCCTTTCAAAAAGGATAATATATTCAGACTCATTGGATTTATTTATATTTCATTCTATTAATTTTATTTGTAATTCCTACTAACTCATTTGTTTGTTTTGCAAGGCACAAGGTTCAACTATTAGAAGAAATAAATATTTAGTATTTGCTTTTAAATTTGTATATCATAGTCTAAATATCCAAGTGTTTTATTGCTTAGTTACTTTAATCAATTTGCTTCGAATCTCAATTATAAAGTCCGGCCGGTAACCACATTTGGTGGGGCTCGAGAGGTGCCTAACTCCTTCCTCTCGAGTTTACTTGAACCTCTTACCTAGAATTTCTGGTTCATAGACTAAGTTTAGGAGATAATTGTTAAAATTGGCTAGAAACAAAATAGGTAACCTAATACGCCTTAGAAACTATATTAGGTAGCGACTCCAACATTTAAACTCAAACGAGTTCACCCAGTCAAATCCGAAACTCAACTCGCCTCGAGTCGAGTCCAAAATCGGGTACGACAAGATGGATAAAACATAGCTAAGAACTTCCTAGCCAAATCATCCCAAGTAGTGATAGACCCAGACTTTTCATCCTTTAACCACCTCTTTGCTGCCCCAATCAGTGAAAACGGGAACAATGTCAAGCGAACATAATCAATAGGAACTCCCGTCGGTGTATACGTATCACTGATCTCCAAGAAATTCTGGATATGTTGTTGTGGATCCTCGCTAAGTAATCCAGCAAATTGTCCAGTCGCATGTAATAGTTCTATCATACCGGACTTAATCTCAAAGTTTCCAGTAATTTCAGGCTTAACTATGCTCGAGGCTACTCCTTCTAGGCTGGGGAGAGCAACATCTCACACAGCTAAAGCTCGTTCTGCTGCCATTTCTGTAGGTAAAGATCAAGCAGGACCTAATACCTGAAGCAGCACAAAACTCAAAACAAAAATTAAACCTGAATAGATAATAAGTTATCGTCTGAAAAGAAAACAGTCAATTGTTTAGTCCCCGGCAACGGCGCCAAAAACTTGTTGCTCCCAACGCACACGCAAGTATACGTGGTCGACAAATAATAAAATGATAAGTAGAGTATCGTTCCCACGAGGACTATTCAGACTGACGCTTAACAAACAATTTCTAATAACTATTCAGGAATCTTTTTCAATAGTGAGAGTTTTAGTAACTAAAGAGCAGTAATTAAAATGATGAAAATTCAGTCAAACAATGGTGCAAACTTTGGTTGTAAACAATATTAAGGAGACGAGGGTCAGAGTTACGAACAATCCAGTTGAGTTTTTCAATTGATTCCACTTCTTAAATCTCAGATTACTAACTAACAGAGTAAATATACCCGTAAAAACTTTTCGATTCTTCACAGTCTATGCAGGCTACTTCAATCCCTATATGTCTATGGGTTGAATCACATGCACGCATTAACGAATTATGTAATTAGTTAAACTAGGCGAGCAAGCATATGTCTATCCTACTCACAAATTGGTTCCCCGATGCCCGGGTTCATAAACTAGCCCTACTCTTTCTTATTGTGGTAGTAAATTCCCTCTTTCGAGTTCAATCTAAAAACCATAGATAATGCATAATTATCGAGCTCTAATAATTAAGCAAGTGAAATCAAGAAAGAATAAGTAACCCGTTATGGGATTCAATTAATGGGAATCAATCTTCAAACATCAACTTTCATGAAATACTCTAACCGTAGAACATAAGATTTAGCCACGCATACTCATAATCACAAGGCAATGAATGATGAAATAATGATGTAAATGATTAATAGATGAAAGAATAGGAATTAAACTCTCGTTCAATGAAGTATGGTGCTCTCAAGTTGCTCCAAAGTCTGAACTCCCTTCAAAAACTAAGTAAAAGAGTATTTATAATGTTTACAAAAGCCTAGAAATAAGTTATGCCTAAGCCTAGACAAAATAGGACTTAAAAACCCGCTCCAGGGGCGCTATAGCTGGCGCCCCGCGCCTCGGAATGCGCTCAACTAGGCAGAACCCTTCGAATCTCGCACGCAATAGCCACGCTCCACGCTGAAAGACGCGCCAGGACCTTGGGCGCCATAGGGGCGCGGCGCGCCACTCACCGCGCTAGGCAATTTCTGCTTTTCCTTGCTCCGCAGCTCGCTTCGCGACGTGCCTTCGTGTGCTCGATCCAATTCTCAATCAAATTCCAATCTTTTCTTGCTCGATCATGCTCTTTAAAGCTCCAATTGCACTTCATAATAACCTACAAGCATACGACACAAAATCAGTGCAAAATCACATTCATCACTTAGAAAACGCGGGAATAAAGTATCCAAACGTGAGGAAATATTAAGAAAATATAGGCATAAAATGCCAAACATCAATACCTCCCCATTATATTTCAAGGAAAAATTAATCTCTTTCCAAAAGTTCACTACAACTGATACGATTATGTCGTCTCCCATGAAAAATACTTATGACAATAATTCAGACCAAGTGTTATAGCTATCTACAGATCTGGAATCTATCGAATTATCCGAGGAGGATAAAAGAAGAATTTACCAACCATGGAAGCTCTCCCTTATAATCAAGTTGTTTGGTAAGCGAGTTACTCATCAATACCTAAAAACTAAGCTTCCACTTTCAAAGCATTTGATCATCAAAAGGGCTCTGGAATACAAGCTCTTAACTTCAAAGTATAAACCTGAACAACCCACTAGATCTATAACCTTTACTTGGACACCCCCTCTCTTAGCATCTTATAAATTCAATGTTGATGGATCCTACAATGCAGTGGGAAAATTTGGGGGTTTGGGAGGTGTGTTTCGTGATACCTATGGTCACTGGGTCTTAGGCTTCTCGATGAAAACTGGTGGCCAGTCTCACACTTATATGGAGCTTATGGCATTACGTCTTGGGCTTCAACTTGCTTTACAATACAATTTCACTTCTCTAGAAATTGATGCAGACTCGATGGAAGTACTATCCCTATTAGAATATGGTAATCCAGTTTATGCTAACATTCTTCATGATTGCAGGTACACGCTCAGGGTTTTGGGGAATCCAATGTTGCGCCATAGCTTCAGAGAAGCTAACGGTGTTGCACACTTTTTGTCAAGAAAGGGACTTCATCTATCAACTTCAAATCAGTTGCAAACCCTACAGCAACCACCTGAAAATATTAGCAAACAGTTTCTACTTGAACGAGATACTAATATTACTTTTACTAGGACTATATCTGTTAATGCATGTAACAATTTAACTTCAGCTATTAACCTAGTACTGCTTTCAAATGTTGTTTTGCCCCCTAGAGCTGCTAGACCCACTCCTAAGGATATAAGCAATATTGCTAGCTGCTCTAAAAGCAACTTAGAAAATGCTACTAGTAGTAGTATTTCTCATGTAGCCACTACGGCCTTAAGTGGTAGTACTACCACTGTATGTATGTTTTGATTATAATATAAGCATCCAGTTACCAAAAAAAAAAAAGAATACCAACGTTTAGAAATGGATAAATGAATAGTTACCATGTATTTAGATATCAATAACTTTTTATTTTTTCAGTGATTGAATTTTAGCGTTAGGAGAAATTCATATAATTAAAAATTGAGTTAAGATATTTATGATATATTCAAATTAATTAGAAAGATAAACCTCATAAAATTAGTCATGACTCATCATTTCCCAAAAAATAGGCATTTAAGATGGTGAGTGTTTTATCAAACTGAATGGCTATAAAAAATAGTAGACATATGGGTAAATATTTATAAATTATAATAAATAAAGAATGTGTTTATTTTTTGTTGATGACTCTTGTATATGTCTATGCCACGTAATTTTTCCTATTTTGAATAAAGTTTTAAGCTGGTTGTGGACCTATTGCAACTCCCCTCTTTTATCAAGACTTAGAAAGAATGACAATGTAAAGGACCTTGTATATGAGTAGTTTGCATTTAGATAAATAGTTATATTAATAATTCAAGAGTAACATTTAGTTTTTATTAGGAAAAAGAGGTTCGACTAGAGTCATTCAAAACGAACATTAGTGCATTGGATAGAAATTGACGTGCTCGGTTTGCACCTCGGCATGATGGACCGAAGAGAAAACGAGCCGACGCTCCAAAGAGGAATGATTGAACTGACTGATCAAATTACTGAAGTCGAACCCCAATGTCATTTCCGAAGGCGAGCTATGGGTTGAGCCTCGATAGCATCTCCTTCTAACCGAACAGCAAGGTCATGCCACCGGAGTCATGTGACCTGGCTTCGGTGGGTACCTCGGTTCCAGCGGCTTTGCAGCTTACTAACTCTTACTTTTAATGCTAAGATCGTGGGGGAAGGCACAAGCTGATAGTGGAGAACGTGGGCAAGGCCCTTAGGCCTATAAATAGTACCTCATTTTGTATCATAAGGATCCAGAAATAGATACTGAAACTCTGCCCAAATTTGTACTCACAATCATATATTGAAATCAAGTTATTCTTCCGCATTTACATCTGTTTTGTGCATTTATTTAACTTTGATACGAAGATTTGCTTATATTCGAATCCAAATTCGATTTGTAATCCTAAAACTGATTTAGGCCCATACAATTAGTACAAAGGGAAGAAGGACTCTGATTTATTCTTGAGTATTACTATAAACATTTGGTTCTACATCCAGCGACAAATTTACCAATATACTATCGGTGTCATCCGACACCACTTGATCGAATTTGATAAATTATGTACTATATAGTTATAATAAGCAGAAACAGAAAGTTTCAATATAGATTCAAAAGATGAAAGCAAAGAAAGAAAAGCACATTCAGACTAGTTGGTTAAGCGCATTTGATTTGACAATGGTGTTTGAAGTTCAACTCCGGTAGCTTTCCTTCACTTGGGATTATTTTTTAATATAATTTTTTTTTAAAATCTAAACGGTTGTGTATCCACATTTTTCGGTGCTTGAGAGTGATTTAATATTCTGTTTTTTCCTTCGTTTGTTTTAGTTGACTAACGTCACTTTAATCCCGAATGTTTTGATGAGTACGGTTGGTTGGAATATTGTGTAACAAAAAAAATGCAGGCTTTCGCTTTTATTTTTATTTGTTGCTTAATTAAATTCCGACACTACTAACTAAAAATTTTGTCGTACGCAATTATCTACATTCCTCTTTGACTCGGAGACCCCTTGGTTCAAAACCTAATAATTATAATACTCGTTTCTCACAAGCAATAATATTGTAGAATTTCTTACCATTTGTATAATTATAAAATGTGTTCAATGAACTCATTTTTAACGCATAGATCATAGTTACTATCTAGTATAACATTCCTATCAAGTAGCATTAAATTAGTAGGAAGCTTTTGTGGTATGTAATTCCGATAAAGATCTAATCTTGTTAAGTGTATATTAAGTTTCCAAACTCAGCCAAGTGAGGTGATGGTATAATCTTTGTCATTGCAATCCTGATCAGATTATGTATAAACATATTCATTCTTCATCCAAGGAGGTTCCTATTGGACACTGACATCTCTACGCTGTGTATATCTTGACACTTGATCATCGCCCCAATTTGCAAGGATGTTTCACTGTAGTGCCTTGTACTTTGACTAGGAATGCTAGCATATTCCACACTATTCACTAGCACGTGTGTGTTTAACCTAGATCCGATTTTAGGTCAATTAACAATTAAATTTGTATTTGCGGAGTCACGATCAATAGTTTAGATTAAGAGTTCAAATGACGAATTGCGTTAAATGCTAGACTACCAATATATTCGTGATTTCCAACAATGATGAATAACAATATGGAAATAAGATATAACCAGAAATAAGTAGAATTAATGCGTTAATAAAATGAGTAGAGGTAACCGTGTTGGATCGCTTGATCCCGGTGAGAGTTCCTCGTTACTGATCGTACTAGGAGATTAGAGAGCAAAGTATTCAACGAATGTAAGCAAAGAACAATATTTGAGCAGGAGTAAGAGAGAATATTTTTATTGATGTTGAAGACAGGAAGTAAAAGTTATGTTACAATGGCTTAGAACGAATGCTATTTATAGGTCTGATAGGCGTCCGTTGAGTTTTGTAACCGCTGGGCACGTATCCGTTGGATATGTAACCGCTGGATTGTACTCAATAACTGCCTTTATGACCATTCATTGGGTAATCGCACATGATCAGGTTAATAACTGCTCATTCAGATCGTGTTGACTGATGAAGCGTTACATTTCTGCTGCTCGTGGTAACCACCTGGCTGGTTACTTGTCTATTGGATGTCTGTCCGGGTGAATCTCTGTCCGTGCCACGTGTCACCTTTTTAGACGATACTAATTTTTATCCAATACAGTGTGATCTCAATAAGATTGCCAGCACCTGTGATCTTAGACAAGCATCGAAAACTCCTGAAAGATGAATATCTTCTCGGTCAATTATGGTTCCTCCCCATCATTTCATATCGCACACGAGTTCAATTCTTCAAAAAAAAAAAAAAAAGAAGAGAGAGAGAACAAACAAGAGCCTCAATCTGACACCAAATACTTTGTCCAACCCACCTCCCCAAGGAGGATCAACAGTGTTCACACGTACCCCAATGTAATTCGAACATTGAATCGGTTAATGGTAGAGATGCTCAACCATAATATCTTCGTGAAATGCGTTGTATTTCAAGCAATTTATTCTTACATCTCCGAATTCTCTCCAGCCAACTGTTCCAATATAAATGGACCACGTTGTGCCGACAAGCGTCGTTCTACAACCATATTAATCCTGATTTCTCTAGACTTCCCCAAGCTGACAGCATTCACCTGTTCTTTGCAACTGAGTTAAATCCAAACAGGGGATAGAATGAGTTCCTCTCTAATCACGGTACAACACAGCTTTATAAATTCGACAACAGTCAAATAGTAGTTCATCCAGTGAATGTTATCTGGACAAGGTGATATTTCTCTTCTCCTATGTTGGACCTGGAAAACATGGCATGGTTCTCCTTAACATGGACGAGGAAACCTGTCAAACATATGCTTTGATTTTGAGACTAGAATTTGCCAAATGCTCTCTAATACCGGCATAACTCTACCAACTATAACCGCAAAAATTGTGACTTAATCCCACCAGAATGTTACAACAGCCACAATAACTGAGACTTTGTCACACGAGAAAATCCCAGGACAAGCTTTTTTGTGAGATAACATAATTCGTGTGAGCTTTATTTTGCTTTTCTCCCTGGGATCAAACTAAATGGCGAATACCTTTTTGAAAGTGCTAATAGAGTAGCTTCCTGAACCAATCTTGGGAGTAAGTAGAAAGTCCTAATTTTCCACAAATCAGGAATAGTTGGCACCAAGAATGATTCAGCTTTCCATGGCCATACTTCCTCTAGAAAAACAACTTAGTAATTCTTGTTTTAGTCAACTGCTTCTCTGTCCAAACAAGTAGCAATAAGAGTCACTCAGTGATTGATAAAACATGTTATTGTAGTAAAACCAGTTGTAGCTTTGTTCACTTTATTTCTTCTCAAAAAGATGTATGAACACTTTAATAGGATAACACCTTCTAAGATACCATAAGCATTTTTCCCATATAGATGCTAAGTCCAGCAGACTTCATTCTTGTTACTCCAGTTCCTTCTTTTTTGCTTCATAATCTTATCTCCAGTAAGAGTACAAAAGAAAACTCTAACATTAACCAATAGGTTTGACATTGATTTGCACATAAGAAGCTTTTAGTTCAGTTTCCTATCTTGTTTCCCATCCCCACCCTTCTTTGCTTGAATTACCCTGAAATCCCAGAGGTCTAGTGGCACAAGGTTCGAAACTTGTTGGATAATGGACTTGTTCCTCTACCTTTCTACTCTTAAATACCATGTTTTTGCATGTTGCAAGGTTCGAACCGATGACGTGCGTCTAATTCGCACATCAAAACTAGAGATGCAAAATGAAGTCCTCTGAAAAGATGCAATAATCAACCAATATAACAGAGTTAATATTTCCCAACCTACTAAACTCGATATAGTATATGAAATAGAAAGTCCATAACCATTGCGTTTACATATTGAAGAGATCGAACGTGAATACCACAATAACGACGGTTCTTATAAAACAGATATGGAGTATAATTCTGGAAATCAATTGGAAAATACTCAATTCGTATAAGTCATCAAATAGTCCCAAACACAAATGTACAAAAAACCAACATACACAATCGCTACATTGACGGATTCTTAAATGCTTATAGACAGTAATCGTACTACCAAATGAACACTCAAATAACACATTCTTTTTTGTAACGGAGAAATCTTGTAGCACACGGTTCAAAACTTGGTGAATAATGGATCCGCTTCTACCCTTCTCCAATCAGACATGTGACGGGCGATTAACCCAACATAAAAAAACTACGCACTTACCACTAGACCAAAGTCCTGAATCACACTCAAATAATACAATTGACACAGTTACATCACGTATTTAAAGAATTACCAATAAACAAATAAATCAAACAGGAAGGTCATCCGAATTGTCGGTGTTGGGACAAGGATCCACGTGGGAAGGTACTTTATTGAGCATGAAAGGACGGTGTTTAGCTTCTTCCTCGTTTTCATCATCGGATTCGAAAGTTGTAAGATTGATACATGAAAACTGCTCCAACGATGCAAAGAATGCTGAAGCAACGCCTGTACCTAACCACCTTGCAATATTATCGAGCTTGTCGTAGGATATTATGCTTGAATTCTCCATTACTTCGATGAAGATTGAATGATCAAAGAAAATTTTCTACGGGGTACAAGAAAAGTCTACGTGTGATCGTGTCTCCTGTCTTGGAAAGAGGGAATTAGGGAGAATGGAATCTAAATAAGGTAGTGTTGACAATTTTCAAAGCCTCGAGTATCCTACTAAGTTTAGACCCCTTAGTTTATCCCTAATGATGTAATGCCCCCTGAACTTTCTATAATTTTTATATTACCAAGTCTAATAGTAGAACAATAGCTATGGCCTTTTCTTTTTTTAACTGATTTTAAGTTAACTGAAAGTTAAATAGATATGTATACGTGCAGATATTGTGTTTCAAACCAACTTTACTAAGTTTTTAAATAAGGCAGAATACATAGATGGCCCCTTCAAGTTGGCTCAAATTTCCACTTAGACACCTCAATTTTCCGACCGATCAGATAGACACTTCTTGTTGTCAAAGATGTGTCTCGTGGATACCTAACGCTGACTTGGTGTTTTACTCAAATTATAGCGCGTGAAGACCTTAGTAACAGTTTTTTATTTTTATTTAAATCGAATTTAATTAAAAAAATAAGTGGGCCCTACTCCACAATCTTTTGATTTTCACCATCGTTACCATTCCTTTACGGCTTTACCACATCTCCACCAGAAAACCACCGCTTCCTCCGCAGCCTCCTTCACATTTCCACCATTACCATTGTTTAAGAAACATTCTATATTCAGAACTCACACTTTTCCTAAATCCACCACTGATTCTTCAAAATATGTCATTTTTTCTATACCAATCCATCGTTGCAGCCAAATCTCCGCCATAAAGCTACCAGCAGGCTCATCTAAAACCGTCGTTAACCCCATTATCTTCCATCATAACACCATCTTTCTCAGCCATGTAATAACCACCATGTCCGCCATTTTTTTCTGTTATCAACCACACACCCACCACTTATTTTCATAATAGTACCAATTGCTTTATTTCACAGTTTGAGTCTCTGAATATTTCATAAAAGATGCATTGATTAAAATGAGCTTCACATGAATTCCTATTTTAAGAGAGTGAAATCTCTACTTGACAAATTAATGGATATCAGTAGAATTGAAAGTGGGTTAGCTAAACCTTGTTATTAATGAACAATTAGAAATAGCCAATGACAAATTAATTGTGGGTAAAGAATATGAAATGGTATTATTTTATTTTAGTTTTTAATTTTATTTTCTTGTATCTTTTTAAAAATTATGTGTTGACTTATTTAAAAAATATCGTACACATGTCAAAATATGATTCGTAATATTCCACGTCATCCGCAGTTGTTATTCACGCGTGAGGCCTTTTTGACACGAGTGTCTACGAGACACATCTTTAACAACCAGAAGTGTCTATCTGATCAGTTGAAAAATTGAGGTGTCTAAGTGAGAATTTGAGCCAAGTTGAAGGGGTCATCTATGTATTCTGCCTTTAAATAACTATGCATGTTAATCGAGTTTATATACATGATGTCGATTCAGGTAAATTGAATAAAATTTGTGAAGTGCACGGCCTTAAAGAGTGTGAATTAGTTTGGTTGTGTCTGTTTAAATGAACGGGGAAGTGGTAGTGATTGGTTGAAGAGAAAGAAGAAAACAGCGAGGAAGAAGGTTTGGAAATTGAGGAAAAAGGAAATGAAGATGAATTTATGATTCTCAATAAAAAAAATTGTATAAAAGAATAACATGTGACATAAACTTAACGGTACCTTAACTTATGAGGTGGACTTGATGTACCCTTTCAACGATTTGGTACAAAAAGGATGTACCCTTTAAATGTCCTTTTTAACTTTGTATTGGATAAAAACCATCGTTATTTAAAAGAGTGACACGTGTCTGCCACGTGGCACGGGACATGTATCTGCCACGTGGCACGGGCAGAGATTTTTCCGGACAGACATCTAACGGACAGATGACTGGCTAGGCGGTTACCACGAACAGGCCCAAGGCAGTTACGTGACGCCTCTCCAAATCGATGCGATTTGAATGAACAGTTACATGTTCAAACGCAACTGCTCAATGAATGGTTACAAGGGCAACAGCTACCCAGCGGTTACATACCCAACGGCTGCCTAGCAAAATCTATATATAGCGTTTGTTTTCGAATCATTGTAACAGACATTCTCTTCTATATCTACAATATCAATAAAATACTCTCTTTGCTCTCGCTCATTACTGTTCATCATTTACATTACTGCATATTTCATTCTCAAGTCTTCAAGCGTAATTAATGTCAAGGAATCCTTACCGGGATCAAGCGATCTAATACGGTTCCTTCTACCTATTTAATTCGTGCTTTAATTTTATTTATCTTCAATTATTTCTGATAAGACCCAAATCGAGCAACCATCTAAAAACATCATCCAAGGCCAAGGAAGAGCTTATGCATTGGAACACCATGGAACGAGGAGCCTTAGAGACACATTTCGAGGCGTTTCAAGCACTCAGGGAAGCAGGCGGACCGCCCACTTGGTATCTAGCCTCAGGACTTTGGTCCGCCCACTGCAGAGGCGGAGGGCCTACTTGGGGCGCCTGATGAAGACTACGCGGCGGCGCCTACTTACACTAGGCGGGGCGCCTACTGCTGAATAGCTTGCGGGAATTGCTAGTTTTTATCCTATGTAATTTCTATTATGCCCCTACGTGGCTTATGACTTTAGAACTTACTTAAGGGTACTTTAGGCCTTTCCTTATGTCTTAAATGAGGCCTATAAATACTCCATAGTTTAGTATTTTTCCTTAGTTAGCTTTGATGATGAATGATTGAATGAATGTTCAAGAGTGGATTCTCTTTGAATGAAAAACCCTTTGAGTTGGTTTGAGTTTACTAGTGGATTCTAGTTGAACCCCAAACCCCCCGATCATTCTACTTGCGAGTCCTTTGTCGTCTCGAGGGTAGTTGCATAGTGTAGGTCCTCCTTGACGCCGATATGAGGGTATCTCGGGACAAGTTCCCCGGGGTTACTTCGTAGGGAGTTCGAGTAGTGTCTCGCTCTCTATCTTTATTTTCTGCGTTTGGTTTTGATCCTTATCATCTTGGTATCAGAGCAAGGTTCGGGTTTTGTTCCTACAAACCCCCGACCCTTGATTCTTCGTGCCTAGGTCGATTCCTATCTTTAGTTTCTTGTTTATTGTTATTGAAAGAAGAAAATCACAAAAAAATTGAAAAATTCAAAAATTCAAAAATTTGGTGTATCTTGTTGGTTTGGATAATTTATGATATGGGTGTTATAGATTCTTGATCGTGGTTGAAATCCCGTTGTTTGGATACCTAAAACACTTGGATTGGTGGAGTTTGAAAAATTGAAACCCCAAATTTTCCTTAAACCCTTGATGAACTTGTTCTTGATGATTTTGGCTTGATTCTTGGGTTGGATTGATGTTGGATTGAAAACTTGATATTGGGGATTGGTCTTCATTGAAAAACAAACGATTTGGTTCCAATTTTGTGGGATTTGAACATGTATAACACCAAATTTGATGAATCACAATCCTTGTTGAAACCCATTTGATAAAACCCTTGTGTTCTTGAAGTTCTTGACTCGAATCCTGATTTGATTGATTGTTTGGGTTGTAAATTGATTGGGGTTTGATCTCTGTGCTTGAAACAACGTTTGGGTACCTTCGAATCGATAAAACAACGTGTGAATTGTTGGATTTTTGGGTGCCAAAGGCAAGAAAAACGAGTTTGAACAGTGCTTGAAGTTGCACTAGGCGGGGCGCCTAGTAGAAGGGGCGGACCGCCTGATTTTGGTGAGCTCTCTGGATTTTACAGAGGTGGGGCACCTGTTTTAGTAGGCTGACCGCCTACTTCAAGTAGGCTGACCGCCTACTCCCCTCTACAGGGAACCAGGCGGACCACCTACTCAAAACAGGTGGGGCGCCTACTTCCTTCAAGTTGGGAATTGGGTAGTTTCTCCTAGGTTTTCGTGTTTTGTTGTTTGCATTGCTTCCGGTTAGTGCTATTAGAGTATAATCCTACTCGATTAGTCCTAATTACTTTGAGCTATTAGGATCATCGTGCCTTAGAAAGGAGACTAGAATTCAAAGAAGATCCGTAGTATCTTTTGATTCAAGTCCTCATTTAAAGTGCCTATCGTTCCAATCGAGTCCCATTAACTCCACTCACCCCGGAGTGCATTTGGACTTGACAAGTTGAGTGATTGAGTCGTGGTTCGTTGATCAACTACTTGAAGCTTTTAGACTCAAACTTGTGTGAAATATCCATCCCCCACTAAACACGAGCGAGCCGAGTGAAACAATTGTAAGGGAGTGGGTAAGGTATTTTGCTAACGTTTGTTGCTTTTTGTAGGTGCAATGGCAAACGATGGAGATGATCCCATGAAGAACTTCATGGCCACCATTATGGCTAAATTGGAGGATATCTCATTGAGACTTGAAACCGTCGAGAGGAATCAAGTTGAAACCGGAGAGAGGAGGACCCCGAGTGTCCAAATTGAATCCGGAGAGGGCACGAGTCATAGCACCCCTATGACTCCCGGACACTTTGTTGAGCTAACCAAGAAGTATGTTCAATGGTTGTTGATTCGGGGAGTTGTACCAACATAGTGAGCCAAACCTTGATTTCCCAATTGAAGTTACCTACTTTAAAGCATCCAAAGCCATATCGGTTACAATGGCTTAGCGAGTGTGGTGAACTCAAAGTGGTGAAACAAGCGTTAATTGAGTTTAGCATTGGGAGCTATAAGGATAAGATCATGTTTGATGTGGTCCCGATGCAAGCATGCCATTTATTGTTTGGGAGACCATGGCAACATGATAGGAGTGTAGTGCATGATGGCCGGACCAACTCCTATACGGTCAAGCAAGATGGGAGAAAGTATGTGCTTAGACCTTTGACTCCGAGGCAAGTAAGGGAAGACTACAAACGAATGAAGGAGTTGAGGGAAGCGGCCAAAGCAAAGTCACCCATTGTACTTGAACCCGAGGCAAACAATCTTATTGTTTTGCCAATGCATGATGAAAATGAGAGTCACTCCACTTCAAATGAGAGAGAAAAGATAGAGAGAAGTGAGGGAGTGACCAGTGACAATCCAAGAGAGGAAAAAGGAGAGGATTTGAGGAGTGAAGTGAGGGGATTGTCACCACAAACTACACTTGACCATGAGGTAAAATTGAGAGAGATGAGAGGTGAGGAAGAAAAAATTGAGCGTGAGTGCACCCATTGTTCTAACCCTTCTTTATCTTCTACTTTTTCTTGTGAAAGTTCTTGTGTAGGTACATTTGAAGACAAGCCATTGGAGCCACAAAGTGAGCTTCATGAAGGAGGAGTTGCATATGACACTTCAAACCTTGTGAGTGATCAAGGAAGTACTACAAATGTAAGTGTTGCTTCACCTTTTCATGAACCTACTAGCTACTTGTCTTGTGATGACTCAACACTAGTTGGTGTTTTTGATGCATCTAGTGAGTATACCACTAGTGAAGAGTCTAGTTGTCAACTTGAGTTTGCATGTGAAGCACTAGTTGGGAGGAGCACTATGCCACATCATGATGTGAGCTCATTGTTCATTGAACCCCTCCCTAGTGTAGATTTGATAGTTGACCATGATTGTGACCTTTGCTATGACACACCACCAACCTTTGACATAGGGGAAGATGAGACAGTTGATCATGCTCTTGTTGATTTGCTGCTATTCGGTGGGTCAATGTGTTGTGGTAAAGATGGAATTGTCCTTGAGGAGTCCAAATTGCATGAATTGGACAAGGTTGTCTATGATGACTCCTCAAGTGAACATACTCTTGATAACTTGTCTATGCTTGATCATGATAGTGAGATGCATGTTTTTACCAACCCCTTATTTGAAGGCATTCTCATTAGTGGACATGACTTGTATCGGACTAGGGTGGGTGGTCAAATGGAACCCCCATGGTGTGAAGGGTTTGACCCCTTAGGCAACCCATTGCTTGAGAATTTGGGTGAGGTAGATGGTTCTTTGAGTGACCCTACTATTGCTTGTCGGGGTTATGATGAAGAAGAGTCCATCATCAATGCCTTCCTTGAGAACTTGACTTTTGGGGAGGGTTGCCTAGTTGACGAAATGGGAGGGGAAGAGGAATCCCTTGGTGTGAGTAGGTATGCTCCAAAGAAGGGGAGTGGAGTGCTTGATCCTACTTGTAGGTTGAGTTATTTGACTCACTCCACTCCACTTGTTGAACACACCTTGAGGTTTGATTGGTGTGTTGATCTTGAGCTTAAGGTTCAAGGTGATTTGGGTAGCTTGATCTTGCATTTCCCAACCTCCCATGACCTATTAGCTCATTATCTTGTTGAGTGCATGTTGATCTTTAACCAAGTACTTATGGTTCTCTTTGGAGACTTGATATTCGTGATTGATATTGATGCTTGGTTATATCACAAGAGTGTGTTTTCCACACTTCTTGCACTAACCTACTTTCAAAGTAGGACGTTTGTCTGTTTTTGCTTGTCATTGCTTGTAGGTTCTAAGCTCCATGCCCCGGCGAGGAAGCTCTTGGAAGAAGCCTATGACAAAGTGACGATCAAGAGGAACAAAGGAGGAGGTTCTTGGCCACCCCGAGGAGTTGTTAGAGCCATGAGAGACCAAGCCTTGATTTTGAGGACGACATCTTCTCAAGAAGGGGAGGATGATAAGACCCAAATCGAGCAACCATCTAAAAACATCATCCAAGGCCAAGGAAGAGCTTATGCATTGGAACGCCATGGAACGAGGAGCCTTAGAGACACATTTCGAGGCGTTTCAAGCACTCAGGGAAGCAGGCGGACCGCCCATTTGGACTAGGCGGACCGCCCACTTGGTATCTAGCCTCAGGACTTTGGTCCGCCCACTGCAGAGGCGGAGGGCCTACTTGGGGCGCCTGATGAAGACTAGGCGGCGGCGCCTACTTACACTAGGCGGGGCGCCTACTGCTGAATAGCTTGCGGGAATTGCTAGTTTTTATCCTATGTAATTTCTATTATGCCCCTACGTGGCTTATGACTTTAGAACTTACTTAAGGGTACTTTAGGCCTTTCCTTATGTCTTAAATGAGGCCTATAAATACTCCATAGTTTAGTATTTTTCCTTAGTTAGCTTTGATGATGAATGATTGAATGAATGTTCAAGAGTGGATTCTCTTTGAATGAAAAACCCTTTGAGTTGGTTTGAGTTTACTAGTGGATTCTAGTTGAACCCCAAACCCCCCTGATCATTCTACTTGCGAGTCCTTTGTCGTCTCGAGGGTAGTTGCATAGTGTAGGTCCTCCTTGACGCTGATACGAGGGTATCTCGGGACAAGTTCCCCGGGGTTACTTCGTAGGGAGTTCGAGTAGTGTCTCGCTCTCTATCTTTATTTTCCGCGTTTGGTTTTGATCCTTATCAATTTCGTATTACTTTCATATCATCGTTAATTGTCATTACATCTCCATAAAAAATCGTGCATATATTCATAATCTT
The DNA here is from genome assembly GCA_037355625.1 of Petunia x hybrida. Lineage (NCBI taxonomy): Eukaryota > Viridiplantae > Streptophyta > Magnoliopsida > Solanales > Solanaceae > Petunia > Petunia x hybrida. The sequence goes on along the minus strand of JBBBVM010000014.1, from coordinate 9,124,276 downwards.
GTAATTAATGCAATCCTGTATTTAATCGGCTAAACTCTTAATCTAAACTATTGATCGTGACTCCGCAAATATAATTTAATTGTTAATTGGCCTAAAATCGGATCTAGGTTAAACAATTTGGCGACCACAGTGGGAGCCGGTCAATAGCCTCTATAGGTTAATAGTTTATCTTTTTCCTACATTGTGTTCTTTTCTATCGATCTTTTGTTTGTAACTAACATGGCAGAAAGCGATTCACAAGGAACTATGGTGAGCGGAAGTCAAGTAAGTACTCCTCCATCAAGCCCTAATTACTCTCCAGATCACTCGTCCGACAGGCACGAACGTTCTTCCCAAGGACCAAGTAGGCAACAGAACAGGCGTGAACACTCTCAGAGCAGAACCCCGCCTAGAAGACGACGCCATAGAAGTCTCTCCCCTGGCATGCGCCGTGTAGGACCCAGTCCGCCACCCTATGGCCAAAGGAATCTCCAAGAAACAATCTTTGAGTTTATGCAACAACAAATGGAGGTTAACAGGGGGAATAAACGAGGCGATCAATTCTCTTCGAGAGCAAATCCCATCAGTTACGGGGACTGATCCTGCAGCCCAAGGTCGAGATATTCCTTCTTCACACACTTTAAGGCAAGATGGAGAACAAAATGCAGCAAACAACGGAGGAACCATGGACCCAGCAACCCAAGCAAATCAAAATCAAAACGGAGGATCTGTGGTATCTACTGAAATGAGCGTCGTCGTGGAGGCACTCACCAAGCAATTCAAAGAGAGCCAAGAAGCACTTCAAAAGTCTCTTCACGAGAGATTTGATCAAATACCAGGCGCTCCACCCACATTGAAGAAAATTGATGTTCAACACTACTCGCAAAGGCCTTGGAAGAATGAAGCAGCACCGAAGGCGATACCAAAAACGTTCAAGATGCCAAATATTCCGAGATATCGTGGGACAACTGACCCCAATGATCATCTCATGATGTTTAGCAATTTTATAAAAGCAAGTGATCTCACCGATGAGGAGATTGAATCAGTGCAATTGAAGAAATTCTTGGAGACCCTAGCGGATGGAGCTCTACAATAGTACTCAATGTTGCCACCAAACTCTATTGGGTCCTTCGCGGAGATGGCTGAATTGTTCGTAAAAGCTCACACAGGCGCCCAGAAAACGGAAACTCGCGTGGAAGACATCTTTGAGATCAAGCAAAAGCCCGGCGAATCTCTCCGAAGATATGTGGACCGTTTCCAACGGGAGCGCATGTTGTTGCCCAAGGTACCGGACAGATGGGCGGCCATTGCATTCACAAACAGTTTGGATGTCAAAAGCTCAGAAGCTAAGCGCAGGTTGTACGAATCTCTTCGCGAATTCCCAGCAGCCAATTGGTCAGATGTCTACAATCGCTACAACTCCAAAGTACGCATTGATGAAGACGAACTGATAGGAACTAGTGCCCGAGGAAAGAATCAATCACGAAGCTGTGGCTCTAGCGGGAAGATAGAATCAGAAAGGTCGGATGTACGTTATGAACCGTACCCTGACCGATCACACAACAATTCCAAAGGGCGCGGTCGCAATAACAAAGGACTAGCACGAGGAGACATTTCAGAGTCAAGTACTCGTGGAGCCCCAAGTCTACCAAACTTCAATGTAGAAATGACTGAACTGATTGCAGCCCTCAAAGATATGGGCGAAAAGGTCAAGTGGTCAAAGGACATGAAAACCGATCCAAGTAAGAGAAATCAGGACTTTTGGTGCGAATTTCATCGTGACCACGGTCACACCACTGAAGATTGCAAGGCCTTAAGATACGAGGTCACACATTTATTAAAACAAGGATTCTTGAAGGAACTTCTAACCGAAAAGGGAAAGCAAACTCATGCGAAGGCTCAGCAAAATAAATCTGGCCCTCCACGAGCATCTTCCCCGAAGAAGACAGTCAACGTTATTTCTGGCGGGATCGAAGTGGACTCCGTTATTTTCACAACAAAGAAATACGCAAAGGTCTCTATTACAAGGACCAAGCGTCCACGGTCAGAAAAAACAATAAGGTTTGAAGATTCGGATACAGATGGCTTGCAATTCCCACATGTTGATGCGCTGGTCATAACATTACACGTGGCAGAGTTTGATATCAAAAGAGTGCTCATTGATGCGGGCAGTTCTGCAAATATCATTCAATCACAACTTATCAAGGAGATGCAACTAATGGAGAAGATCGTGCCAGTGTCGCGAGTTCTCTCCGGCTTTAACAACTCAATTGAGAAAACCCTTGGCGAGATTACTCTCACAACTCTTGTCGAGGGGGTAGCAAAGGAGACGGTGTTCCAAATTTTCAACGGAGACATGGCCTACAACATTATCCTTGGAAGGCCATGGATCCATGAAATGCAGGTTGTTCCCTACACTTATCATCAGGTATTGAAATTCCCATCAAATGGGGAATACGCGAGATACGAGGAGAGCAACGCTCTGCTCGTGACTGCTATTTGGTGGCCCTCAAGCTGCCCTAACAAAAAAAATATCAATCACAGCAACCGGGATCTGACGCAACAAATGAAGAAGTAAAGTATGAGGCCCCGGAATTTATCACAAAGCTAGAGGCACGGGAAAATTATACACCGACCATGGAAGCTTTGGAACCAGAAGAACTGTTCGCAGACATACCAGAGCGAAAGGTCTACTTAGGGGCAGAATTAAATGAATGCCTTCGAGGAGATATCCTTCAATTCCTCAAGGAGCAGCATATGATGTTCGCTTGGTCGCATGCAGACATGACGGGTATTTCTCCAGAAATTATCTCTCACAAGTTAAATGTTGACCCGTACCACCGTCTGGTGAAGTAGAAGAAGCGCCCCCAGGGAGCTTTTCGGAATCAAATCATAAACGATGAGGTTGATTGACTGCTGAAGATTGGATCTGTACGCAAAGTTAAATATCCAGACTGGTTAGCCAACGTGGTCGTTGTGGCTAAGAAAAATGGGAAATGGCGAGTTTGCATTGACTTCACTGATTTAAATAAAGCCTGTCCGAAGGACTCATATCCTCTTCCCCGGATAGATCAGTTGATTGACGCAACCACCGGGCACGAGGTGCTCACCTTCCTTGATGCATATTCAGGGTACAATCAAATATTGATGGACCCCAACGATCAGGAAAAAACGTCATTCATAATGTGCAGAGGGACGTATTGCTACAAAGTCATGCCGTTTGGATTAAAGAATGCAGGTGCAACGTATCAGCGATTGGTCAATTGTATGTTCCACGATCATATCGGTAAGACCATGGAAGTATACATTGATGACATGCTGATCAAGTCGAAACGGGCAGAAGATCATCTGGCACACTTAAAGGAAGCCTTCCGAATACTTGACCAATACAACATGAAGCTTAATCTAGAGAAGTGCATATTTGGAGTTGGTTCAGGAAAGTTCCTAGGCTTCATCGTCTCTCAACGTGGAATTGAAGTCAATCCCGCTCAAATCAAAGCAATTGAGTCAATTCTAGACGTGCTCCACAACCGGAGATACATCATGAAATTGACTGGGAGGGTGGCAGCCTTGCGCAGGTCTATATCCCGTTCATCTGACCGGCGCAAAAGTTTCTTTGATGTTCTGAAGCGGAACAAGGAATTCGATTGGACTCCTGAATGTCAACAAGCGCTGAGAGATCTGAAAAAATATCTATCCAATCCACCACTACTCTCTACGTCTCATCACGGGGAGCAGTTGTTGATCTATTTGGCGGTTTCAGAGTCTTCGGTAAGTTCAGTTTTGGTTCGAGAAGAAAAAGGGAAGCAACTTCCCTTTTATTACATTAGTAAAGCTTTAATTGATGCGGAAACATGTTACCAACCCTTAGAAAAACTGGCTTTAGCACTCGTAACTGCTGCCTGTAAATTACGTTCTTATTTTCAAGGTCATTCAATAGCTGTAGTGACAAATTTTTCTTTTAGCAATGTTTTGCATAAATCTGAATTTTCGGGAAGGTTGGTTAAATGGGCTGTAGAATTAAGCGAATTCGATATTACCTACCAGCCCCGGGTAGCAATTAAGTCACAAGCCCTAGCAGACTTTAGTGCTAATATATATCCTGGTGCGGAAAAAGATGCAATTCTCTACGCTGGGCAGGCCCCTGGTGTATGGACCCTATTCACTGATGGCTCCTCGAGCGTCAAAGGGTCCGGTCTTGGACTGGTTCTTATCACCCCGTCCGGAGAGACCGTCAGGCAGGCCATCAAGTGCCCGTGTATCACTAACAATGAGGCCGAATATGAGGCCATAATTGCAAGATTGGAGTTAACCCGAAGCTACGGAGCAAACATTATCAAACTCAAGAGTGACTCTCAACTAGTAGTCAACCAAGTGACCGGAGGTTTCATCGCACGGGAATCCAGAATGCAAGTGTACCTTGCCCGTGTAAAAGAACTTTTGGCTCAGTTCAACGAATGGGAAGTGCTCCAAATTCTACGAGAAGAAAACCATGAAGCAGACGTTCTGCCAAATTTAGGGTCAGTAGCGGAAAATTGGGGTGGCCAGCTCCTCGGCTGTCGTTCAACTCCTCTGAACGACTATAGATCGAGAAAAGTTTGAAGTTAATGCTATAAAAACAACTTGGGACTGGCGAAATGAAATCACAAATTATATTCTTCATGGAACTCTGCCCGATGACGCGAAGGCTGCTCGCAAACTCAGAATAAAGGTTGCTCGATATACAGTCGTCAACGACGATCTTTATCGCAGGATGTTCGCAGGGCCCCTTGGCAAGTGCCTGGGACCAAACCAAATCAACTACGTGATGCGAGAGGTCCACGAAGGTTGTTATGGTAATCATTCTGGGGCAAAGCATTAGTGCACAAATTGATCTGCGTAGGATATTATTGGGATAAGATGGAGAAAGATACAAATGATTTCGTCAAGAAATGTGATAGATGTCAAAGGTTTGCGCATCTTCTCCATCAACCGGTAGAACCGCTCCACTCAATAATCTCCCCATGGCCATTCTTGAAATGGGGAATGGACATAGTTGGTCCTCTTCCTGCTACGCCAAGAGGGGTACGTTTCTTACTAATCGTCACCGATTACTTCACCAAATGGGTCGAAGCGGCAGCATATGCAAAGATACGACAAACAGAGGTAATTGACTTCCTTTGGCGGTATGTCGTATGTCACTTTGGAGCACATAAGGAAATAGTCATGGATAATGGCCCACAATTCATCGGCCAGAAAGTGACTAGGTTCCTCAACGACTTACACATCAAAAGGATTACCTCTTCTCCATACCATCCAGTTGCCAATGGACAGGCAGAGTCAACAAACAAAATAATCATTGAGTCTCTCAAGAAGCGTCTTGAGCAGGTCAAAGGGTGTTGGGTAGAAGAACTGCCCGGTGTACTATGGGTTTATCGCACGACAATAAAAATGAGTACAGGGGAGACACCTTACTCGTTGGTATACGGCGCAGATGCTCTAATCCTAGTTGAAATTGGAGAGCCAAGTCTACGGTATGCACATGCTATCGAAGAATCCAACTCAATCAATCTTCCCGAAGAATTAGATCTCCTCGAAGAACGAAGGGAACTAGCATTTGTACGAGTAGCCGCCCAGAAGGAACGAATCGAACAATACTATAATCGGGGACTACGCGTACGAAGTTTTCAGGTTGGAGATTTTGTATTAAGAAAAGTATCCCAAAACACACAAGAAGCAAACTCGGGAAAATTAGGCCCTAATTAGGAAGGTCCCTACAAGGTAGTCGCGTCAGTTGGTAAGGGATCTTACTGTTTGGCACGACCAGATGGCTCAATCATCCCAAACAGTTGGAATGTGATTCACCTCAAAAGGTATCACTTTTGAATGATAAAACAGTCAGTTATTCTATTCCTACCTTTTACTTTTATAGCATTCTTACTTTTATTATTTTTCTCCTAAATGGTACTAATGGCCTAAACAAGACCAGATCCGTTTAGCTCAACTGGTAGAGCTCGAAGTTCTTCAACTTCGCGGCTGTGGGTTCGAATCCCTCAACGGACACACTCCTCGTTTGGTTATATGTGTTCTTTTATCTACGACCAGCCTTAATTCTTTTTATGTTAAAACTTCCCGTATTTCAACATAAAAACAAGGAGGGTGGTAAAAGGCCCCTGTAGGCCAGATAAGACCTTCATAAAGGTAAGAGATCTCGTAAAAAGGCGAGTTTTTAAAACTTTTTATGTGACAAGCTTCCACGAAAATAAGAGAAGTCGTTCACAAAGCCAGCGACTCGGCCAGAGTTAAACTACAAACTTTCTGCGTCGACTTTCAACTATAAAAAATGGTAAGCAAAGCCAACGATTCGGCCATAACCTATTGACCGCGACTCGGTCAGAATGAAACATCTGCGCAGACCATTCACAACTTATGACCTCTTCTTTGAGAAAGGCTAAGTTAAGACATACGAACAGGCTTTTAAAGACCAGAACTTAGCAAAGTTCAAACTTCTAAAAGCGTTTAAATAAAAGGCACAAAGGCCACAATGCCTCCAAACGTAATTACAAAGATCGAAGATTCAAGCTATACACAACCATTGAATTAAAAGATCTGAGAATATATAAATTGTCTTGACGAAACAATAAAAATGCCAAAGCGGCTGACAGAAGTTTTCGTTGAGTAACAAAGGCCAATGAAACCGACCGTCAACAAAGGATCAGAAGGTCCCAAAGAGACCTCTGTCGCAACCAATCATCCGGCTTTTGTCGGACACATGAACTTACAACTTGATCAATTTTTGAAAAGAGGGGGGGCATTAATTTTGGGGACTCTGATCAAAGCCCGAAGCACCAGCTCCATCGGCTCCGTCATCATCATCCGAGCTCTCATCTCTACCTTCATCACCATCTTCATCATCATCTTCATCAGACTCCTCAGGAGAAAGGTTCAACATTTGTCTCACTTCGCGAACGACACGCTTTGCTTTCAGCATTATTTCCTCAACGTTGATTTGACCTGTATGGACCTGCTCGAGTAGTGTTCGCTTGGTTTCAAGCGCAGTAAGCTTAGCCTTGATCTCGAACTGATCGCGCAAGTTGGCCAAATCTTTGGATAACGAGTCTTGAACGCTCATTGACTGGGCAACTTGGTCCCTGGCGGCTTGAAGTTCAGCTCGAGCATTAACAGATTCTTCCTTAGCCTTCTGTAGGTCCATATCTAAAAATCCATGTTCGTCAAGTGCCTTGTTCAGCAAAGAATTGTTTCCTTCGAGTAGAGCCTCCAAGTCCCAGGCAGATTGTGCGAACCCCTCTTTCTCTTCGGAAAGAAGGTCATTTTCCTCGGTGAGCTTGTTCATCTGTTCAACTTGTTTATTGTTGGTCTCAGCCAACCGGTTAATTCGCCCTCGAGGAAACCACATTTCTCTACCAGAGCCTTGTTCTCCTTCAGAGTCTTCAGCAATTCTTTCTTCAGTTCAAGTGCCTCATCAGGATTGTTGATTCTGGAACGAAACATCAACTCAGCAGCCATCAAACTTGACTGAAACAACAAAAGAAATAAGGTTAAAAGTATAAATTCAAAATTACTTCCGACTTAAAAAGTGTTAAAAAGCACTTACCCGGGCAGAGTCAGCAGCAATAGCAAAGGCCATATCTTCATCACTCATCTCCCTTATTGTCCATTCTTCGCGGGGACCAATGAGCAATGAAACTGCCTTGGCCAAACTACCCGGACTAGTCACGAAGTTAACATTGGGGGCTAGCTTCATGATGCATTCCCTCTCACAGTGTTTAGGCTCCCTAGCCTGCTCAGAGGGGAAGTTTGGGCCAAATCTACAGCGCACGCCCCGAATGTTCCTTGATCCAGTCAGACCGTTGATGAAGGTCTGCCGAGTAAGCTTTTTGCTTGACATGTCAAAATCATTTACCACTTCAGGATCTTTAGTGTCATAGTCATCCAAACAAACAGGCACTTCCCCCTCAACAGCCACGTTCTCCAAATCCTCGAAATAAAAAACACGGGGACTCTGGCTGCCCTCTTGGGGGGATCTCTTCTTTTCCCTCTTCTTCTTCACCAACTTTTCTTTTGCCCTTGTCTGCACGAGAAGAGCCCACCTTTACCCCGTCATCAACTCGGGGACTTCCTTCCGGAGCACGGGCAGTCTTTTCCTCGGCCTTCTTCTTGTCGCTTCGGAGATAGGGCTTTCTCACAATGTTTTCAATGGTTTCAGTATCAGAAACGTCGATCACTTCCGTTTCAAAGCCCTCTCCCTATGCAGACTCGGGGACTGCAGCATAAGTCTTAACACTCTCTTTTTCAGGCCCGGGCACACTAGCACCGGGCGGAGTCTCACTTCCAACAGCTGAGGTCTTCTCGGAAGCAACAGAAGCCTTACGAGCAGCCTTCTTCCGTGCTCCGCCGTCACCCTGGCTTTTCTTCTTCCTCTTCAGAGAGCTGATACCGCTAGACAATAGTTCCTCGCCACCTTCCCTCTTACGCATTGCCTCCACTGCAATTTTTATGGCCGCACCCTGATCCTCAGGGTCAACAGCAGATCCTGATGGCACAGCCTGAGGGGGAGGGGCAGGAAAAAAGTCTCATTGTGCGCCTAAACCTGTAAAAGGCGAAACGGTTAGACACAGCAAAGCCACAAAGAGAAGGAGGAGCTGCAACAGCGAAAAGTTCTCACCGTGAGTCTTTACGGTCAGCCCCTTTTTTATGGCGAAGTACGTCCATTCCCTCTGCTCGACGGGAAACTTCTCCAGGATGGGCTCAACTTACGTTCTCAGCTCTTCAACCGATATGAGCTTATCATAGGGCAACTTGGCAGCTGTAAGGCAGAATCCAAAGAATAAATAAACGAAAATATGAAAATTTCCAAGGAAAACTCGGGGACTTACGCCTCTTATGCCAGTTTTCGGAGAGATGAGCCTTAGAGTTGTGAGACAATGCCTGAGTGCGCACAAATATGTACCGGTGCAACCATCCCCGATCGTTGGTGTCCTCAGAACTGCGTATCAAGCCTTTGCTTCCACGCATTTTGGCATTAATGAATCAGTCCCTAAAAACTTGAATACTGTACAAAGAAATGAAGTGTCATACTCAAAACTTTGACCGGTCTCTTCAGCAAACCAATCAATAAGTCTTATTATTCTAAACATGCTGGGGCTCAGTTGTCCCGGACAGAGAAAATACTCCCTACAAAGCCTGTCAAGAGTAGGATGGAGGGGTAACGTGCAACCAATTGTGAACGGATAGGTAGACATGGTCGTCCACCCTACCCTATGAGAAGTGATGTTCTCATTCTCGGATACGGGCAAAATGGGAATGCTCGTATCCCAGCCGCCGTCTTCTCTAACTCGAGGGATCATCGCCGACGTGATCCTGGATTTGAATCTATACGCTGGCCATACGCGTATATCACCATGATTATTGAAGGCCTTAACGCTGCAGTCCTTCTCCAGTTCACCCCAATTCTTGGGGATAATTTCTGAAGTAGTGGCCTGAGCGGCCTTAGATTTAGGGGTAGCCGTGGAAGAACTACTGGCAGCGGCATCTATGTTCAAATTATTTTTAGCTTTTGGAGACATAGTTGGAGAGGAATCGAAAGTTAGAAGAAAGATTGAAGAAAAATCAAACGTTTTCAAGATTCGGGAGTTTTAGCGTAAAAGCAAACGAAAGGGTTAGAATTCAACAAACCCCTATTTATAGGAGTAAACAGGTCCGGCCAATTAAGTTTCCATAAGACACGTGGAGATCATCAAAGAGATTACTGTCAGATCCAACCGTCAAAAGAGAGAGCAGGTTTCGCCGAGTTTCGAAGCAACATCATTACTCTGAAGCGCAGCGGTCACCTCGCAACTAATAGTTGACGTGTGCACGTGACTGAGGCGGTTAAAAATCATTACTTTTGCTCTTGGGAAGCACAGTATTCATTTCGAAACTGACGGCAGACGTGCGGACGTGTCTGGCGCAGTTACTTTTTACCTCGCGCATTTAATGCGCACGTCACTGAGACTGATCATGTTGCAGATGAAGGTTGGACTTTCCAAATAAAATTTCCGGTCAAAATTCACATCCACTCCTCGAGCAAAACCTCTGCTCGAGAAGTGCGGGGACTATCTGTATTGGATAAAAACCATCATCACTTAAAAAGAGTGACACGTGTCTGCCACGTGGCACGGGACATGTGTCTGCCTCGTGGAAGGGGCAGAGGTTTCCCCGGACAGACATCTAACGGATAGATGACTGGCTAGGCGGTTACCACAAGCAGGCCCAAGGCAGTTACGTGATGCCTCTCCAAATCGATGCGATTTGAATGAATGGTTACATGTTCAAATGTAACAGCTCAATGAATGGTTACAATGGCAACGGCTACCCAGCGGTTACATACCCAACGGCTGCCTAGCAAAATCTATATATAGCGTTTGTTTTCGAATCATTATAACATACATTCTCTTCTCTATCTAAAATATCAATAAAATACTCTCTTTGCTCTCGCTCACCACTGTTCATTATTTACATTACTGCATATCTCATTCTCAAGTCTTCAAGCGTAATTAATGTCAAGGGATCCTCACCGAGATCAAGCGATCTAATACGGTTCCTTCTACCTATTTAATTCGCGCTTTAATCTTATTTATCTTCAATTATTCCGTATTACTTTCATATCATCGTTAATTGTCATTACATCTCCATCGAAAATCGTGCATATATATATATATATATATATATTCATAATCTTGTAATTAATGCAATCCTGTATTTAAATCGGCTAAACTCTTAATCTAAACTATTGATCGTGACTCCGCAAATACAAATTTAATTGTTCATTGGCCTAAAATCGGATCTAGGTTAAACAAACTTGGAGGGCAATTCTGTTGCAATTCATAATAGAATTGCAACAGATGATAGATTAAGGATGTTTGGCTTTAATTTGGTATCTAAATATTGTTATTGTCGTGAGCCTTCAATGACCTCTAGAGAAGATTTGTAGAACATCTGTTCTCTAATGGCCAATTTGCTCAATACATATGGGGTTTCTTGCTGGAAGGGTAGGAATCTTTTTCAAAAACATCACCTTGAGAACTTTAATTCACAATTGCTGGAAACATAGGTGTGGGAACTCTATTGCAAGGTATATCATGCAACTTCTTCCTCAAGTGATAATCTGGGAGCTGTGGAGATCTAGGTGTAATAGTAGGTATGATCTGAAAAAACCACCTGTTATTAGATCTGTGAAACTAATCTCATTCACTTTAGTCCAATTAGTTAGAAATCAATTCAGAAAGATCAATATGGACTGTTTGTGGGAGACATTTGTAAGCTTTGAAGTCCCTAAATGTTAGTTCTTCTATAGTGGTATCATGGATTAAACCTCCGATTCTCTTTGTGAAATTTAATAGTAATGGTAGTTGCATTAATGGTCTATGTGGTGGTGGTGTGATTAGGCATAATCTGGGCAAAGTTATTATTTCCTTCTCACTTCCTATGGGAGAAGGAACTAGTAACTAGGCTAAAGCTAAAGCTATTTTGTTTGGATTGAAATAGTGCATTGAGAAAGGCTATAGATTGATCATTGGAGAAACAAACTCTTTATTGTTAGCTAACAATATTCAAGGAAAATGGAAGGCACCATGGAGAATCATTGGAGTTGTAAATGAAATCAGAAGATTAGTGGAAGCACATGACTTACATATTAGACATTATTTCAGGAAGGCTAATCAAGTTGCAGATAAAATGGCTTCCCTGAGTCACATACTAGAACAAGTACATATTTATATAGAATTTAGTTCAATGCCCAGGCAGATTAAAGGGCTATTGAATGCAGATAGGTGGAAAGTCTCTTCTTTTAGAGTTAAGAAGAGGAATCCAAATACTTTCACATTTGATCCTCCTTGAAGGTTCCTTAGTTTTATTACCACATGTAACTAGTTTCTAGCTCCTAGCTACTAATACCTAGTTTTAGTTTCCAGTTTCTAGTTTCTAGTTCACTTTTGACATGATGTTTTACAAGTTTTATCTGGTTGTAATGGCAACCCTTCTTTTGTAAGAGAAGGTAAGGTCTTGTAACTCTCTATTTAGTGGTAATAAAGTGTTGACTTTGTATTAAAAAAATGTGGACTTGACGTGCCCACCGATCAAGCGTCGGAACTTGAAAGTGCTTAAAATACTTTTGTGTAGATTTAAGTGTCCAATTAAAATCTAATGAAATTAAGGGGACTAAAAATTGCAAATATAAATGGATTTTTTACATAAAAGTACAAGTTTTAGAACTTAATTACCAAACATAGCAACATTTTAGCAAAATAATCCTATATAGAGGAAAACACAAGTTAATTACAAATATAGCAAAAACATAGCAATATTTTTCCATAACATACCAAACTCTTACATTCTTCCTCCTATTTCTCCTACTATCACTTTTGCTCCTCCCATGTCTCCCTATTTCACTTTTCGTCCCACCATTTCCCCCAATTTCACTTTTATTCCTATCATTTCCCCCAATTTCACTTTTTCTCATCCCATCCTCGATGTATCTCGTTGTATCTCACCGTATCTCAACTGCTTCTGCACCATATCTAACTGTTTCTGCACCGTTTCAACTGTTTCTGCAGCACCGTATCTAACTGTTTCTGCACCGTTTCTGCAATGTTTCAACTGTTTCTGCAGCACCGTATCTAACTGAATCTGTATCGTTTCAACTGTTTCTGCAGCACCGTTTCAATTGTTTCTGCAACACCGTATCTAACTGTTTCTGCACCGTTTCAGCTGTTTCTGCAGCACCGTATCTAACTGTTTCCGCACTGTTTCAACTGTTTCTAACTATTTCTGCATCGTTTCAACTGTTTCTACTGTACCGTTTCAAACTTGAAAAAGAAGTAAGCGGTTTGTTTTCTTGACTTTAAAGGCCTGAACCAAAAGAGTATTAATCTGAACTAACTGATATCTATAACCAGTAATGTGTCACCTTTAGCAATAAACTCTTCACCTTTTACCTTCTGCACTAAAGGCAAAAATAACTTCAGCAAGCCCCATTGAAACGCACACAGTATAACAATAAATCTTTATAATATATATATATATATATATATATATATATATATATATATGAAACCAAAGAGGAATGTAGTGACCACTCTCAGGTATAGAAACAGGAGATGAATATACCTGATCGGGACGAGGCAACTGGCATCGTAGTAAAGAATTCTGAATCATGTCCACACTTATTGTATTCCCTCCAATGTTGTAAGCTGCCTGAAGAATGAAAAGTTTATTATAAGAACCACTTACAGTGCAGACTGTCATCATATTATAAGTTCCCAACTATTTTCCATGTAAATCAAACGGAATCCTCTTACCTTAAGAAGTAGAGATGCTCTCTTCAGATGATAAGAATCAAAATGCGGAAACGAAAAGATAAAAGCGAGACGTAGCTCGTACGATAATCTCAAGTAGCAACGGAGAACTTGTTCCGTTACACCCCGAGAGAATGACAAGAACACCTACACTAAGCAACTACCCTCGAGCTAACGTGAGCACGCAAGTAGAATGATCGGGGGGGATTGGAATTCATCTAGATCCGCTAGAGGAAAAACAAGTCCCATCAAGGTTTCATTCATTCAATTCCAAGAGTTCAACTCTCAACACAAAGTGTTTGTTCAATCATCAAAGTTAGCTACCGATTTAAAGAGGCTAAGTGAAGTATTTATAGGCTTCACTTAGGTCTAAATAAAAGGTCTAAAATACCCCCAAAGTGGGTTAAAACAAATAAGGCCACGCAGGGCTAAAGTTGGAAGTTCAAACAAAAGTCATTAAAAATCCCGCATGTGCGTCACAGGGGTAGGCGGTCCGCCTAGTAGGGGGAGGCGGCCGCCCATCAGTCTTCAGCTCTCTGGATCTGAGGGAGGCGGTCGCCTAGGCTGGGAGGCGGTCCGCCCTGAGCCTTTCATGCCTCTGGATTCTGGGAGGCGCCCCGCCTCAGCTGGGAGGCGCTCCGCCTTGTTCTGGAGCCCCTTGGGATGTCTCATTTTGGGTCTCTTGGGCCTCTCCAAGTATCCTAGAGGGTCCTCCCTCCATGGTACACCAAAGTATGGTCTTCAAGTTGCTCTCGGGGCCTTCTTCCATACCCTTCCATACCAAGTAAAGGTGAGCATCTTGGATCAACTTGGCTTGACTCCGGGTGAAGGGTCTTGAGGGGGTTTGGGTCTTATCATCCTCCCCTTCTTGAGAGGATTTCGTCCTCGAAATCGAAGCATCATCCACAATCTCTTCATCATCATGCACGACCTCTTCATTACCTACATCCAAAGGAACCAAGTCACAAACATTGAAAGTATTAGAAACTTGATACTCACTTGGCAAGTCGACCACGTAGGCATTGTTGTTTATCTTCGAGAGCACTTGGAATGGTCCATCTCCTCGGGGTGCCAACTTCCCTTTCCTTAGGTTTGGAAACCTCTCTTTTCGGAAGTGCACCCAAACATAGTCACCCTTCTTGAGTTCCACCTTCTTGCGGCCTTTGTTTTTCTTGGAGGCAACCTTAGCATAAGTTTCCTCCAAGTTCTTCTTTGCCTTTGCATGGAGCTCAACCAAAGCCTTGGCTCTAGCTTTTCCTTCAAAATTAACAACCATTTCCCTTGGCAAAGGGGTTAGATCAAGGGGAATCAAGGGGTTAAATCCATAAACACACTCGAATGGAGTCATGCCTATCATGCTATGCAATGTGCGATTGTAGGCAAACTCCATAAGAGGTAGACGATCAATCCAAGTCCCGGCCTTACCTCGAGTCATGGCTCTAAGAAGAGCTCCCAAGGTTCGGTTTACCACTTCCGTTTGCCCATCGGTTTGGGGGTGGTGGGACGTGGAGAACAAGAGCTTGGTGCCTAAAGCACCCCATAAACACCTCCAAAAATGACTTAGGAACTTAGTGTCCCTATCACTCACTATGGTTTGAGGCACACCATGCAACTTCAAAACATTTTCAATAAACAAAGTTGCCACATGTTGTGCATCATCACATTTCTTGCATGGAATGAAATGAGCCATTTTGGAAAACCTATCCACAACAACATAAATGCTATCATGGCCCCCTCTAGTCCTTGGTAAACCCATCACAAAATCCATTGAGATATCCAACCACGGACTAGTAGGTACAGGGAGAGGGCTATACAACCCATGAGGGTGGGCTTTAGATTTGGCACGTTTGCAATCAAGGCAATTAGTGCAAAACTTCTCCACATGCACCCTCATCTTTGGCCAATAGAATTGTTCTTGAAGAATGGCCAAAGTCTTTCTTGTGCCAAAATGTCCCATGAGTCCCCCGCAATGTGCTTCATGCACAAGCAACTCTCTCCAAGAGGACTCCGGAATGCACACTCTACCATTTTTGAAGATATAACCATTAACCCATTGGTATTTATCAACTCTCTCCCCTTTCTCTAGAGTGTCATGGACACTCTTTAGCTTCGGGTCATGAGCATACATCAATTTAATGCTCTCAAAACCCATGAGCTTAGAGGTGAGAGTGGTGGCTAGAGCAAACTTTCTAGAAAGTGCATCCGCCACGACATTGTCTTTCCCTTTCTTGTATTGGATCACATAGGGAAAAGACTCAATGAATTCAACCCACTTGGCATGTCTCTTATTGAGCTTCTCTTGGCCTCTCAAATGCTTGAGTGACTCATGATCACTCTTGATTACAAACTCACGAGGCCAAAGATAGTGTTGCCAATGGGCAAGGGCTCTCACAAGGGCATACAACTCCTTGTCATATGTCGAATAATTCAAAGAGGCCCCTTTCAACTTTTCACTAAAGTAGGCGATGGGTTTGCTATCTTGCATTAATACACCACCAATTCCCACCCCCGAGGCATCACACTCAACCTCAAATGCCTTCCCGAAGTCGGGCAATTGCAATAGCGGGGCGGTACTCAACCTACTTTTCAATTCATGGAAGGCCTTCTCTTGAGGCTCTCCCCAAACAAACGGTTGGTCTTTCTTCACCAATTCGGTGAGTGGAGCGGCAATGGAGCTAAAGTCTCTCACAAATCGCCTATAAAAGCTTGCGAGACCATGGAAGCTCCTCACTTGAGTCACGGTAGTAGGAGTAGGCCAATCACGTATGGCCTCTACCTTAGACTCATCCACCTCCACTCCTTGGGCACTCACAACGAACCCAAGAAAGACAACCTTATCCACACCAAAGGCACACTTTTTGAAATTAGCATAGAGCTTTTCGGCTCTCAAAGCATCAAGCACTTGCCTAAGGTGGTCAACATGTTCATCAATCGTCCTACTATAGATCAAGATATCATCAAAATAGACAACGACAAACTTGTTGATAAAAGACTTCAAAACATGATTCATGAGTCGCATGAAAGTGCTAGGTGCGTTGGATAGCCCGAAAGGCATAACCAACCATTCATAGAGACCAAATTTGGTCTTGAATGCGGTTTTCCATTCATCCCCGGGTTTCATCCGGATTTGATGGTAGCCGGACCTAAGGTCGATTTTGGAAAAGACACACGACCCACTCAATTCATCCAACATATCATCAAGCCGGGGAATAGGGTGACGATACTTGATCGTTATCTTATTCACGGCTCGGCAATCTACGCACATTCTCCAAGTGCCGTCTTTCTTTGGGACAAGAATGACCGGAACGGCACAAGGACTCAAACTTTCCCTCACCAAGCCTTTTGAAAGCAAATCATCAACTTGTTTTTGCAACTCCCTCGTATCCTCGGGATTGCTTCTATAAGCCGGCTTGTTCGGGATTTGAGAGCCCGGAATAAAATCGATTTGATGTTCAATACCCCTCAAGGGAGGTAAGCCATCGGGCATCTCATCCGGGAACATGTCCCCAAAGTTTTCCAACACATTTTTCAAAGCACTAGGCAAAGGACTAGGAGAAACATCATAATTAGAGTTTAGAACCATACCTTTGTGCACTAGGCATATGAGAAGCTTGTTGCCATCATTTCCTCTTAAGAGCTCGCCCGGTTGCATCATGGCACAAATGCCTCCGGTAGATGATGTTGGTGGGATTGCCACCATACTTTTGGACAAAGGACTAGTCTCAATGATTGACTTAGCCTTTGCCACCTCTCTCAACTCCTTCATTCTCTTGTAGTCATCGCTCACTTGCTTAGGAGTGAGAGGTTTAAGTACATATCTCTTCCCTTCATGTTTGACCGTGTAAGTATTGACACGACCGTCATGCACCACTTGCCTATCAAATTGCCAAGGCCTCCCTAAGAGTAGGTGGCACGCTTGCATGGGCACAACGTCAAACAAATGCTCATCTACATAACTCCCCATTTTGAATCGAATCATCACTTGCTTGACCACTTTAAGCTCCCCACATTCGCTTAGCCATTGTAGCCGATAAGGTTTTGGATGCTTTATGGCCGTCAACTTCAATTGAGACACAAGTGATTGACTCACTACATTTGCACAACTTCCGGAATCAATTATCATAGAGCAAACGGCATCTTTGACCCGGCACTTGGCATGGAATAGATTTTCCCTTTGCAAGGTTTCACTATCTTCCACTACCATAACCCCTAGGCTCCTTCTCACAACTAAGAAAGTATGAAAATCCTCCTCTTCCCCCGTGTCATCAAGCAAATCATTCTCCTCGACTCCCTCATCTCCCTCTTCTTTCTCTACTCCCTCATCTTCCGATTCACTCTCTTTCTCATAGGCATCATTGCCAACAACAATCATGGTTCTCTTTGTAGGACATTCCCTAGCAAAGTGACCATATCCCTTGCACTTGTGGCATTGCATTGAAGAAGAAGTAGGAGCATTCAATTGAGTTTTAGAGTTACCTCCCACATTAGATGTGTTCTTCTCATATGGCTTTTTCACATCCTTGGTAGCATTGGCACCACTTGTTCCACTTGCACTTTGGAACCTTGCATTTGTGGTAGGAGGCTTCCAATCCTTCGGTTTGCTTGTTGGGGTAGTAGTGCTACTCTTGTAGCGAAGGGATTTCTCCTCTTTGAGCCATTTCTCGGCCTCAACCGCATCTTCACATAGCTTGTAATGATCATCATATTTGTGGAACTTCAATTGTGAAGCTATGTCTCGGTTCAAGCCCCCTTTGAAACGGATCATGGCCGTCTCATTGTCTTCATCATCCAAGTCTAGAGTCATCCGGACTTGTTCAAACTCATTGAAGTACTCCCCAACCGACTTGGAACCTTGTTTCAATTCATAGAGACGCTTTTGTTGGTCCACTCGGTATTGGTTAGTCAAGTACTTTTCATCCATCACACGGATCAACTCATCCCAAGTAAGATTAAGAACCATCCCCATCCTCCTTCTATTCCTCTTTACCGACTCCCACCATGTAGAAGCAAAGGACTCAAAGGTAGAGATAGCATACTTAGTCTTCCTCAATTCGGGCATGTCATTGGTGTCAAATATACGTTCCATGGACAACTTCCAATCAAGATACTCCACCGGATCACTACTCCCTTTGAAAGGAGGAATAGTAATCTTCACACTATTAAGATTGTTGTTGTTGTCACGACCCCCACGGAATGGCTCCGGTTGGCCCCCATAGTGGTCTTCATTCACACCATACTCCCTTCTCGCATTCCCTCCAACAAATCCCATAGGTGGCCCTCGACCTCGGCCCCTACCTCGATCCACATTACGACCCCAATTCATACCACGTCTCGGTTGAAAGTGGTCATCAAGTCCATACATATCATTACCATACTCGGCTTCCTCCCCTTCTTGAGCTTCATCGACTTGCTCAAGAGGTTGCACATTTTGGATGGGTCTTGGTAATGGGTTGTCTCTTGGGGGATTATCCAAGATACGGGGAATGCCCGTTCGTTCAATTCTCTCTCGATCTTCCTTTACCCGTTGTTGATTGAGAAGTTCAACAACTTGCTCCGGGGTAAAGGTAGGGCTACTCGAGCCTTCACCGGCCTCAATTTGGACACTCGGGGTCCCCTTTTCAATTGGGACACTCGGGGTCCCTTGGTCTCCTTGGGTACTTGAGGCACCCTTTTCAAGTGACTCAATCCGTTGAGTCATCACATCCATCTTGGCAAGAAGGCTAGCCAAGGCCTCCTTGATGAAATCTTGGTCCTCGTTGGCCATTGTACCTACAAAGAAAAGAAACAAGCGTTAGTTAAAACACCTCACTCGCTCCCTCACTTGTGTTCACTCGGTTCACTCTTTTGGGTGGCGGTGGATATTTCACTCGACTTGTAATTCCAAAGCTTCCCGTAGATGACTAACAATCCCTCTACTCAACCAAACTATCCACGAGTCAAGCACACTCCGGGGTGAGTGGAGTTAATGGGACTCGATAAACGCTAGGCACTTTAAGTAAAAGGACTTGAGTCAAAAAGAAACTACGGATCTTCTTCGAATTCTAGTCTCCTTCCTAAGGCACGATGTTCCTAGTAGCTCGAAGTAATTAGTACTAATCAAGTAGGATTATACTCTAATAGTACCAATTAGAAGCAATGCAAACAACAAAACAAGGAATCCTAGAAGTTTCTACCCAATTCCCAAGTTTCAGGAAAGTAGGCGCCCCGCCTCAGGATGAGAGGCGACCGCCCAGGGTAAAGGTGCAGGTGAGAGGCGCTCCGCCCTCTCAGGGAGGCGCTCCGCCTCAGAGAAAATCCTGCAAGCTCACCAGTGGGAGGCGCTCCGCCTCTTTGTTAGGCGCTCCGCCTCCTGCTGTGTTCCAGCACAGTTCACTTCGCGTTTTGTTGAATTTTCACCCACAAATCCAACTATTCAAGCGTTGTTTTAGCAATTCAAAGGTACCCAAATGTTGTATTAGTCACAAAGATCAAACCCCAACAACTTTTATCAAACCTCAATCGAAAACAAATAATCCACCATGATCATCTTCTTCAAAGCAAGGGTTTAAAATTTTCAAATTTTCAAAGGGTTTCAAATTCTCAACTCCTGTAATACAACTCCAAATTGGGTGTTTAAGGTACCAAAAGAACGGGAAACACACAAGGATCAAACCCCAATATCAAGTCTCAATCCAATATCAATCCAACCCAAGAATCAATCAAAAGTCATCAAGAACAAGTTCATCAAGGGTTTTAAGGGGTTTTGGGGTTTTGATTTTCAATCTTCTCCAATCCAAGTGTTTTTGGTATCCAAACGACGGGGATTCAATCACGATCAAGAATCTATAACACCCATATCATGAATCACTCAAACCAACAAGATACACCAAATTTTTAGATTTTTAATTTTTCAATTTTTTTTGTAATTTTCTTCCTTCAATAACAAGAACAAGAAAATAAAGATAGGAATCGACCTAGGCACGAAGAATCAAGGGTCGGGGGTTTGTAGAAACAAAACCCGAGCCTTGCTCTGATACCAAGATGATAAGAATCAAAATGCGGAAACGAAAAGATAAAAGCGAGACGTAGCTCGTACGATAATCTCAAGTAGCAACGGAGAACTTGTTCCGTTACACCCCGAGAGAATGACAAGAACACCTACACTAAGCAACTACCCTCGAGCTAACGTGAGCACGCAAGTAGAATGATCGGGGGGGATTGGAATTCATCTAGATCCGCTAGAGGAAAAACAAGTCCCATCAAGGTTTCATTCATTCAATTCCAAGAGTTCAACTCTCAACACAAAGTGTTTGTTCAATCATCAAAGTTAGCTACCGATTTAAAGAGGCTAAGTGAAGTATTTATAGGCTTCACTTAGGTCTAAATAAAAGGTCTAAAATACCCCCAAAGTGGGTTAAAACAAATAAGGCCACGCAGGGCTAAAGTTGGAAGTTCAAACAAAAGTCATTAAAAATCCCGCATGTGCGTCACAGGGGTAGGCGGTCCGCCTAGTAGGGGGAGGCGGCCGCCCATCAGTCTTCAGCTCTCTGGATCTGAGGGAGGCGGTCGCCTAGGCTGGGAGGCGGTCCGCCCTGAGCCTTTCATGCCTCTGGATTCTGGGAGGCGCCCCGCCTCAGCTGGGAGGCGCTCCGCCTTGTTCTGGAGCCCCTTGGGATGTCTCATTTTGGGTCTCTTGGGCCTCTCCAAGTATCCTAGAGGGTCCTCCCTCCATGGTACACCAAAGTATGGTCTTCAAGTTGCTCTCGGGGCCTTCTTCCATACCCTTCCATACCAAGTAAAGGTGAGCATCTTGGATCAACTTGGCTTGACTCCGGGTGAAGGGTCTTGAGGGGGTTTGGGTCTTATCATTAGATTACTTCGCGGAATCCCATGAACAAGAAATGTCTGCAGCATATATAATGTAGATTCATAATTTATTCACATTTTGAAATAAGGAATACACAGTAATAATCTTCGGACAAGTCTTAACTACAGAAATCGTACATGCATTGTGGACATTAATCCAAAAAGCAAGCTTCTCTTCATGTTTCATATCCCTAGGATCAACTTCTTCCAACTTTGAGACTAGACACCTGCATTGCAAGTTTAAGACTCTTCAGAGGTGCCAAAGTTACACAACTCTGCTAGCTTATTCAAGTTCCATTGATTGCTGCATTGGCAAGTTACACATGCTTTCCAACTCATTAAATAGACAACTTGCTGGGGTTATGGCGTTGGAGTGGTGGGGTGGGTGTGGGGTGATGGGAGAAATAGAGAGTAAGTGAGAAAATTTTTAATTTGGGGAAAATGGGAAGTGAAAGTGAAATGTGTTAGAAAAATAATGCTATGCATTGTAATTAGAGAAATATTGCTATTGTTTTATAATTAAGGGTAAAAATCTGTATATTTGTGTAAAAAACCCAATATAAATAGTACTAATGTATACAAAAAAATTAAGTAGAAAGTAGGAGTAATACAAATTCATAGGCGCATTCATTTTCATGTGCATGTGACAAAATTTCTCTTTTTCGTTGTTGCACCACCGCCAAAATCCTTTTCTCAACGATCTTAATATATCCCTAATAATTTCCACTACACTAATCTTAGGTTTTTTCATTTACAATGTTAATGGCTGATTGGCAACAACATATACAAATCATAATCTTCAGCTTACTCTTCTCATTCCTTGTAGCCAAACTTTTCTCTCTAATCTTCACTTCCCGTAACGTAACTCATCAAATTACTCGCCCCGACGATTCTAATACGCCGTTAATTGATAAAAACGACGACGTTGTGGATCACAGTTCAGTGATCGCGGAAGAAGGCAGTAATAACAGTAATAATAGTAGTAATAATAATAACAGTGATGATGATTGGGAAGGTGTTGAAAGTACTGAACTAGATGAGGCATTCAGTGCTGCTACAGCGTTTGTTGCTGCAACAGCAGCTGATCGCTCATCGTCGCGTAATAATAAGGTGACGAATGAGGTGCAGTTGCAGCTTTATGCGCTTTATAAGATTGCTACAGAAGGTCCCTGTACTGCTCCTCAGCCGTCCGCGCTTAAAATGACCGCTCGTGCCAAGTGGTAATATATGATATGAGAATGCTACTACATTGTTTTGATCGCGTATTTGTAGTTAAATCGTTGAGTTTAAGTTGTATGCATAGATAATAACCTGGTTATATGCACTACTCGAGTATATAACTTAAATCCTAAGTTGTGTTAGAATAATTTGGTTTGCAATGGTCATTGTTATACTTTGCTGATCCAGGAATTGAACTTTATGGGTTTGGAATACCACTGAACCTACTGAGCATTGAGTTATTGGGTTCGAAATTTAATATTGATACATATTTAAGTAGATTTCTAACACACATGGCCGAACCTGTAACTAATAGTCTAATACACTGTATCTGCCCGTTTTGTTGTGCCTTAGTTGTTTTTAGACGTGCTTTGGTTGTGTGAATGGTAATGTTGAACGGTACATCTTATCCTCATAGACAATGTAATGGCATTTTAGCTGAAAACTTAATAGCCTGTTTGAATTCTACGTTATTTCATTGTGCTACATCAGCCTCGGATATGATGGATGAATAACTCCGACAATGAAGTTCAGCAGTGGTTGTTGTTTCAATATGAAGTAGTTCAAGTTTGTAATTAAATGAGGAATAACCAAGGATAAATGCATACTTTGTCAAGGCATCGATGCTTAATTAGCAGTGCTAAAGGATAAAGCTCGTAGAAGAGGATTTGGAAATAAAATGGTGGATCACAGTAATACTTCTCAGGCTAAGCAATTGCAGCATGACAAATTGATAGTCAATCTTTTAAGTTGGATTTCCAAGAACATAAGTATGGTTGCATAAGGTTGATGACAATAAGACGAAGCTAGGGGTCTGCAAAGGAGCATTTCCCTAGGATATCTGTGATTTTTTCTTGCGGAATTGCAAAAGATGAAAGTTTTATTGTTCGTTGTTATTATGATGGCGAGAGGGTTATTTTGGCTGTAGTTGCTTGCGGCATCTATACTGATGCACTTCCTGAGTAAAAGGCAGCCCGGTGCACCAAGCCTCCCACTATGCGCTTGGTTCGGGGAAGGGCGGGACCACATTGGGTATATTGTCCGCAGCCTTACCTTGCACGAAACGCCCTCTTCGTGCTTTTTTTTTTTTTTTTTGGAAAGGTAAGGTGTAATGTATAATTGATGTAAGTCAGCAAAAAGGAAATGCTAAACAATGTACATCCATAAGGTAGGATCATTACAAGTTGTGAAGAAAGCTAAGAAAGTCAGTAATGTATTCGGCCGCTAACAAATTAGCCGTAGCCATGTTGCCCCAAAGTCTAAGCAAAAAAAAAAAAAAAATACATTTGTATTTCAGATTTAGAATATTGTCCTTTTTGTTCTCATGAAGATACACTTGTAAAGATGTTTACTCCTACTGGAAGGATTGTAATTTGCTTCAAGTGATGTTGAAGGGATTTCCTTTAATATCATGGGTCAAATTTCTACATGACCATACAACTTCATTGTGAATATAATTTAGTTTAACTTCGTTTTCAAAATGATTTTGTCATATTTTGATTAAAGCTCATCTTCCTGACTGGTGAGAAGATCTATTTTTGGTCTTTTACTAGGCAAGCATGGCAGAAATTGGGTGCCATGCCTCCTGAAGAAGCCATGATGAAGTATATTGATATTGTGACTGAGTTATATCCAACGTGGCTTTCTGGCTCAGCAACTGTAAGACATGTTTCGTTGTACTGTGAAATCACTCGGTCATTCTTTTTCCCTCTACTGAAAAAATTTTCTTCCTTTTTGTTGCTTCCCCTCCTTCTGTTACTGTTTGGTATCCTCAACTTCCCATAACAGAATAAGAAAGGTGAAGAAAGTAGTGGTGCATCCAATGCGGATTCTAAAGGGCCAATGGGGCCGGTTTTCAGCAGCTTTGCTTATGAGGAGGATTCCGGAAATGAGTTGTAAGGTTCTTTCACTTATATGAACTCGAAGTTTGCACTTCTTGGTGGTTTTTACATAGTTACTTTTTTCTTAGCTTAATTATATATTAAAGTTATTTATGCAATAATTAATGATAGAGCCTCTATAGGGAAGTCAGCCATGGCTCATTTAGGAGATTAAGCTAGAAACAAATGCTATTAGAAATATCAGCTTGTTTACTACTCTCTCCGTTCATCTCATATTCTTTAGTTTGACGCAGCACAAATTTTAAGAAAGTAAAAAGGATTTTTGAATTTGTGTCTTAAACTAAAGGTGTGTATAACATACCAAAAGTACCTGTTGAACTTTTTGGTCTTAAATATGTCATGTCATTCCTATAAGGGAGTGTCATTAAGGGTAGCATGAGAGTGTTTGAATTAAGAACATCCTAAACATAGAAAAAGGTGACGTTCTTTTGAAACAAACTAAAAAAGAAAGTAAGACACATAAATTCAAATGGAGGGAGTACCATTCCTTTGTTGATTGGCATGAAGGTCATGGCACGTTCTTGCCGTATTAAACACCCCCCCCCCCCCCCCCCCAAAACCAAAAAATAACCCCAATCCCTAACGAAGATCGAATTTGCTTCATAATTTGTTAATTTCTGCTGTGAGATCTTGCTTGAACCATTCAAGGTTTAATGTAATTCTAAGCCTGAAACCGTTTAGTAATTGTGTGATAGATGACTTTCACAGATAACTGCATTGTGGTTTTGGTTTGATATAAGAATGGAATGTTAGATTCTATCCACATCTTCTGATAGTTGTTGCAATCCATGGTTTTGAGAAGAACTATATATCTTTTCACCTCACAAATTATGATATCTAGTTTACCATTAGTTTGTCTAAGATTAAAAAGTGAAGGTGAAGCAGCAAAAACCTTTCAAGTTTTTGAGCTCTGATCTTCTTGTGTTATATAAAACATTTGCATTATATTTTACTTATGAATTATGGCAGACCAAGGAGACAATGGTGTTACTAATAGCATTCTCTATCTGTGTCTCACGTTTTCTGTCTACATGTCTCAATAAGTTTTAAACAAACTTGTTTGTCGTAGGTGGTTTACTGGTCATTTGGAGGGGTGAAGATTTTGAATAAGCTTATTGAATCAGTAGTGCACAAGTGACGTCTACCGGCTTTCTTTCTTCTTTAAAAACTCGGCAACGTTTAGGGATATAAATGCTGGGAGAATAAATCTGGTATATGACATGACTTTTAGTTCATTTGCAGAAAGTTGGATGCTATACATGCCTTTGCCAGAGAAGGGGATGAGGAGAACTTGCTTAAATGCATTGAGAGTGGAGTTCCTGTGAATCTGAAGGGTTAGTTGCTTAATATGTCGCATCAATTTCCTTTTATTCTTGTGATAGTGTAATAATGTTTATACCCTCAGTGGATATGGAATAATTGTGGTTACTAATTGCTATAAAACTCTAAAGGCAGCTCAAATTTTCATTTGACACGCATTTATTCTTTCCTTTCTTAAATAGATAACATAGATTTATTTTTATCCCAATGAAACCAGAGAAGGAAAACAAAATGGTGCAGAACAGAGAAAATATTTGGGCTGGGGGTGTATGACTTATTATCTTGGAGCTTCAATGAGTTCTAGATGGAAGTTATTGTCTATCTGCTTTTATTTATATAGCATATTCAAGCATTGAGGTTGATGTTTCTCCTGACTATGAACAGCTTGTTAAATTGATTTCAGATAGCGAGGGCCATACTCCCTTGCACTGGGCTGTAGACCGTGGCCATCTGAGCATCACTAAGTTGCTTCTAAGCAGGAATGCTGATGTAAATGCCAAGGTATTATATTTTTCCCAATGCAGCTAATCTCCCCCCCCCCCCCCCAACCCTCCCCTCGTGCAAACTCCACTTTCCCAGAATGTAAATTTGAATCTGAATCCTTTTGTCCCTGCACCCCTTGGCATCTTTTTCATGTTCTGATATGTTTACAAGTTATTTGTCATTGCATTAGACAGATATACCATTTTTGTTCTATCTGAACGTCTCAGAGACGTTGACTTTGTTTGTTGTAACCCTTCTAAAGTTTGATATATCATTCATAAATCTAACTTGTTGAGGTGAAGATCTAAGTTTTTGACATTGCATTAGTACCATGGGCTATTGGGCACTGAACCTCAGTCCTTGTTGTAGTATGACAGATGAACAAAAGAATATACCGGCATCATTTGTTTGCTGTGCGATCTACTCATCTGTTTGTGGGAACACAAGTTTTCCAGGTTGGTTAGTTAATAGATGTAGAGAGTTGATCCAACTTATCTGTTTTATTCAGTCTGTTGCTTTGAAGGCCCTTTACTTTGGTGATAGAAACCTTCTGCTTTTTAAGCTACAAATCCTTGTGGTTGAAGATTGTATTTTGTATACCTTTGCTTCAATTCTTGTCCAGTTTGTTTTACGGTTCTTGTGAAATAGGTGAAACTTCGAATATATTTCTAGGGTCCTTAATCAGTTTTAAATGTTACCTGCCCCTTGTATTTCCTTTTTCTGCTTTATCTCAATTTTCTCTGGTTATTTTCCTATTGAAGGATCATGAAGGCCAGACCCCATTGCATTATGCCGCTGTTTGTGAGAGGCAAGATATTGCAGAGTTTCTTGTACAGCATAATGCTGATATACAGATGGTGGACAATGATGGCAACTGCCCTCGTGATGTCTGCGAGTTGAACTGGCCTTGGCTGCAGCATCAAGAACAAAGCTAACTGATGATAATGAATTCCATAATTTTCTGATTGTAAATGTGTTATGTTAGTATATAGTTATGTTCGGCCTTTTCTGAATTTTGGTAAAGCATCCTTTCTTATGGGCTTCTTTGTGGTCACTTCATGGATGAACAGTGGAGGAGTGACATTACCACTTCAAGCGAGAGAGAAATCCGAGATAGGCCTCCCACTAGTGAACTTGAAGATCAGTAAAGAGGAGCATAATGTTTGTTGTTGCTCCTTGACGTTACCACATTGGTCGACTATGAGACCTTAAACCTTTTCACATTCGAAAATTGCTTTAGAAATATATATTTTGGATCAGTTGATTCCCTTTCACGTTCGAATTATATGTGACGTCCATTATTGTAAGCACAACACAGGAGTAATAAGTTGTTCCTAGATCTAACCCAGTAACTGTTCCCAATACTGGTGGCTTCTTCTTTGGCTATTAGAAGAATGCGAACAAGCTCCTTGTAAAGAAACATGATAGGCCAAATTAATGCACCATATGTCTCTGGACCTATATGATCTTTACTTGTTTAATGCAATTCTCAAACTTCGAGGACTATTTTTCTAGTAAGTAGGAAGTGAGGGAGCTAAGGAACTAGAAGGCTTAGTATTGCATCTGCTATTAAGAAGGTTTAACACTTTTATATACATACAGAATAATGATTCTTCTCTATTTTCCAACTAAGAAATTCAATTGAACTCCATTGGACCACGTTGCTCTTCTGTTGTTCCCAATGTTGGTCAAATTTCAAATGCAAGATTTTGCACGTATGCTGTGGAAACAAAAAATTTAAGACTATATTCTAAGATAGTTCGGTTGGCCGCCAAAACCAATTAGTTCTGTGTTTGGGTCCATCATGTTTCAATAATTTGTAGTACTATCTATGATTATATTTCTGATATGTACTACGGAAGAATATCCCAAAAATAATGAGTTCTTTCATTTTTCATACTTGTGCTGTTTTTATAGAGAGGGTGAGATGAGTATTGTTTACGGATACTTCAAACATCAAACATTGAGGGACCAGTTAAGATTTGTAAAAAGTATTATGAAATTTCGTATTTCAAATGTATATAGTATATTGGAGTATCATATGAAATAGGATGACTTTTCTAGAAATTATGCTAAAGAATCTTTTGGTCGAAATAGCTGTCTCGAATCGTAATGTCTATCTAATAATTCGAAATTTCGGTGTGCTTACGCAAACGTTAAGCAAAAGGACCTGTGGAGATTACAGCGCGGATTTGCGTTACTGGCTTGGCCTTTTGGGTTGTTTACAAACAATAAAAGTGAACATGGAAACAATTAAAAATGTACAACCAACTTTTGAAGATATGCTAACGTCCATTTTCCCAAAATGAAAGAAGTCTGCATAATCTGATGCCGGAACAAAATTTTAATTTGTCTATTCTATTTAAGAAAAGAAGTCTGACGTTTTAAAACTATCATAAAGCACAATCTTATAGAATCAAGCGTTCTTTGACCGTTAAGCTATATTTTAAATCTTTAAAGCATGATAAAAGGATAGTGCACAAAATTTTTGTAATAGATTAACAATGTACATAGCTATGTTTAATGTGCAATAAAAGCTTCTAACAATGTTCAATAAAGAAAATAGCGTGTCAATGTCGACTTATAAACTTTAGCCATCCAAAGTTTAGTCGATTTAAATTAAGCTCAAATATTTAATTTATCTTGACCTAATTAAACTTTAGATAGAATGATTAATGAAACAACTAATCTACTCCACATGTTTTTACTTTCTCAAACTTGCTAATCTCACCCTTTGACTCACCTCCAGTGTAAATTTTGATGGAATGCATGTAACCTCATACAATTCATCCATATTTGAGTTGAAATTGTTAGATTATGATCTATTTGAACTGAACACATCTTTGTACATGTTACTTCATGATCTATATATTAACTAAATCAATTATGTTGCTACGATTTGAGCTGATCTACTCATTTTTTATTTAATAAAGATGGTGTTCCAACAAGTTAATTATGTTGCTACGATTTGAGCTGATCTACTCATTTTTTATTTAATAAAGATGGTGTTCCAACAAGTTAATACGCAATTCAACAAAATATATTGAGAGTACCTGCTATCTTTGATAAACAAATGCATTAGATAACTCGATCTACAAATACTTGGACAGAAAAAAAAGAAAGACGTAAAACTTAGAAGACTATTTAACACTCTTTTGCCTCTAGTAAATCTGAATATTAGTCCCCTATAATCCATTTCAATTTCGGTTAGTTCGCTACATCATAGGCTACAGTTATCAACGTGAGATCGTTAATTTATTTGTAGTTTTTTGGTAATATCTGTGAAAATTATCATTAACAAATAAAATATTACACCTAAAGAGCACCTAAAATATGGATGACTATACTATTGGCAAGGGCTCCAACAAATACGGAAATTTCTTCTGGTTCGCTACTATCTTTTCCCACAGCTCACGACTGACCTTGAAGTGGCCAAAAAGCTTTCTATTTGAACAGAATTCCACAATTGCATAAGCTTCTGTCTCGATTCCCTACTCCTAAATTTTCTTTTCGAGCACTGTGACATTCCTATTCTTTCTAGTTTTTTTTTTTTTTTTTTTTTTTTTTTTTTTGTATCTGACACACTACTAAATGCCTATGTACAAGTTTCCTTTGAGAAAGATTCCAGTTGCGAGCTCTCCATGTGGCAAATCACTACTCCTAATACTGCAACCACCACCACCTTCTTAAACTTCCTCCAATGCTTGTGTTTTATCCACTGTAAGCTTTGCAATATCCCTTACTGTGAGAGGTTCAGGCTCAACCATGCTTGTAGATCATTCTTCACTCCCTTGTTCCATGTGCATTCCATGAACAAATGTTGATGAGTTTCTGCAACTTCATCTTCACATAGGCAACTGTTCTAATTCTCAATAAATATATGTATACTTATAAGTCTGTAAGGGTATGCAAATTCGAACCGGTACAGATAGCCGAACCGCTACCGCTATCGATAAGTATAACGATATTAGTATGACGGTATAATGGTTCGGTAATGGTACTGATTTCTAACGGTATTTATATATCTTTACTGTTACCGTACCGATAACCGCTAAGGTATTTCTTATATATTTTATTTTATTTATTATTAATATATTAATCCTTTTAGATTTTAATTTAATACAACTTTAGTTTATGGGTTAAACTACTATTATTGCTATGGGTAATCATTACTCTTTAGAAGGACTTGCCTATTGTGCTTTAGTATTAGCCTGTACTATTTCTTATTATTACGTATTAGTTGGTGTGGCTTGGAAGCTTCTTCTGCAGCGGTATACTAATACGACCATCGAGAATTCGTGCATTACTTCGATGGTACAAGTAATACCCGTTACCAAATCGTTAACTACCAAACCATTAAGAACCAATAATCGATATACCAATAAGCTTGTACGATATGGATTTTGTATAATTACATACCGTTAACCGATATACCGCTACCGATAAGCTAAAACCCAAACCGTACCGAACCATGAATACCCTTAGTCTTTAGTAAGAAGCCGATCTTAAGCTGCCAGCCACACTATAAACTGATGCTTGGAGAGTAACACTGGGCACCAGATTAGGTGAGCTATATCAAGTTTGCGCAGGATGCCAAGCATTGCCATGTAGCTACAAGAGATGGAGTACTCTCTGGTTGCACTTCATTTTATTTGTTGTTTCAAACTTAGATTATGTAGTATCTTCCTATATGGCTCAATTCATTCATTAAAATAACTAAAATCCATTTTAATTCATTTAGAGCCTGTTTGGCCAAGCTTCTGGGAGCTAAAAGTGCTTTTTTTTTTAAAAAAAAATATTTATTTTGAATGATTGAGGTGTTTGGCCAAGCTTCTAGGAGAAAAATAAGCAATTGTGAGTGACCGAAGAAGCTATTTTTCTGCTGTGGGGAAGAAGCTAAAAAAAGTAGCTTTTACCCAAAAACAGATGCATAAGTTGATTTTAATTTCCATCATTCAAAAAATATCCTTACTATAAATACTTATACTCCTAATTATCATACATAAATAGAATATTATTTTTTTTCTTATTTCTTTTAGGCACACCTACATCATTATTGTTGGAAGCTTTGAATCAAATTACATCTTCTTTTAAAGTTTGATTTTAGAATATTAAATTAGGTATGCTCTACTTTTAAAATTTTATTTAAAGTAACTGTTGTATTTGCTAATTATATTTAAAATCATTCATCTAATTAAATTAAATAACTATAAAGTGAATCTTTCGACGTCCTAAATAGTAATTTAACACTCAAAAGTACGAACCACGCATGTTTGAGAGGGGAGATAAACGGCCTATCAATTCTCTCTCTCTTGAGCCTCATGCGCCAATAAAATAGACCCTCCCACAGTCAGTTAGGCCACGTGCCAACAATGGAGCCACTAGACGGCCATCCAATGGCGTGTACAGTAGCTCAAACTGATCTGCAGGCTATGCCGATTCAGATCTTAAACGAAAGAGATGGAAAATGATCCTATGCAACAACTACCATCAACTTGCAAAATCCAGAATCTTCATCCTTACAAAAACAAGAGCTTGAACGAATCTCAGCTAGGAAGACCACTCACAATGGACTTCCAGCTATTATATTCAAGACAAAACATATGGGTCAATGACATCACAATGTAGGAGAACAATAATGGGAAAATTTAAAAAAAAAAAATAGGCCCCAAATCAAAAAAAAAATTAGGTCAAAATTCTCAGAAAAAATTTCTTTGAAAAGATATGTGAAGATAGGATTTTATGATAACTTCAATGTATTCATTGACTTCAAAAATGATGATGATTACAACATGACATGATTTAGAAGAATGATGGAGATAGATGGTCATTACAAAAGTGGACTCCGGACTTCGAGCCAGAAAAGGATTTGCCTATAGTTCCAGTACTGCTGCAAAGACTTCCATATCACCTGCACTCATGGGGCTGCATAAAATAAATTGTCAGTACTGTTGGAACACCACTTGAGTTAGATGCAACAACAAAAGCCAGAACACGACCAAGTATGGTAAAGGTAAGACTAGAAGTAGATCTCTGTAAACCTTTGCCTACTAGTGTATGGGTTGGATGTGAGGATGTTAACTTTCCTATGAAAGGGTTCGAACAAAAAATTGAGTATGAAAGGATTCTTAAATACTGTAAACACTGAAGAAAACTAGGGCACCTTTTAGTTAATTGTCGAGTAGTACAAAGGAGGAAACAAACAGAGGAAAAGAACAGCACTTTGTTGGAATATGCTGAAAATGTGGAAAAAGTTGAAACAAAAAGAGAAACTAAAGTAGAGGAAGGTGAATGTATGGATATCCAGAAAATGTAAGTAATGATAAAACCCCAGTAAAAAATTCAGTTGTAAGGGAAAACACAAAAAAGAAGAAAGGAAAGAAGACCCCTAAAAAAAAAAGAGCAAGGTAGTGTTCAAGGCAATCAGAAAACAAAAGAGAGAAAAAATTCAGATAGTATCACCAGCTAAATCTATGCAGAATTAAAATATCCTGGATATGAGCCATAGAGAGGAAATATTAAGGGAAAAGCAAGATGAGCAGGATGCCACAGGATACAAGCAGAATGAATATAAGGAGGTAAAGAATGACACAACAAAGGAGAGCATTGATCAAAGAACATTAGACAACAAGAAGAAACAAAAAAATTCTCAGAAGCAAGATAGTAGTTGTAAAGTTGTACCAGAGACTCCTATGTCCATGATGAACACTGCAGCAGAAAACCAAAAAGAAAGGCAGTCAATTGCAGGATTGATCAAGTTGCAAACAGTCTAATACAAGCCTTTGCACCTGGAAACAACTTTGAGGAAGAACAAAAAAATGTTGATATTTCTTTCCAGCAAGAAGTGATTGACAGAGAAGGACTATCTCTAGAAAGGAGAGGAAGAACAAGACAAATAAAGAAGGGGGAAAAAAGAGAAACAAAACAGCTCTTGACCCTAGGGAAACGAGAAACAAAACCTCAAAGCTCTAATTTTCCATGATTAGTGCAATCTTTTGGAATATCATATAACTGAGGGCCAAAAAAGCAATTCATAGACTCAAACACTTAGTCACAATAAATAAGGTAGCTATCATTGAGCCTTTTTTAGGCAAAGAAAAGATTAATGGTTACAAGAGGTTTCTAGGCCTACAACACTGTCTATCCAATGATAATGGAAAGATTTGGTATTTTTGGTTAGCAAATTTGAATGCCTCTATTATAGCAAATAAAGAGCAATAAATCACTTTTAACATGAGATATGGATCAGACCCAATGGGTGTATACTTTACAGATGTATATGCAAAATATACAAATGAGGAAATAAAGGAGTTGTATGAGAGCTTAGAGAGACTTAATAGAATAATAAATGAGGCATGGTGTGTAGGGGGAGATTTCAATGTCATCACAGATCCCTCAAAAAAAAAAGGAGGCTAGACTTGCAAAAAGTTTGAATTTTGTAAACTGTATAAACAGTTGTGAGCTGGTGGATACTGGATATGTATGTGCCAAATTCATATGGTGTAACAACAGAAAACCAGAAAAATGAGTGTGGAAGAGACTGGGCAGAATTTTAGTGAATGATCTTTGGCTTCAACAATTTTAGAGTATCATAATTAGGCATCTTGTAAGGACAGGGTTAGATCATAGGCCAATGCTAATGAAAAACTTATCAGACCAACAAAGTACAGTAAAGTACTTTAAATTCCTTAACTTTTGCGTGGATGTCCTAGGCTTTCAGGAACTGGTGAAGGAGATATGGAAGAAGCAGGTCAATGGAAATGCAATGTGGAGATTCCAGCATAAACTCAAAGCTCTTGCCAAAAGACTGAGCTAGTGGTCTAGAATGAAAATAGGAGATATGAACAAATCAGTACAATAATGGGAAGAAAAAGTCCAAAAGGTGGAAGAGGAAGAACTAGAGACAAACACAGAGGAAAGTAGGTCAAGAATAAATCAAGCCCATGCTCAATACATTAAATGGTTGGTAAGACAAGAAGAAATGTTAAGGCAGAAGTCTCAGGTTAAATGGTTTGAAGAAGGGGATTGTAACTCTAGTTACTTTCATAGAACTTTCAGACAAAAGAGGAGAAGAATGCAGATCAGTAGAATAAAAAAAACAAAAACATATAGGTTCAAGGAGATGAAAAAATTGCAAAGACTGCAGTAAATCACTTTGAGAAGTTTTTCACCTTGAAGCAGAACTCAGTAAGAGACAACAAGATCAAAGAGCTCATACCCCATTGCATCTCAGATGAAGACAATATCTTTCTTTCTTCCATCCCAAATGAAAAGGAGGTGAAATATGTTGTCATCAAAATGAGCGCCACAAGGTCTGCTGGTCCTAGTGGATACAATGGAGTTTTTTATTAGAAATGCTGGGATACAATAAAGGTTGATGTTATAGTTTTTGTTCAGCACTTCTTTAATGGAGCAATGCTTACCAAGTATTACATTTACATCAGCCTAGCATTAATTCCCAAAGTATAAGCCCCTTCTACCTTTTCTGAGTTTAGACCTATTAGTTTGTGTAATTTCTCAAGCAAAATCATTCCCAAAATCATTTCAAATAAAATGTATCCTATTGTTCCATCATTGGTATCCCAAAACCAATCAGGGTTTGTCAAATGAAGATCAATCACAGAGCATTGTTGCTAACTCAGGAAATTGTGCAAGGGATAAGGCAAAAGAACAATGGAGGAAACATGGTGATCAAACTGGATATGGAAAAAGCTTATGACAGAATGTCCCGGACATTTATCACAGTGGTGTTAAGAAGCTTTGGATTTTCTGAGCCTTTTATAGACATGATATGGAGACTGATGTCAAATTCCTGATACTCAATAATCATCAATTGAGTTAGACATGGATTTTCTCATCAGCTCAAGGCTTGAAGTAGGGTGATCCTTTATCTCCATCCCTATTCATTGTAGGGGCAAATGTGCTATCTAGACTGCTGAACAACATCAGAGACCATGAAGACTTCACTCTTTTTTCAATGCAACCAAAAGGGCCAATAGTGAATCATCTGGTCTATGCAGATGATCTTGTTATATTCACCGCAGGAAACAACAAGTCCATCAAGATAGTGTTGAAGCAGGTTATGACATATGAAAAATTACCTAGGTAGAAAGTGAACAAGAACAAGAGTATCTTTGTGACTGATCCAAAAACATTACCATCAAGAATCAACAGAATGCGAGAGGCCACGGGTTTTTTAGAAACAAACTTTCCTTTTTCCTATTTGGGGTGTCCTATCTACATTGGGAAAAAAATTGAGTACTTTGAGGCACTTGCAGCCAAAGTGATCAAAAGGCTAAATGGGTGGCACGACAGACAATTATCAATTGGTGGAAGAATAACATTAATAAAGCATGTGCTATTGGCCATCCCTACCTACACTCTGTTGTCAATGAATCCACCAAAAAGTACATACAACACAATAGAGAGACAATATGCCAGATTCTTTTGGGGGTCAAGTGAAGAGGAAGTAAAGTACCATTGGTGCTCCTGGAAGAATATGTGTTTCCCCCAAAAAGAAGGTGGAATAAGAATGAGAAAGCTGGAAGAAGTTGCTGACATATATGCATCAAAGAGATGGTGGAACATGAACCAAGGAAACTCTGTGGTCTAATTTCTTGAGAGCAAAGTATTGCTTAAGATCACATCCATTCTCAAGGGAAAAGGCAGGAAAGCATTCACATACTTGGAGGAAGCCGATGCAGATCAGAGAAAAAGCTGAAGAAAACATTACCTAGTGCATTCAAAATGGTCAAAGCAATTTCTGGTGGGACAACTGGACAGGGAAGAGAGCTCTGGAAAAGAACTTCAATCCTGGCTCTAGGTCACACAAAGCTAAAATTAGTGAGTTCATCACAAAAGGAGAATAAAATGAACAGAAGCTGACATCTAAGTTACCAAATGAAGCTGTGAGTGAAATTCTCAAAGTGCACATAGGGGATGAAACAAGGCAGACTATGGTATATAGGAAGCTGTTTCGAATGGGAAATTCTCAAACCTATCAATCTGAGAATCAATCAGAAGTAAGAGGCAAAACACAAGAATCCTCCATAAAGTTTGGAATAGATAAATTCCATTCAAGATGTTGTTTTTTTGCATGGAGAATGTTAAAGAAGAAAATGCCTTTTGATGAGATCATATCAAAGTTTGGAATCAACCCAGTGTCAAGATGCAACTGTTGTGCTAATCCAAAAAATGGAAACAATCCAGCATGTTTTCCAGGAGAGTGATACTGCAAATGACCTATGGATATATTTTGGAGCATATCTAGGGATCAAATGACATGTAACTCCCATAAATAACTACATGTTATATTGGTGGGATAAAAAATGAAGAATAACTTGCACAAGCTGATTATGGCAACTACCCCGGTAATAATCCTGTGGGAGATATGGAAGAGCGGATACTCAAGTAAATCTGGAAACAAAAAAGGTTATGTGATAACAAGAATGAAGTTCAACATCCAGTAGAATGTTCATGCAGTAATAGGAATGGTTTTTCCTAACTTTGAAAGACTTTAGAACTAGAATGACTTATGTGACATGGTGCAGAAGATGAGACATGTGAAAATGTGGAAACAGATAAAATGGAGCATGCCAACACAAGGTGTGAAACTCAGCACAGATGAAAGCTATAATGAGAAAAAAGGAATTGTAGGCATTTGAGGAATTATTAAAAGTTAACATGGCAACCTGATACATGTTTTTGCCATTCCATTCAAATGCTATAGCAGTAATCAAGCAGAAGCAGAAGTTGCTAAACAAGGAGTGAAACTGTGCATCTCAATAGGCTTGGCAAATGTCACATTTGAAACAGATTCACTGATAGTAGCTAACATGGTGCAGAAACAAACAACAGACAATCTGAAGCTAAAAGAAATAATCCAAGAAATAATACAAATGCCGATTCAGGTGGATGGACAAGTATCTCACTGCTATAGGGAGGCAAACCGGTAGCATATGGACTGGCAAAGCATGTTGCTTCTTTAAAAGAGCCAAAGTTCTACAACAACATAGAGAATCTTCTAGAAAGCTGCAGAAGTGTCTATCATCTTGATAAAAGGCAGGTGCCTAGTATTCGAAGTAGATTTGAAAAGGCTACCTTCTTTGTAAGTTAAGTGTACGGCTAGGGAGGGAATTTTTTTGTATAGTAAATTCCTCCGATTCTTTTTGGTGTTCCTTAGTATTAAGCATTGTATGAGGCCAGACTAAGCCCTCCTCTTGTTGGCCAGACTAAGCCCTCTTCTTGTTCTTCTCCCTGATAAATATACTAAGGACAGTTCTAATTAAAAAAAAAAACCTAAAGTACTTTTTCAAAAGTTTGGCCAAACACAAATTACTATTCAATTATTGACAAAAGTGCTTCTCAAATAAGTTGGCGAAATACAAATCAGTATTTTCACGGGCGAGGGCATGAGGCGAGGCGTTTACCTGATACGAGGCGAGGCAAAAGCCCCGTAGTGCTGGGCGAAAGCCCCGTGGATCTTTATTTTTTATTAATTTATAAATTAATGTAATTAAAATAAATAATTAAAAATTACAAAAATCAACAAAAAAGTTAAATAATAAAGAAATTATAGGAAATAGACATATAATACTTCTTCATCCTAGCTTGTTTCCTAAAGAAGATCAATCATAATGACATCAATTTTTAATTAAGAACGAAACTAATAAATAACTAACTAAAAGTGCCTAAAATATCACCAAAAATGTTAAATTATAGAGAAATTATAAGAAAATATATATAAAACTTCTTCTATCTTAGCAAGTATGCTAAAAAAGGCCAGTCATAATAACATCAATTTCTAATTGGAAACGAAATGGATAATATTTTTTAATCAACTTTGTATATTTACTAGGTTAACTTTTGAGAATTAAAGATTTTATTTAGAACTTTTAATTTTAATTAAAAAGGTTTTCTAGGCTTACGCCCCTACCCGCCTCACGCATGGGCTTACGCCCCAGCCCACAAGACTTACACCTTTTGGTACTTTCTCCTGGCTTTATTATCCCAGGGCGTTTTTCTGTGCCCCGCTTCGAGGATCGCCCTTCGAACGCCTTTTAAAACACTGATACTCCAAATTGATACTCTCCAAAATTATTTTTACGAAAAGCACTTTTGAAGAAAAGAAAAGTATTTTTGAAATAAGTAGTTTTCAAAAGCTTTTCCAAACGGGCTCTTATTTAACTGTTCATGATCTTTTTGTCATTTCCTTTTATTTTTCCAGCCAAACCATAATAAGAGCATGTTTGGGTGAGCTTATTATGAGTAGTTTATAAGGTAAAAATTTCGTGCAGGGGCCTGTTTGGCGCGCGTTAATTGATTTGTAGCCGTCAAAAATAAATTTGCTGAGAAATAGCCACCTCCGGACAACTCCCAGTATTTATACTGGGAAGCTTAAGTAAACTAACCCTAGTATAAAATACTGGGGGGCTTTGAACAAATTTTGTTCAAGGCCCCAGCATTTTGTTATGAGACTTTGTATAAAGCTTCAGTCCCATAACAAAATGGTGGGGCTGTCCCCAATGAGCGCGTCCAAAAATGACTAGTGATCAAAATTTTCCGTTTATAAGTCATAAGTTGCTTATAAACCACTTTTGAGAAGTTAGAATTTCCTAACTTCTCACTTTTGATTTATTTTAAGCACAAAAGCGCTTATAAACACATTATTTTTTAATTTACCAAACACTCATAAAATATATTATGTGCTTTTAAGCTATTTTTAAATTTATCCAAGCGAGCTCTAAGTTAACTAAAAGCTTCATAACAAAAAAGTTAAGCTTACCAGTTAAAATTTAATAAGAAGTGTACATAAATGGGTGTTGTAGTTGGGCCACAGACAAAAGCCAGGCTGGTCCCAAAAATAGGATATCACTATCCAATTAAAATACTTCATACTAGTACAAAATAAAAATAATTACAACTGCTACGTTATTAGATTTTGCATAATTAAATCCAAGCACCTCTTCAATATTTTCTCTCTTTCCCTTTTTTTCTTCACTCTCTCTTTCTTAGGGTTAAAAAGAGGTCCGCCGCTTTTTTTAATTCTTTTTCTCCAAAATCTTCCCTAATTTTCAGGTAATTCTATTTTCTCTCTAAAATTCAATTTACGGTTTTATTTAAACTGATTCTTAATTTTTTAATGCGCTGATCTATGATTTTTTACTAACTTTTTTGGAACATTGTGCTTTGATGACTTGTACTTTTAACTACTTTGTAAAATTTGATCTGTTTGTTTGTGGTCCAATTAATTTACCTTTTTGATCTATTTTTTTTTTATATATGTCATTGTTATTTTGACTGTGCTTAGATGAATATTTTTTGGTCACACAAAGTCAAAAATTAGTTTTTTTCTTTTTTTAGTTTAAATTTTAGTTAGATCGATCGATTGTAGAGTTAACAGGTACCTATGCTGGTGGGAGGTAGTAGGTACCCAATGAAATAGTTGAGGCGCACACAAAAACTGGCATGGACACCACCGTTATAACACAAATTGCTGAGGCATTGAGCAAGCTCTGAAGTTCTTTTTGTGAGGCTATAGACTTGTTTTTGGTGAAGTGTTGGTCCCGATTTTCGCTAGTATAGTAGAGAAATTTCAGAAAAAGTTGATTTTTGACTCTTTTGTGGGGGTTTTGTGTTAAGATTAAATGTGACTGACTTTTTTGTAAGTTAATTGTTTTGTGCTGTTTGATTCATCTTGTTGGCAAAGTTAGCAATTACTGTATTGCATTGATGTTTAAATCATCTTGTCGTCTTTTCAATGTGGCTACTTTAACTTGTTTCTTGATTTGGCTTTGTTTGCCATTCAGATGGCTTTACATGGATTTGCTTGGTTGTTCAAAGACGTTTTCTTTATTTATCTGTTCTTTAGCGGATATTCGGTGGACAGAGATTGAATTTTGTCTTAGTTACTCTCGGGACAAGTGACTGATTGAATCAACAATTTTCAGTTGCCATTTGGCACTCTTTGTGATTTCTACGTTTGGCTAGTTTTTAGGAAGAGAC